>JACCEG010000156.1:115937-127724 GCA_014065205.1 Tuber brumale
AAAAAAAAAAAAAAAAAAAAAAAAAAAAAAAAAAGGCCATTGCAAACTTTTGGACTTCATAGAAAGTAGGCACAAATAATAGCTGATATTCAGTGAGCAAGTACTCTAGGCACCAGGACACCATACAGGTAGAACATTAGTAGAAACATGAAAGATAAAAACGAAAGGAAAAAGAAATTAAACCTGTAAAGCATCAGATTGGGCCAGACGACATATCTCCCACATGTAAACATTCCCTGACCTCTTCGTCTGCGCCTCCATCCCGCCCAACCAACCAATCTCCCGCAAACACCACCCTAATTCCCAACCCAAATATTGCAAACTCCAACAGGCACCGGATTTAAAACGAAAAGACTCCAACCCAATGATGATGACAACGCCTTTGCCAACCATTTATGATATTTCCCACCAAACGATGAAGAACCGTTTCGCTTCTCAAGATGGTGACTTTGTACAATCCCGCCATTTTGGTTTACCTCCTCGCATTGCGCTGTATCTGCTTTTCTCTTTTTGGCATTGATAGGAATGGCGTGCTTCACATCAACCTAGAGACCCACCCCCCGAGAATAGAAGTGGTTATTCATGTCATGGGTGAGGATACGCTCCTCAGAGCTCCCTCTATTTTTTTTATTTTTTTTTGGTATTTTTATTTTCTCTTTTTTTTCTCTTTTCTCTTTTTTGCACATTTTGTCTAGCCAGAGTCAAGTAAATGAAAAGCACAGCAAGCATAGAAAGTGGGTTTTCTTGTTAGCCTAGAGGATGCGTTAGAGCACACATCCGATGGAATACGGGGGAGAAAGAGTCCTTACCTTCAAACTCTGCATTCAGTTAACGCAGGGAACTTGCCAGCATTGCGGCCTTCGTCGAGGACGTTCTTGAAGAAGGAAGATGAACGGATATTTTCCTGCTTCACACAGTCATGGTAGTGGACCGGCACAATACGGCACCGTTGCAATTCGCGGAATCCGTCTTGCCACAAATGATGACATGCAAGAAAGATCTTGATGTCCATATGCTGGAGACTCTGGCCGTATTTACTCAGGGCATGGCAGAGGTCTACACCGATTTCCTGCTCTCTCCTGGATACGTTTCCGTAGTGGTTAATCCAAATCCAGAACGAGAGGCGTGTCAACTGGTTGGGAAGTTTTTCCAACATCCGCGCAATACCTATAAAAAAAAATTCCCCATTAGTCATGGTAACCCCAGGATACCAATTAGTAAAACAGGAAGGAACGTACCTCTGGATGTAACTAACGGACAATCGATAATGTCTAAATCATTTAGATTACCAAGTTTCGCGCAGAGTAGAAGTAGGATGTCATCGCTAATCTGGTAGGACCTAGTGAGATGAATCTGGGTCAATTTGAAAGTAGACGCTTTTTCACTGTGGAATATATTCTCAGGGATCCTGATATATGTGGGAGCATTTCTCAGAGAAAGGTCCTGGTCTTGCATAATCAGAAGCCTCCTCAGCTCAGGCATATTCCTGATAATGTTTTCCCAGACTCTCTCTCCTGTTGCGATCCTCTCGCCCCCATCCTTCATACGGATCTCCCTAAGGTTCGGGAACTTCTGCGCCGAGACTAGCTTGTTGAAGACAGGGACCGCGTTAGGCATATCAATGGACATGACGTGGATGAGAGAGCATCCCTGCATTATTTCCGGCAGCAAATGGAAAGCATCGACCTGCTCTGAGACAACGGCCCGAGAGTTGCGATCACGGTTGTTGTAGCTTTGGTAGCTCGCCCGTAATCCAAACGGCGGCACAGATACCCGCAGAGACCGGACTAAGGCTCCTATATCCCGATCGTGGGATAAAGTGCGTGAAAACAATTCCAGATTCGACCACTCACTCAGGTTGACGTATTTACACAGGATCTCTTGACCGAGAGTGCGCCAATGGTGGCAAGTCCTGAGCACGCTCCGAAGGCCTCTATATCGAATCTTGTTAAAGGAGGAAGGGGCCTCAAAGCTGGATCCGTATGTGAGGTCCTTGGTCTTGACCTGGACTTCTGGTAGGACACCGTCCGCGGCATAACTGAATATTACATGCAGTATTTCCTCCGGTAACTTATTAATGCCACCACAACCCCCAGAGAAGCGCCCGCGAGAAATGGGTGCGCCCGCATCGCCGTTATTACGGGACCTAGGTGGGTTTCTGCTGTAGCCCTCAGATGCCACCAGCTTGCCATTGACTCCCGCGGACACAATTGACTCATTAGCTCTGTTTACCGGCACGGGCGGTTTGCTGACTTTGTGATGCGATACGGGCGGTTTTCTAGCTTTATTTTCTGGCACAGGTGGTTTGCTAGCTTTGTGTCCCGGTACAGGTTGTTTGACAACGCGGTCTCCTGGCACCTGTGGCTCGCTAGCGTGGTTTGCTAACATAGGTGACTCACAACCTTTGCCTCCAGACGATTCCCTCAACCCTTTTGCCCTATACTTCCCCACACAGCGCGATTTCCCAGCTTCCCGGTCCCGGGGGTTTGGGACGTTGCCTGGATCTTTGGGTAGTTCAAATACACGCTCTACAAGCGACACCGGGGATTCGGCCTTCTCGGCTGCTCCATCAAAGTTCTCAACACTAGCTCGATCAAGAGGAACACCCACACTCCACTCGTCATCGGTGAGGCCAGTCTGGGAGGATTTCTTATCCCAATCCCATTCCCAAACACTTGGAGTCTCGTTCCCGGAATCAGACTCATTCATCCATGAGGGAACTTCTTGGATCTCCACGTCACTTTGCTGAGGATCAGGCTTTCCTTTAGTGGCAAACTGGCCAGGCTTCTGCAGACTCACAGCAAGTGCCATCTTAGCTTCCTAAAGCATTGTTAGTAGAGAAAAGCTTGGAAGGAGGAGCACACATACATCTCGAGATGCGAAGCAAGACCTTTGCGTGCCGGCGGGAGGCTCAAGGGGCTTTTCCGATATTTTGGGAACTGCCATCCCAACACAGTTAGTAATTTCCCGAGTAGAGCGTTCCTTAGCAACACTGGCTCCGCTTCCTTGATTGACTCACCTTCTACTGATTCAATACAATCCCCAGTTTCCCCAGCGTTGAGAGACTCTCCGTCGCCCGATCCAGTAGGTTGCTGCCTCGCCCCCAACGGAGGGGCAGGGCCGCTCGATGGTGAAGAATCCAAAGAGCTAGGACCAGAACTAGTGGAAGGCGCTGAGTCTTTGGGGGAAGGAGGCACCACCGCCCCCGCAACAACACCTGGTGCCCCGCAGGTATAGACATCCCGTGCGACCTGTTTTTTGACAACGGGCTCAAGTAGAATTCCCCCCTCTTCACTTCCCTTAGAAGATCCACCGTTCGCACGCTCAGGGGCTCTCGCATTGGGGTAAAAAGCGGCGTTATTTTCAGAGAGAATCCCCTTGCGCTTTGAGGTGGTCAAATCTAAGGATTCAACAGTCACGGCTCTATCTGTACCCGTTAAGGTCTGTGTAGAGACCACCGTGGTAGCCCCTGAGTAGTCACTAAAAGCACCACCCTTCCTCTCGAGGGGCATTCTATCGGCATCCACTAGGATCGCCTGGGATTGGCCATTGCACCCGTTTCCCGAATAGGCACCCCTGCGGCCCCCTAGGATAGCACATGCGCGATCGCCATAGCTCAATCGGTCCTTCGATGGATAGCCTCCTCCGTGCTCCTTGGGAGCAACTTCTGCAGGACGGGGAGGAGCTCTGCCGGTAGAGACACTGTATTCACTCGTGGTGCGAGCGACCTGATTGTGAGAGCGGTGCGTGTTCTGAGAAACATCCCTAGATCCCCACTCCGAGGAATCTTGATCCAGAATAAAAATTCCACTAGAGGTTTTCCGAACAAGATCGCCAGTTGTCTCATCCCTCGGGCTAGCCTCGGGCTTGATCATTCCAGAGTCAACCCAACCCAAGCGGACCGGATCTAACTGCCAGAACATAGACCGGTGGGTTTCGACAGTGTATCTAAGGTGGGGAAAATCCCGCCTCGGATCGGCCTGAAGGAGGAAACACAGACGGCCGTATTTCCTTTGGATAGCATCTGGGTCTGATGCATACTGCCTTGCGAATTTGTCTAGGAGGCGGACACCGCCGCTTGATATCTGAAATAACTGGTCTTCCTTCATGTCACGACCAAAGCTCTCGGTGCACGGGATTTTTAGGAACTCCTTGAGTGAGTTCGAAATAGGCGGCTTCGGCTCAATAACTCCGCTAATTGTCCGAGATTCTTCCATTAAATGGTTAGAGTCACTGGTCATCACTCGTTGACGATCAGCCGTTGCAGGCGAAAAGGCACTGGAGTTGCGAAAACCGTATCCACCGCCCGGCGAACTCCCATACCCGGAACTGTCCCGAGGGGCAGGCCTGGGCTGACAAGTAGTTTTAGCAGACCCGGTGTTAATAGATCTAGCTTTATTATCTCCTCTCGCAGTGTTTGAAGTATTGCCAGCGACATCAACTTTCCGTCCTGCAGCGTGAAAATTTGGGGCCAGAGCATCGGCAACCGAAGTTTTGGGGCCCGGAATTTCTAAAGACACGCCCCCGCCATGTTTGCCATCACCGGCTTCATCGCCCAACTGACTCAATTCAGCCTTGGCCTCTCTTGGAGCCGTCCGTGTGCCGTGTGTGGTGAGCAGTGGCCTTCTGTTTCCCCAGTCGTTTCTCTCCTTAGAATGAGCGATATTGTGTACGTGCTCGGAATATGCGACAGGCGGCTTGGGGGAAGGACGCAGCGTGTTTACGGCACCAGCCTTGTTGTCTCCCTTAACTGCCATAGACCTTTCCTGAGTCAAATTAGAGCCCCTGTTGTTGTCTCGCCTGGGATCTCTCGCGTGAAAAACGGGGCCTGTCGGAGCTTGGGAAACGATGCTGCCGCGCTCTCCGCCACTTGGTCTCCCGGACGGATCCGGCACAGTCTTCGACTTGGCGATGGTGGAAGCCTTGTCGTTCTCACGGGTCTTTGGCTTTTCTGGAAGGATGAAAACAGGACGATCCGAAGCCAGAGAGGAGCTACCGCCGTTCCCACCGCCTCTAGATCCTGAGACTTTTGGCGCACCCTTGACTGGGACAAGTGTAGACCCCTTAGTATGAAGGAGTTTGCAGTTAGTTCCCCGGGCGCATTTATCTGTACACTATGTCAGTATTTCGCTTTTAGCTCGAAAACGAGGAAATCAATCATTACCTTTTAATGTAAAGTAATCATGACATGGCGGAATAATATCTTTTCCCGGCAAAGCATCACGATGCGCAAACCCACAATCCGAACGACTACATTTCCCTATCTCATGCAGCTGTAATCAGTAAATGCAAAGGAGATCAAGTGGCGTAAAATTATAGTGACCGCTATAAAACCTGTCTCATCTCTAAAGGATCTTTTGGGGGAGTGAAGGGATATGGGGAAAGCCGTTACGCTTGCTTACCGTATCTATACCACTTATCACAGAGCACCGAGCCATTGGAATGTATTGAACGAGGGCCGCCGGCAGCGGCTTCTGAATTTTGAGCCATGACCGGTTGAATAGCTCTCGAAGGGTGTCCTGCAAAAATATGTTAAACAAGACAGGAGACGAAGAATTTGAGGCTGAGATGCGAAGGTAATAAAATGTAATGAGAGAATAGAAGGGTTGTTCTAGATGTTTGTTGAACACCGCGGAGACTTGGAGGTTGATGATGATATATCGATACCACTCCAAGAAAGCGCAAACCGGGGAAAGAAAAAGAAGAAAAAAGAGACAAACCTTCTCGTATAGGTATTTTTTTCTTCTAGACGCTAACCCAATTACCCCTCGCTTACGCAAAAGCCGCAGTCAAACTTGTGAGTCAATGTTCGAATTTGGCGGGAAAATGTGGGGAAAATGTGGGGGAGCGGAGGGGAAGGGGAGAAATTTATATTCAGAGAAAATAAAGTAGAGAAAAATGAATTGGTGGGGGAGATAGATATGAATTCTCTCCGCAAAGAGAGCGGATGAAAGTGAGGTGTGGAAGGGGGTGAAGATGAAAGAGTTGTGGTGAGGAGGTGGGGGAGAGTTATATAGAGAAGATGGATGAGGGAGACACCGTAGCCAGCACCAAAAAGGGAGGGGCGACGGCTTTTTTATGCCGAGGAGAAGAACGAAGAGGAGGTAAGAGGGTTAAGGACAAGATAACAATTAGGGCTTCCCTTTTCAATTGTTTCCTTCGGAGAGGGCAAGAAGCGAAAGGCGAAGTGCTTCGTGAGGGTAAATGAGTGTGTAAAGCTACGAAGTTGATGGAATATTGAAGGTGGAAGTTGAAGGTTTGGGAGGGTTGTGATGGAAGAAGAGGATGAAATTGTTGGGGGGAAGTTATGGTGGGACCAGCATAGTATGATAGTCTAAACCTGACTTGACGTCGACTCCGCTGAAAGGGGAGAGGCGGGAAGCGATGGTGATCGCGTCTTCTCACCCGTTACCCGACTCGATCAACAGAAACTGAGGCTCTGTTTCGGGGGGAGTGAAGTAAGGTTTTCTTCCTGAGAGGAGATCTCTTTGGATGAGGAAGTTAAGGCCAGAATAAAGGAAAGGCTCGGCAAAGCTACCGCAGTAACCTTAAGGCCGGGATCGTAGGTGGTCGACCTGTCAATCGCAAAATGTCTGATCTAATACCGGTAATGACAAGGATTGCCGCACTCGCAACTCCGAGCACCAAAGGGAACGGGTGTGAGACAATGGTGTAATAAATTACTGTAATATCGCCATATACTCGAGTGCATCGTCGCCAGACCAGCAATTTACCGTGAAAAACACAGTAGAGAGGCATGAATAGGTTGTCCGGTTGTTTCACTACCGCTGGATTCGAGTACCGGTACTCCACCACAAGCAACCCAGCGCGCCGTAGATCTGATCCCTAACACAACACGTGTGAAAGTCCCGGGAACCATAAAGGTTGCCGCCAGTGCAGTGCTTTGGTGTCGGTGTCTAGTACTGGTACTGTACATTTGCAGCCCACATACCGAGCCCAATACCCCATGATGGGATCCCAAAACCTGGGCAGAAACCAAGCTAGCCTTGAAACGAACTATGATATGAAGGGCTGGTATCCTAGTTCCAATTCCTGTGGGAGAGAGAAAACTTTCGTTGCACCACAGAAATCGGTCCTCAGATAGTAGTCTACGTGAGTACTCGAGTACAGTACCCTATGGTACTGCGCCGACAGACCAGTCCATGCAATGTACGGCGGTACGACAACTGAGCGGTGTCTCATTCAAGTCTGGTACCGAACAGTGCTAGCATACCGGTGGATTTATCCAGTTCTCGAAAAACACAAATAGTGTAATGCGGGTCTGACAAAATGCATCACTCACATCACTCATGGCCATACTTAGAGATGCCTGTAGTGTACCGGTACGGCACTGTACCGAAGAATGCGTTGAAAAATTGGGTGGGGGGAGAAGGACTTTCAACACCTACCACTTTCCCCTGGCCCCCCCACAGAACCAACCCTCTTTTACATGGGCGTTCTTGGTGTGCAGCAGGGTGCTGCACGATACAGCCTCGAACAAAAATAAAAAATCCCCGCTCTGTCTCACCACCACCACCGTGGACGCCCGCTGACCAGGAAAAACATGGAATTGCGCCATTTCAAACATAGTCTATCGGTACAACTCCCTCCACCACAAAATCGAAGAAAGTGCTCTGCCAGTACAGTGCCAACATAAGAGCTCCGAGGCTAAACCCTACCAATTCAACCTTTTTGTTCCTCGAAAATGATTCCACACCCGCTCTAATAGTCATCGGGCCCGCAGTGAAGGGTCTATCTTCCCTTTTTCTCGACCACCTCACGTACCCTTCCTTGGCCCCCCGGGCACCATCATATAACTAAATTGGACCAAGTCCCACGTACATAAATAGAAATCCAACAATGTGCCATTAAACTAAGACCCGGAAACAGAACAATCTGCTCGCCATATAATGCTGGTATCTCGATGATGATTAAATTTATTACTATCATGGAAGATGAATTGCACTCTGCATGATACGAGTACGAAATCTATTCATATTTGCATCGAGACCAGATGAAAACCCATTGATATTATCGGCCACCCCCTCTTCTTCCCTCCCTTTCCCAGCTTAGCGGGTACGCGGGCAGACTATTTTAGTCCCCCCCCCCGCACTTTCCTCTCCACTCAAAACCATCAATGCCACACAACGCTGAAAAATGTAGTTTAACTTAAAGTATTTGTTCCTAATGGACCGGTAGTGTGCTCTGAGAGGTAGCAGAAATTTGGCGTGATATCAAAAAAAGGATGGGTGTTGGATGAGACTCAAGCGATGAAGGCGCCGTATCTCTTTAGGTTTGGCGTGCACCTACCTCGCCTGCAGATTGTCTCCCCCATGCAGATCCGCAGACGGTACCAGGAATGCCCCGGGTACGGCAAATCCCCCAACTTCGTTAGCACCAAGAAAAAAGCTTGGTAGGGAGGCTGCCACTGAGCCGAAATGACTGGGCGCCGTCGAGACTGTTGGTGAGCTGTGGACCAGCCTGTTATGGTTGTTGTTGCTGCCCTTCCCGACGACCACAGACGAATTCGACAACTCTATTTTATTTTTCCCTCCCGCCTAGCACCCCACCGCCTCCTCCCCCTCTCAGGATTTCTCTCCTGATCCGATCCTTCCTCGATCACTCCTACCTATTAAACGCCCCCCCCCCGCACAATGTCTGCCACTGTTACCATTGATAAAACCTACTTTGAAACCCTTCTACGGAAGGCAAATGTAAGTGGGAATACTCTCCCTCCATCCAAAAGTTTGCTACCAGATTTTAAGCTTTGTCGAATCGCGAGGCAAAGTGCAAACCCACGGGAAAAAAAAAAAAGGCTGATTGGGGCTGAGGCAGGTGCATGGGAGTGAGCCTGATCACAACGGGAATACGAATGTCGTAGCAGTTACAAGAGATTACCTCGAAGACCTGGTCAAGACAGCAAAGGAGTACAGTAATAACCCCTCTCTATTGTTTGCCCCAGAATCTTATGGCGGATTACCGGGATGTGGGTTGCCGAGAGGTTCGTCACTTTCCAACCAGGGATGGCTGATAACATGGCTATTTAGAGGCCCTGCGTACTGCTCTTATCCGCGGGGGTGTTACAGTCGAGAATCTCGAGGTTTCTGCTATCTCCTCCTTTTGCACGTTTCCGCTAACATTCTGCCCAACAGCTCCTTATCAACGCGGGATTTGACGGGACAGATGTCCACGACCCCAGTGAACGGAATGGTGATGGAGGTTCTCAACCCTTACCAACACCCTCTGAGAATGGCGGTGTCAACTTGAACTACGATCAACTTAGCTCCTCCGCAATTCAGAGCTATCCAACGACATCGTCGACCTCCTTCCGAACCCAGCCGCAACATTACACGAGTCAGCCTTCCCGTAGATACACTAGCAGCAGGCTCAGTCGTGATAGTTGTCGAGAACCGGATGATTATGCAGGTAGCGATGGAACTGAAAGGCAGGATACTCCGGGACCCAAAAGGGGAGGTGGGGGTGGGGGCAGCAATGGCTATAAAGATGATTCCGCTGGAAATAGAACACTGTTCTTTTCGCGTCTTCCCGAAAAGGTCACATATTCCAGCTTTCTGGGGGCCATCAGGGGCGGAATGGTTGTGGATGCTTGGATGAAGCCAGGCGATCACTGTGGATCCATTTCATTTTTGCATTCCCAATCTGCTGAGACCTTTTATAGATATGCAAAGAAGAATGATGTCTACATTGACGGTCGCAGGGTGAGCTTCAACACTTAACCCAAGAGTTTGGTGCGTTAGAAATGGCAACTAATGGCAGTAGGTCAACGTCGAATGGCGCGAGCAAGCCCGCCAATTTGTTGTATTACCGAATATACTCCGCCAAATACATTCTGGGGCCACCCGCAATCTCCACTTGAAAAGCATCCCCCCTACATTGACCGAGACCCGCTTGAGAGATGACCTCGACCATATCGCCAACCTTTCCATCGAAAAGATTGTATTTGACAAGGCCAGGAACTCTGTTCAAGTTAATCTTAACTCTGTCTGTGTAGCTTGCTTCGCTAGGACATGCCTCAAGTCCAGGGCGTATTACAAGGGCACTAAAATTGAGTTTGGTGCGGATGAATGTGCCAAATCTCTCCCGGATTTCAAGGCCTATAAGCCGAAACAGGAGCCTAAAGCGAAACCGGAGCGAAAGGTATTCAATCGTTTCGACGCACTTGCACTTGATTGCGGAGAAGACGGTTGGAATGCCAGCGACGACGCGGGGGAAACAGAAGACTGGGCGGAAAGCATTACTAACGGGATTGGAAAGGACGGCGATTGGTGATTTCCGATCGAATTGGGGTGCCGCGGATTTTGTCGAGACACCCTTCGCATTTTTTTCCCCTACCCCACTTTACTTTCTCTAGTTTACTCCCGGACTGACAATTAGTCGCCGCACTCTCCTGTCACAAACCAGATATCTCTCTACCCGTTCTCTTCCGCTCTCGTTGGTGTCCCATTTTTGATACTTGGAGGATTTTGTCTTTTTTTTTTTTTTTTTTTTTTTTTTNTTTTTTTTTTTTTTTTTTTTTTTTAAACCTTCCTTTGTTTTGATGCTCTGTTCGCTTGACTATACCATTGTGACACGTGCCACTGAAATATTTCTCGCTTTCCTCCTTTCTCTCTTTCTATTATATGTAATCTCAATTCGCCATTTCTCCCCGTCTAGCGTACTTGTATTGTAACATGGGGTCGCTCATACCATAGCATCAAGCCATGCCAATCCGTTCATCCATGCCTTGGCATTTTGCATCCTTTTTCCAGCTTCTCGTCTGATACCTTGTTTTCTGACACCTGTCTCTCTATCTTGGCTTGGCCGAAGCAATTGTGGGGCGTTTTGTAATTGGATATCCAGCATGATTGTGCACCAGTAATCACTCGAAATTTGACTGTCTGTGAATATTACGGAATAGCCTGTGCATTTAATTCCTCCTATTTCATCGGCTACGAAAAGGAAGACTCTACAACGAGGGGTATTATGGCTATTAACACAACCAATAACATTGCACCATGACTCTCCCCCAACTTGGCCCACTTTTCATCATCATCATCACTTCATCGCCAGTGATGAAACACAACTGATACATACAAACATAACAAATTTGCCCCCCCCCCCACCCCCCAAAAAAAAAACTTTACCATATCGTAAAAACTCAAATACGGTAATTGGACGTCACACAAAGAGGTTAAAACAAGGTGAAGAAAAGCGGAAATTGCGTAAACCTGGAAATCATGCCAAAATCAGTACCTTTTGCGGATTATCAAACAACACTCCAGCCTGAAGAAAGAAAAAATGTTGGACAAATACTCGGGTATGGACGTAGGTGATGAGAACGGGTATGATAACTACCGTACGCCGGGACGGAAAACTCTTTTGAAAAAAAAAAAAAAAAAAAAAAAAAAAACCCCTCTATCCGTCCCATCATCATCATCATCTACGTCCATACCCGAGTACCGTAGAGTAGATAGAAAGAGTTGTGTGATAACCCGCAAAAAGTTACTTGTATGATAACTTACTGTAATTTTTTGACATGATTTCCAGATTTACGCAATTTCCACTTTTTAACCTCTTTGTTGTGACGTCCAATTATTCAAAGGGAAAAAAAAAAAAATATAAAAAAAAAGTCTAGCAACAGCACGTTTCGATCGTGCGACCTCCGGGTTATGAGCCCGGCGCGCTTCCGCTGCGCCATGTTGCTTTGTTTATGTGTGTGTGTAAAGGCCTTTGGTTTTTTCAATGCTTTTTGACTTTTTTTTTTTTTTTTTTTTTTTTTTTTTTTTT
>JACCEG010000156.1:128191-210277 GCA_014065205.1 Tuber brumale
AAAAAAAAAAAAAAAAAAAAAAAAAAAAAAAAAACAAGCTTTGAGTATTTTTTTTTTAGTTTTTTTCCCAATTGCCTTCTAGGAAAGTCTCAGGCACTTGATGTATTCTAGCATTAATCAATACTGTATGTATTATTATCTCTCAATAGACACACTGTGGTTTAACACTTGGGGACCCAAACTAGGCCCCCACCTTCCCAATCCGCAGCCGAACGCTTAAGGAGTCCCCGTTGCAAAATATTAGGTTTCACAGTATAGATGGCCGGAACCATATTATAATATTATTATAGTCTGCTGGAATCGCTGGAGAGAAAAAAAAAAAAAATCTTTTGTCAATCACACCTCTTATCATACTCAATATATATACTCTTCAAACACCTCGTTTCAAAATACTCTTTTGTTGGATATAGGTTATCGAGTTTATGATACTACAAGTTGTGTGTGTGTGTCAAAGATATGTCCACTCTTATATATATCGTATAACAGTATGACTTTTTTTGAGAGAGAGAGAGTCTTTATATATTTAAGAAACCTACTTATCCCACCTGGAAAATGAAAAGATAGTCACCACCAAGACACATTTCCTCAGGCTATATATTATACTTTTGTTTTCCATTTAAATTTTTTTTTTTTTTTTTTCCCTTTCCAGTTATTACAATAATTTTGAGAGAAAGCTTGATTTTTCAATTGACAATATAAACAAAAACGAAAGAATAAAAAATGTATCATAGTTTTGAGAGAGAGAAGAAAAAAGAAGAAGAAAAAAAGTAATAAAGCAGTGTGTGTAAGTAACAACAATGGCCGGAATGAGATATATTATTAATAAGTCCCCCTTTAGTTAGTGTAAGTAAGTGTACGGCAGATAAACACCAAAATATGGCAGTGTGTGTGCATGTATCATACCGTATATATATAATAATATGGTGAAAGATCAATCAAACAAACACCCAAGTGCTCACATCCGTCGTTTGTCTACATACACATAATATCTATGCAAGTGCATGCCCGAACGGAACTGAACGGACATGTCCAACCTACCGGACACCTGCAGAGGGGGGGGTGGGTGAGCTTACTCACTCTTCCGAGCGCTGCATCGCGGGAGTTAGTGAGGAGGAGGAGGAAGAGAGGGGGGGGGGGGGTTATTCTACAATTTTTCATCCCGGGCTTTATATATACTCGAGTAGAGTAGAGAGTACAGTACTGTACTCTGTTTAGTCACGGGACAGACATGGGAGTGTGTATTGTATTGTATTGTATTGTATGTATGTATGTGGGTGTCCGAAGATAATAACGTGTAATGGTACGGGAAAGTTGTATCATATTATTATCATATTGTCATAGATATATATGATATTATGTTCCCCCCTCCTCCCCCCTAATTCATCTCATCACTAACTTCTACACCTTAGCTAGTATCATACTCTCCCCCCCCCAGGGGGAAGGAGGAGGAGGAGGAAGAATATATGCTATAGTACTAGTAACAGAATTCACTAACTTACGGAGTCGTCTCCTATACCCCGACCTTTCTAACCCTTCCAAGGTGACAGAAATAGATAAACTCCCTCCGTGCACGTCCGGATATGTACAGTACTATAATTAATAGCGAGACAAAGTACTCCGAGAAGCCTAGGTAGAGAGCAGCCCCTCTTGGACGGTTTATTTACTTATGTACGATAAACCGGAGGTGGAGAGGAAAAAAGTACCCAAATCACAACATGTCACCCGCAAAATTACCCCAAACCTTTTAATAAGCTATTATGTCAGAGAGAGAGAGAGAGAGAGAGAATCCGCTATCATATCATACAAAAAGATCGGTAAACCTAAAAGAAAAAAAACTCCCCAGTTTGTGATACATACATACTCCCTTCATTAGGCAAGCTGCACCAGAATATTACTTGCGGCGTGGGGGGGGCCAAAATCGACATACTGGTATTTTCCCCATAGAATGTATATCGAATATCAAAAAAAAAAAAAAAAAAAGTGTCCGGCCCCCACATGCGGGAACATAAACTTCAAGTATGATACTTGTATAATATTATGTGTTTGTGCCCCCAACGGAACGAATAAACTGCCCCACACACCCTCCATGCATTTCCCCCACTCACTCACAGAACCCGAGTACCTACCTACCGTAACGCAAAAAAAGAAAAAGAAAAAAAAAGAGAGGGAAAAGGGTATCATGAATGGGAAAAACACCAAAGGAACCAAAAAGCTTAAAGTTAAGGTCCCAGTTGTTGTTGGTCAGGGGTATTTTCCTTCCTTCGGGTGCGCTGTGCTAAAGGTGGCTCTTGCATGCGTGCATCTTACTGATCTGAGATTGACCTGGCGTCGCATCACATAACATCCTCGCGTGGGTCGGGTTGTGGAAGTAGTACAGCACTCGGTACTGCACTGTGCGAGTCGAGTGCATCTGCTCTGCGGTAGAGGGGGGAGGAGAGGGTTTGCGTTAAGGGTATAGACGTACGAGCATGGGTACGGCCTTTTTGTGACTTGCAGTTTGTGTTGTAGCGCGGATGTTTCTTTCCGATCATCTCATGCATAGACGAGTACAGTACATATCTACCTATCCATCTAGGCTACTCGTACCTACCCGCGTAGTTGGTATAATAGTGCGACTTATTGGTATGAAGAAATCACGCCATCATGGAGAAAAGAGTGCTTTCATTCCCCTCAAATGCAAGTCATCTAACAGCCATAGGGTTAATTATATAACCAAAAAGAAAAAAAAAGAAGAAAACAAAAAAGTAAAGCAGGGAAACCCCCCAGAGCTTGATACAGCCAATGCAATCCTAGACTCTCAAAGGGAGAGGGAGAAAAAAAAAAATTGAGAATACTTTGACAAAGGAAAACCCAGAACCGTCAACCGTGAAAAACGCAAACACAAACATAACCAGGAGAGGAGAGAAGAAAAAAGAAAAAGTAAAAACAAGCAAAAACAGGTATAATGATAGCAAGAAGCACCAAAAACATGCTCAGCCTAGAGTGGGGGAAAAAATGAATCATCTATCCTCCTCCGCATCAAGCTTGGCCCCCCCGCCACCGCCAAAGCATTCAGAACTAGGGGTCGGCGACTCGGACGCAGGTGAGTTCCCACCTCCCCCTCCGCCATCAGGGGCCAAAGTTTCTGGCGAGGCATCGCCCCCGGGGTTATTCCGGTTGATGGGTTCGCCCAGGGAGCTTATTGACGTGTTGGACATAGCCTCAGTGACCCCGGACACGCTCCTGCGACTGTGATTCCCGTGATTCGTGAAGGCAGTATCGGAGTTGTGTAGCATTTCCTGGTAGACCTTCCTGCCCGGGTCCGCTTTTCTCTTGGCCTTCTTCTTGTCCCTTTTTGAGGAGGGTCGAACGACAATGACCGGGACCGGGGAGTGCTGGAGGCAATACTTTGACACTGACCCTGGGAGGAGGCCCTGAAGGCCGCCGAGTGATCGGCCGCGGGTTCCTACGATCAGTATGACGGGCTCGTAAATGTGAATCTACCAGCGGGGGGGGGTTGGGTAAGCAAAGTTCAGAGATAATGATAAAATGTCAAAAAGCCTATAAGAACAAAAGTAACCTACCATTTTCTGAATCGTCTCATGAACCTTGCCTACGGCGAACTCCAGGATGATGGATATAGTCTTATCGTCCTCATTCTTTTCAATGATCTGGTTCAGGAGGTTCTCGGCCTCATGTCTATACTGGCGTTCCTGCAAGGCGGCATCACTGCTGATCTTGCTGTCCTTATCGACGACCCTCAAGCAGACCACCTCGTCACCATCATCAACGAGCTCATCTATCAGCCATTCTAGCGCAAATTCAGAGTAGTCGTTCTGGTCAGTTCCGCAGAGAAATGTCCGGGACCTTCGAGTGTATGCGTAGTCCTTGTGTTTGGACTTTAGGGTGAGGGAAAAGTCAGAGGCATCTTTATTGTCGAATGTATCGAACGAAACCCGCTTTAGAAAGGTACTATCACCCCCCATGTGAAGAGACGTTAGTCCGGAGTCACTCATGTTTTATTCCTCGAAAGAGGGGGAAGTGATTGTGAAAAAAAAAAATGAAAAAAAAAGCAAGAACGACGACGGTCAGGTAAGGAAGGAGGTCCGGAGACGGAGGAGGATGGAAAGCACAAAAAGCCAAGGATGCGGGGCAAAGATTGTGGGGGCGGGACAGGAAGCAGATACCGGCAGTAGGGTAGGGGGGGAGGGTTTGATGAAGGGGAAAAAGGAGAATGAAAGGAGGAATGCGAATTGGGGGAAACTAACGGAGGCGGAGGAGGAGATGATAACGATCTCGGGCGGTCTCCCCGGACAGATCCGCTCGGTAAGCTAACGCTTCCAGCACTGGAGGCTAGGGACAGCTTGCGGCGACGACCTTCTGAGGAGGGTCGCTCAGGAAGGTTTGCCCTCCACGCGATCGACGTCGGACGAACTTCTTTCTCGGCAAGTGGAGCTGTAGCGGTAGAAGGGGAAGTCATCCAAATGACTATTAAAAGCCTCTCGTTCCGCGCAGTACAAACTTTATTCCTTTTGAAGGGTGGGGGTGGTGGGGGTGGGTGAAAGTGAGTGGTGAACGGAGGTTATGCTGTGAACAGTTTTTTTCAGCGTTGCGAGGTTTTTTTTTTTTTTTTGTCCCCCTTTTCCGAAGCTGCTATTTGCTACCGACACCCAATGTTTCGGGAAGGAGGGGGGAATGGTGGGGTGTGGGACTTTTAGTGTATAACTTTGCGGGGAGGTTTTTGGGGGGGGATTTAGAGATGGGGAAGCCTTTTTTCTTTTTCTCCCGCTGGCCTATCGGTCTCAAAAAAAAAAAGAGAGATGGATAGATAGGAACCGGGGGGGGAGGTTACAGTATTATGACAAACTCAGCTCAGGAACGACTGACAGAGGAAGATGAAGAGGATACCGTAGCGCAGTGGTAGCAGTAGCGGTGGTGGTAGTGGTGGTAGCAGCAGTAGATTAAAAAAAAAGGTTTGACGGAGAAATAAAGTCTGTAGATTACCGGAGGTGGGTGCCGAAAGCCCTCTTTGCTATATTCTCCCCCTCTGTTTGCAGAATTTAGAGCGGACGTTTACGTGCTTTAGAGCGCCGGTGTGGGGGGGGGGGTGGATCAGGTAGCGGGTTGTTGGGAGAAAAGATCCATCGACAAAGTAGATGAAGTAGTAGGGCCGGGCAAGGACAGGGCAGGAAAGTAAGTAAGCAGAGCAGGGAAAACCGAAATATGCTAATGACGGAAAAAAAGAGAGAAAAAGAAAAGAAAAAAAAAAAGAGTTGGCATGATATTATTTCCCCCTCTACTCGTAGAGCTCTCTCCCTTCCAAGAGATTTTTGTGCAAAAGTGGTTGCTGCACCATACTGTGTGCTGCACAGTACGCGTACGGTACTGTACGCACACAGATGATTATATATTATATACCAATCTTTATATATATTACACACAGTCTTCCATGGTTTGAACCCTGCCCAGGGAAAAATAAATAAATATAAATACGCCATCGTCGGAACTCGATGGAGGGGCTCCGGGGATCTATTGTTATGGTTGTCGTTGTATCATAGTTGTTGCTGTGGCTATCACAATCTTGGCGTGCTGAGGACCGCGCTGTCAATTATCGTCACGACATAATTTCCGAATAATCCAGGATTAAATTTATCATTTATCAGCGGAAAACCCCATCCCGTCCGCCCACCCGATAAGGTTTAGTTTGACGGGTTAACGGAATTGCGAATTACCAGTTAATGAGATCCAACAAGAGGGGGGCCGAGCGGGCCGATCTTTCTCCCGTGCCGGGAAAAGGAAACGCCAATCCTGCTACGATATCATATCATTACTGTATAAAATTAAAAAAAAAAAATTAAAAAAAAAAACTCTTGTAATCCACCCATCTCCAGATTCTGAATCAAAAGCTCCTGAGGAGAAGGAACTATATATGATAGCTATCATAGTTGTTTTCCTTGAACACGGTACGGTATAGGATCGGCACCCTTGGGAACGCGTTGTTAGCCTGCCAAGCTAAACATATCGCGGGGTTGACGCGCTGATTTCTCCACAGATAATCAGATGGCGTCTGAGTGCGAGTAAACAAGGAGGTAAAGAAGAGAAACTCATACGGTACTGTATCCTCAACAAGAAAAAAGAAAAACCTACAAGTATGATACTTGTATCATACCCGCGCATGACAAACAGCACGAGGCTGGCGCCAAAAAAAAAAAAAAAAGTCGCAGTAAAGGTTTTTTTTTTTTTTTTTTGCACACACACAGAAAACAGCCACAGATTCAGTGAAGCAAACCCAAAACCAAATCTTTTCATCTGTGTTTGAAACAATTCCCTGCATCTCAGTTTACCTGTACCTAAACTGGTTGAGGAATGGTGGTTGGTACAGTAAATTGGTCTTTGGTGCTCCCTATCATACAAATCCAGCGTTTTGCCAAGGATCCAACAAGTCTTTAACTTACCGTGATAATCTACCGTATGAGCACTTAGAGAGGGTACGATATGATACTGTAGATAAATATTTATATAGGAGAAGTTCGGACTATCATACAGGTAATATTATCAAATTTCCAATTATTATTATTATTATTATTATTTACAGAATCAGGAGCACGCAGTATAATAGCAATAGTTTGACTTACAGTATTCCAAAAACCAAGCTATGATATGATATCAAACCCAACAAATAAATAAATAAATAAAAACGAAATTCAGAATCGCCTCAATCATCCATCCATCCATCCATCAACAACCATTCCAAACCCACACAACAATGCCAGATCGATCACAAGCGTCCCCCCTCCCAAGTCAACTTGGAAAACCTATGATAGCATAGCACAACGCAGATCCCTCCCTCCCTCTCGCCCGTTTTACCATCACAACCCCGAAATCCGAATCCGAATCCGAACCCGAACCCGATCTGATATGATATGATATGATAAAGTGCACCCCGACAAGAACAAAAAGAAAAAAAAAAGAAACCGTCCGAGCGCCCCAGCCACCCCACCGGGAATCTATCCGTATTTAACGGTGGTAGTCTAGTCTATCATCGCATACTTATATTTACCTACCTAACCAATCACCACAACTCCCCCCCTTTTTTTTTTCTTTCTCCCTTTTGCTTCATAAGAGATTTTACATTTTTTCTAACTGCACTTTGTACGGTACGGTACGGCACGGCAACATTCATATATCATAGGGAGGGAGGACATTTTCGGTCAGTCGGTCAGTTCGGTCAGGTCTGGAATGATGGATGATGATTAAACGGTTATTTATAATGTCTTGTCTTGTCTTGTCTTGTCTGTCGTTCGTTCCCTCGATTTCTCTCTCTCGACGACGATGATGATGATGAGGTTAAAAAAAAAAGGATTCAGTTAATTGGTTCTATATCCGAGTGGTTGAAAAGAAAAAGAAAAATGCTTTCATAAGTTACATAATATCATACACTACCGTACCGGTATGATACTCGGTACAACTAGGACGAAGAAGAAGAAGAAAAGAAAAAAAGTCCATAATTATGATACCAAGCCATGCCAATCCAAAACCCTAAACCCTCACTCTTCAATCCCTTTTTAGTCCCTGACAAAACACATAATTATGATATGATACCACTTGCAAAAAACCTTCCGCGGCCGAGAAAACAACCTCCATGTATCATATCATACCGGTAGTCTACAGTAACCGTAACAAAACAAAACAACTAACTTTACCGTAACCAACATTAAACAAATCAATCTTTTTGAAATCATTATTTACATTACCAATCTTCCAACTATGGTGTACGGCAACTTGTAGACTACCTAGACTACCTGTCCAGCCAGCCAGCCAGCCAGCCAGCCAGACCTCAGCTAAGCGCTGCGAGTGCATTCCTGTGGCGGTTACGGTTTTTGTGTGCACCCTGACAGGCGTTAGTTGGTTAGTCTAGTCGGTTGGTTACTTGTGCAGTGCTGTGCTAGTACTCGAGTACTCGTACTGTACTGTATACTACTACCGGTACTTCCGTACTCGAGTATCGGCCGACAGGACATGACAGGGCAGGACAGGACAGGACATGACAGGGCAGGACAGGACAGGACAGGACAGGCGGACAGGATAGGGCAGGACAGGGCAGGCATGGATTATGGTAGCGATAGGTTGCGTCGCTTAACACTCCGTGCCGAGGAAGGAAGGAAGGAGCGGTGCGCTTTTCCGAATCACAAGACAGATAAGGCAGCCAGGCAAGTGGAGCACCGGCATGCCATGCCATGCCATGCCATGCCATGTAAGGCTCAAGTGACAGACAACAACGCACGACAAAGCAAGCAAAAAAGCAGGGCAGGGCGCGCGGTGGGAATCTTTTTGCTTTGAATTACTTTTTTCTTTTTCATTTCATTTCATTTCTGCACTTTTGCACCTGAGTTCGCATCATTGGGAAAGAAAGAAAAAGCCTTCTAACTTATTTATTTTTCATCTTGGACCCTTTTTTTTCTGTCTTCTCTCCACCATCCATGCTAGTCATGGATGGGGATGGGATTTCCTCTTCTAGGGAAGAAAAGAGGAAATTTTGTAAAGAGTAGGATAAACATGACATGAAAAATATACCCAATGACACCATGATTTCCCTGAATGAAAAGAAAAGGAAAAAAAAGACAGGGGGGAAAAGATGACGAATGTTGAAGGAAGGAGAAAAGAAAAAGGGAAACCCCCGCCCAATGCATTGTATCCATCACCCAACAAAAAGACACAGAAACAAAACGCTAATGATGAAATGAAACTGTACGGAGTGAAGGGAGTTGTATGCAAGAGGCGGCTAATAACACAATGAGAAGGATGGTTGAGGAAAAAATATAGACATTTCATGAAAGAAATAACGCCGGCCGGTCATATCGAAAAAAGACAAATCCCGCTCATAAACTAAATAAGATATATCCTGCCCGTAAAAAAAAAAAAAAAATCTGTACAAATGAGAAAAGCGGAAGGGAAAAAAGGAAACGTTCGTCCGTGGTAGGAAGAGGAGACTCCGCCTAATATGAGCTTATCATTGCAGGTGTTCTTTGAGGTTCGTAGTATTCGAACATATCCTGAGGTTCCGAGCCATGGTGCTCGGCAAAGTATGAATGTTGTTTGTGCGACAGTGTAGGAGGATGTTGGATTGTGGGTTGTGGTGGTGATGGTGGATTTGACTCCTCCTCCTCATCATCGGAGTAGTCGGAGCAAAGTGATGGTGGTCGTCTTGATCTTGTTCGTGTAAGGGAAAACATGCCATCCTCATCCTCATCATCCTCGTCCTCTGTCTCTTCGCCCTCCCGGTAGTCTTCCTCAACCTCTGATGCACCGATGATGGTCTCCTTTGTTTGGTAGTATTTGTACGATGGTTCGCGGGTAAGGGTGTATGTTGGGTCGACGTCCTCCATCTCTTCGTCGCCCGATTCTTCGCTCGAGTCTGAATCCGAATCGTAATCTGCTGCCAACGATCCATACTCCTCCGGTTCCTCCTCGATTGTCTCTGGCAGATCCCGGTATTCGTGCGACTCCTCGTTTCCCCGGACCACGGTGTTGAACCACCTTTCTTGATCCCTCTCCGCCTCGGACAAGTGGATCATTAATGTGTCCAGAAGGTTTGCGTGCCCTATCAAGAGTATAAAAGTTAGTGACAAAGCTCAAGAGCCGATGACAAGCATCCGATTTAATGGCTGACTTACCAACTAACAGACGCAAGTTGTGGTCTTGTCGGGAAGCCTCTGATGAGAGCTTGCCTCGGGCCTTGTGGGCGAGATAGAATGTTTGTGTGATGCTCATCTTCTCTGGATTCTGTCGGATTCGTAAAGATTGAGGTGAATGTGGGGAGTGATGGGAGGGGTAGTAGGAAGTCATTGTATTTGTAGTAGTGGTGCGGGAATTGGGAGGGGAATCTATGCGTTTTTAATGAGTCAGTCCTGTGTCCGATTCAATTGAAGGGGGGGGAAATATTGGGAGCAGGGAGCGGCAAGGTTAACATACCAGTTTGGGGAGACGGGATCCGGTTGGTTGGGAACAACGCTATGACTCTTTATCAAGAGGTTGTGGCTGTAGAAAAAAAATAAATAGCGGGTATCAAGTTGAGTTTTGAGTCTTGTTGCTATCTGTATGTCGGTAGGTGGATAGCTATCTGAGTTGTCTTTTTGCCTCTTTTGGTGGGGAAAAGTGAGGAGAATGTGGTATATTCGGCAAATTATGTTCGAGCTGATTGCTGTCCTCTTTGTATATGCTTAGAGTTGTAGGTTAAAGAACTCGATGGGTGGGGGATAGGAGGGAAAGGGTTCCGGAGAGGGGGGGAGGCGGAGGTCTTTAATATTGACTTGCTGGGTCTTTGACGAACTTTTGTTGTTACCACCATAACGGGGGGGGGGGGGTGTGTGTGTGGGATGTGGGATATGTGGTGCGGGACCCAGGCCAGCCAGCTAGACTGGACCACAAGAGAGTCGCAGTTAACGGGGCCATCATAAGGCTCATCCACCGCGTCGGGATGACTGTAATTCCACATTCGGAGAACGGATGTACGGGCTCCCTAATCCCACACACACACACACACACCCACGCGCACAACCTCGCGCTCTCCCTCACACAATGATCAACCACTAACTCAGGCCCCCCCCTGTCCATCCTATGATCCGGGCTGAGACTTTCCCACTTTGGTGATACGCCTCATGGGGAATGTTCTCATGGCTAGCTGGATTTACTCACTTAATGCTGAGGTTACAAACGAGAGAGTGTGTCCAAAGTGCGCCGGAGTACCGTACTCGTAGGCGGTTGTTACAACTACGACGACACAACACGCACTACCCACACAACTCGACCTACCCACCACCTCCCATCCACACCCACACCCACACCCACACACACACGCCTAAAATTCCTGACAAACCAGATAACCTTAGGTGACCGAAGGCCGAGAGGGAATGGTTTTCTGGTCCGCATCACACCGTACTTGTATTTCTCAGCAAGGGGACGATTACATCCGTACAGTAGCGGCACCTATCTCCATCCGAGAATGGGGTCTGGTGTAAGGTTAAGCTAAGCGCACTCATTCACATTACCGGTACAGTGCCACAAGTATTCGGAAGAGTACCGGTATGATACATACCCCACGAATACGAATGATTACGGGTTTTAGAGTTTTTTTAAGACCATGGGCGGAAACAGGTACAGGTATTAGGCCATGTCAATCAAACATTCTCAAAAGCGAATTGTACTTCGTGCTCGAGTAAGAAATGTGCAAACTGTAACTCTTGCACACCTGTGCCTCTCTCCGCCTCTTGATCAGGGTCGCCCTGGCCGCTCACTCGGTTTACCGGGATTTCGCTGTGGCTGTTATAACTATGATACGACACAAGTAAAGGGTAAAAAATAAAATAAAATAAAAAGATCCCCCCTGAGCTGGGACCAAACAGACACAATCAGAAGGCATACCGGTACTTGGTGAATGATTGAAAGACGCGGTGCCCAAAGTTTGACCTCGAGTGGGACTCAGGACCCTCGCCTATCGCTATCCCTGGTTAGACTACCTCGGCAACACAATAGTCTGACAACCTAAGGTAAATGATGCACACAGCTTCGCTCTGGCCCGTTGGCACCGACGGAGTCCGACTCGCCCGAGTGCTGGAGGAAGGGGAGGGGGAAAAAGCAAGTACTCGAGTAGAGAGAGTCCAAGCTTCCTCTTCTCTTTTTTACCCTTTTCTCTCTTTTTCCTCTCATCAAGTTACTCGATTCGTCCAGGCTATGGCAGATCTATCTAAGCATCTCCGTTGTCGACGGCATGGGACACACACACACTCCGGGGCAGCAGGGACCCAACGGAGCAACCATATCCCGCTCGGGAGTGACAGACACCCAGCCAGACGGAGGAACACGTATTTGAAGGACTCCTGGGGCGGACGGAAGAAGTGATCAACATCCATGATCCATACCGTACGTGCTGATAAATAGAATTGAAAAAGGGCGAAAGCAACTCCGCTCCATTTGAAGCGCGTCGCCGGTACGGTATTCTGATTTGTTTGAGCGGGAATTGAGGTTTCCGCTCTTTTGAAGGTGAGGAGGAGGAGGAGGAATGTTACTTTGTCCACGGTAATCGATAGGTATTCTAGCCTACCAGCCCATGGGCCAAACAATCAACCCACCACCACTAACTCGAGGACTCGTAGTCAGCCAGCCAACACCTAGCACATCACCACAACCCCGCAACAATAACCCGAAACCCTTCAGCTCAAACCCAAAACCCTCGCTAACAAAAAAAAAAAAAAAGAGAAAAAAAAAGTCAGGTCCCACGATGCTCGTACCCANCACCACAACCCCGCAACAATAACCCGAAACCCTTCCGCACAAAAAAAAATCGCTAACAAAAAAAAAAAAAAAGAGAAAAAAAAAAAAAGTCAGGTCCCACGATGCTCGTACCCACCTCTATGACACTCGCACTCTACTCGTACTCCACGCTTGAACAAGACCCAACTCGCATCCCCATTCCCAAAGATCTCCATCATGTCCCCACCTCCCCCATTTCCTCCAACTACTCGAGTACCGGTACTCGTACAGTATGCTCCACAGCACAGCAAAGGTACTTCCGAGTCATCATAGTCCACGAGTTATCGGTATCCATAACCTTTTCAGAAAGTCCACCCAACCCAACCAACCAAATCCAACCTGCATGCCCTTGATACATCAAGGCTTGTGACCCATCGCAACCATCCTGCATAATATCACACACACAAAACTCGCTCCCAGATACCCCCCCAAAACCGATTCGCATAAAATACACAAAAACACCTCCGCGATCACCGGCAGACACAACAACAACAACAACAAGCGTGCAAAAAATTCCCCAATCCGATCTAAAGACCGGTGTGTGTGTGTGTGTGTGTGTGTGTGTGTGTGTGTGTGTGTATGCGATAGCGATTCGATAAAAGGCATGATTCCAATCCTAATCAATCAATCCCAAATTTCCTTTTCGAAGAGCAGAGTTATCTATCATCATCAGGCCCGTACTATATCTATGGCCAGGCAAGCGAGCAGGCGAACAGGCGTACAGCACTCCCCCCGACAATTTCACAAAAGATATTATTATTTTACTTATCGTTATCGAGTGAGCGATGTGTTACTCTTGCACGCCTGACAAAATTGAACTCGCTTAAATAGAGAGAGAGGGAGGGGAAAAAAAAAAATGCCTTTGAGCCTTTCTTTTTCTTTTCTCCCACAAAGTACCGTACTTATAAATACACTTGTAAATTAAGGAAAGGGCACAAAAGGGCTTACATCAGGCCCAACTCGCCTGTAAGGCGGATGAATATCATACTAGCACCTTTGTGTCGTATCGATAAGTTACCGGTAGAGTCTAGTTAGGCACAACAAACTTCCCACTTATGATACTCGCAACCGGCGCAGGCCGAAGAGAGGGGGAGGGGGTGTAACAAGACAAGACAAAGACAGGATCCGGTACTGGTACCTTAGGCGGTAAAAGTCCCCCCGCAAAACCAGGCCTGTATGATAGAAGGACAATATCGGTAATTAAAAGAAGGCTGTTAATTAGTTATCATAATTAGGCGTCCAAAATAACCAGGCGGGAGCCCCGCACACACACAAAAACATATCATACGGGGAAAAGAAAGAAAGAAAGAAAGAAAAGAAAGAAAAGGCAAAAAATAAATAAGGTTTTGATAGAAAGGAAGAAGAAGAAAAGAAAAAAAAGAAAAAAAAATCATCCTCAGGTACGATTTTTATTATTATTATTTCGTGTATATCTATCTCAATAGCCTTTTAACTTACCGTTAACGTTACGTTACGTTACGTTACGTGTATGTACGAGTAGAGAGTACCGGTACTTGTATACAGTACAGTATACCCCAAGAGAGAGAGAGAGAGAAAGAAAGAAAGAAAATATATATATAATATCCAAGCACGGAATGTTAGTTATAATAATAATAATAATAATAATACAAACCTCAAGACAAGTTACTATAATACCATACATGTATTATAATTATTATTATTATTATAAACAAGCCAGCAGGCGAGTCGGCTGGTTACTATACTATACTATACTTTATATCATAAGGGACAAATTTTTTTTTTTTTTTTTATATATCAAAATCTGTAGTATATATACAAGTCACAATACCGTATTTACTTGTACTGGTATCATAATAATATAATCCAATATCTCCTCCAGGCCCCCCCCTAATCTCCGCTAAATCCCTGCACCAGCCCACGATAGGTTTAGCTTGACGGGTTTAACACAATTTGCGAATAACCGCTAAATAAGATCCAACACAGTCAGAACACACACTCAGGCTTTACCGTGAAAGGAAAACACTAATCCTTCTTAGGGGGGCTTTTGTCTCCGAACACGGAGATTAGAAGACTGGCGGAGATATGATACCAGTAAATAAGGTATAATAACACTATGGATTAATTAAAAAAAAAGAATTTTTTATTTTTTTTAATCATGAATATAAACAAGTATATTTCATATTATATATGATATTATATGATATGATATGAAGAAGTATAAAAAAGTAAAAAAGTAAGTAAGCGAATAACACTCATATCATACTCGAACACAAAAAAAAAAATTAATAATAATTAATCAATCAATCCGTTCATGGGGCTACCGGTATTTCTCAACTTCTAGAAGCGCAGATACTATACTACCCCACCTCCCCCCCCACGGTTATATATATATAATATACAGCATAATACATACCGTACCTGAGTCTCTCTTTCCCTCCCTTCCCTTCACTTCCCTTCGCTTAGAATTTCGGTGGAAGAAGAAAGTGGAACTTTCTCGAAGGGGGTGTAGAATACTGTATTACTATGATACTTGCACTGCACTGCACTGCACTGCACTGCAATGTGGATAGCGGTTAACTGATTTGATTTGATTTGATTTGATTTGCTTAGTTTATACATACATACACACCGTTTTAAGAATGGTAACCGTGGGGTGTGTGTGTGTGTACGATACAAGTTGTTTGTCCTGCGCTCCCTTACCTCTGTTAAATTGGGAAAGAAAGAGCGTTGGCTGGTCGGTGGGTATGGTACAGTATCATACTGTACCGGTAACGTGATGGCGTAGGTATAAGTGGTTCCTAACTTAGCCATGTTCTGCAGAGTTTGTCGTATATATACGACTTATCGTGTTGTGAGAAGCCGGACTGGCTGGCTAGTTAGCTTACTACGCAGTTATGGAATGAGGGGGTGGAATGGAGTGAAGTGAGGATGAGGGCTGGGGGAGGCTGGAGTATTGCACAGTGTATCACATCATTGTGTGCCGGTGAGCTTACGGTAACCTACATTACAGTAATTACCCCACATCACTCACCCTATGATACCTTGCGAGAGTGGCATCTGGCATCTGGCACGGGGTGGTGGGGGTTCGCGAGTTTTGGTGTTGGGTCAGGGGCGTGGTAGTCTACCGGTACCGCCCGGTTGAAATAGATCAAGTAAACTACAAATTTAGGGATAGGTTGGGACGGAAAATAAGATAATAAATATGTTTCAATCTAAACTACTGTAACTTATGGGGTAGGTGGGTGGGGTTGTTTTTTCATCAGGGCATTTCAACAGTCTGAGGAGACTACTACGAGTAGAAAGGAAGAAAAGTGAGAAAGAAAATGAAAAATGGTGTGCCCCCTCGCTTGCTGCGGCGACATGCAATACAGAAAAAAACAAAAAAAACACAAATTACGGGTGGAGGACAAACAATTGGGATAGAGAACGAAAAGAAAAAAAAAAGAAAAAAACACTCAATTGAGGCAACAAAAACGGATACCCCAGATTATCATTCTTCCAGAATATGCAGTCATCGACGGAAATTGGATATCGAGAGGATCCGGTTTTGCATATGCAGTTCAAATGACTCCCGTTGTAGGATAGTCATGCAATATAAACCCCAATAAACGAGAGGCAGAATAGGAAAGAAAAGGAGTTTGTAGGGCTGAAGGTTTATATAATATTTAAGATTACCCGAAATGGATTAGTGATGAATGAGAGTAGCGAAGCAAAGTCAGCCGAGGTCGGCCAAAAAAAGAAAAGAAGTGGAAGGAAATGGTTCCGATGGTGCAGAGGTTGAGAATTTGATCCGATCATGTTTCTGTGACCCAAATCTGTGACGAGAACATTTTTGTCAGCATATGGAACTCGAACCCTCGGATGCGGCGAAATGACGTCTTTCTTGAGGGGCAGAGAGGTGGAGGAAACACCCCAAAAAGCAAATAAGCGAAAAAAAAAAAAACACAGACACAAAGGAACGAAAATTGAAACGGGCGGACAAAAGAAGCGCCGTTCAATGTCGGGAATCTATTGGATGAGTGATCTTTTTCCCTTCTTACCTCGAGCTTTCCGACATCAGTACGGTCGCGCCGCGCGGCTTTTTTGCTTGATGATATAGCCATATCTAGATCCTCTTGATCCGAGAGGCTAATCATACCATCACCATCCTCGTCCCGGATTTTACACCTAAGTTTGCGCCGGAATCCGAATTTGTCCTTTAAGCGAGTGACGAATTCGTCAAAGTCTGTCCCTGTCGATATCATGATCATGCGTGTGTCATCCTCGTGATGAGCTTTAACTTTAATCTGGATAACCAAATTCGTAAAAAGTCAGCAACTTAAAAAAAATAAAGTAAGCGAACCCACAAGCCACTCGAACACCCCCACTCGGACAGATGCTGATTGGTTGATTTTTTTCATGAGGAAATCACCCGCTGATCCCTTCGGCTGTGATATTTTGCCAAGTTTACCGCAGGGAAGTTCCCCGCTCAAGCTCAGCTGTCCCAGTGGGGTGTCCGAGGGGGCTTGTGGTTTCGTCTAAGCTGAAACCAAAAACCCATAGAGTGGCTCGACAAATGGTCATTCCCCATCTCCCTTCTCGGGCACGTGGTTAATTTGTGGTTTATGCAGGGTAGATCCTCACCTTTTTCACGTCTGGACGACGGGACGATCCACTACGGATGCTGCGGGCATCAAGCATTTCAAATTCGTCCTCGTCAAAAGATGACCCTTCGTATGCCTCGCTGGCGTATTCGTCCTCATCTGCATAACGATCTCTAGTTGTCGGACGGCGCGCAAGGCCTCGATTCCTGACTGAACCACCTACGGGGCCTCCTCTTCGTGGGGCTTCACGAAGGTCATAGATCTCATCGATGTATGGATTACCTTCAATTTCATCCGCGTACTCAGCCACACGGTCATCCCGACGTCGGGGCGCTTCGCGAACAGTCCTTGATCTTGACGCGACTTGAGCCGAAGAGGAGGAAGAAGGGGCACGTGTCGAGTAGGCACGACGAGGTTCTGGTTGACCCCGAACAGTAGGTCTTCTTGGTGGGGGACTATAACGCCCTCCGGCACCCTCCTCGATCCTATCACCGCCTCTGTCACGGTCATGGCTTTTGGCGCGTGCCGGTGCCGCCCCACGCGCAGATAGTGATCTACCAGCTGACAGTCCGCCAACTGTGTTACTACGGGCCGGCTTTTGTGCAGACGATGAAAACTCGTTCTCGGGAGGTGGCGTGGGCGGAAAAACTTGGCGCTCTCCCCGCAATGCAGGTTGAGCTGACTTCTCTTCAGATGCAGTATCCGACCTTCGGCGGGGAATCAGCTCCGATTTGACAAGTTTTGTTGCAGCAAATGAGATGTCCGTTCGGTCGTCTATTGGAGCGTTTTCCGACATATTCTGCTGCAGTCAAAATTTAGCTTAAAGCCCCACAAGCCGAACCCCCGTTCACGATCTTGGGACGCACCTTCTTAACCTCCGTCCCTGCAAAGCCTGTGAATGCATTCTGGGCATCTGATGCTGCAACCAATCTTGGCTTTCCGAGGTAATCCTTGGCCTTCACATTTTTGACCTTGGCCTCATTAGGTCGATACAAAACACCAACACCGACGGAAAATACGGTATATCCCTGCATCACAGATTCTCATGTCAGTTCTCCGACGAAACCACCAGTTGAGAAAATTTGGATACCTCGGCTTGTTCCTTGATAGCCTCATCAATCACACTGTGGTCATCCACCTGTTTCTCCTTTGCAGCATACTCCAAATCCTTCATCCCCTGTTCGATTTCCTGATCGTATATGTAACAAAGACCCCTATTAAACAGCACTTCACACGAAAAGAGTTTAAACTTCAAACCGAGTTGATCGTAATCGATGTAGGTATTGCCCCGCAGATATAAAAGCGCCTCATTGAAGTTCGCCATAGCCTCAGTAAACTCTCCTAGTAAAAAATTCGATACACCCTGTTGGAAATATGCAACGGCGAGGAACTGATCGAGCTTAGTAGCTTTTTGGTATGCTTCGACCTACGACGGGGCCCAGAAAAAAAACAAAAATACTATCAGTAACCATGCTTTTTTCCTACAGCATGCTGTAAACCCCAGGGACTTCCCACAAACAACTTACAGCCTTATCATGTTCACCAAGTGTCGCATGGATCATCCCAATATTGAAGTAAATTTTAGAAGTGTCGGCATTGGCCTCGAACACCTCCAAGGCCTTCTCGTAGTTCTGCTGGTCATAGTAGTTCAAAGCCTCAACCCAACTCTCAATCTCCTATTTTCATCCCCGAAAAGGTTAGCAAAAATGGACCCTTCTCACGAAAAAAAAAAAAAGCCCCAACCCTCCACACTCCGTGAACATACTTGTTTGAGTGACATTTCGTGTTAGTAGCTACAGGTAATAGCAAGTGGTTGATTGTTCGTTGGTTGTGAAGGTCCTCTCGGATGATGAGGGGGGGCCTTCGAGAGCCAAGAGAGGGGGGCGGTGAACACGAAGAGAGAAAATGGTCGCCGGCCAGCTGGCGATTGGTAGCTGAGTTAATTCGCAGGCAAGTAATTGGATCTGCTCAAGGTGCGAACCAGATAATTTCTTATTGGAAAAACACCACCAGGGCTCTTTGGAAAGCGTGTGCGTCGAGTGGGATCGAAAGGACTGCCGTATTCCCTCACTTTTCTCCAGCCTTATCCTCCTCTAAGCGTTCCGCTCCCCTTCACTCGCTCTCAAGATGATAGGGGTAACAAATAAAAAAAACGAAACACTGGACCAGCGTACGAATTAAAGTTGATCGAAGAGATCTGGTAAAAATGCTTTCGACCGAGGAACGAAAAATGTGTTGGCAAAACAAAGATGTTTAAAAGCAATAGGAAGGGGGGGGGGATGAAGGACCAAGAATGGTAGCTGCAAGAAACGAAGGTGATTAAGGGCCCAGTACTCTGCGAACCCAAATTAAAAGAACGAGTGAAAAGGAAGGTAGAGAGGATATGGAAGGAAAAAAGAGAACGACAGCGGAATTGATACGAGCAACACACAAAGAATTCAGCAGAAGGGAAGGGGGTCAACAAAAGATGTAAGCCGGAGGGGCCGTTGCTCAATATGAAGGTGGTAGATCTGGTGAGCAACACGCAAGGGGGCGCTTACAGGGCAGAGCCTTGATATGGGAAGTAGTCGTCGGAGAACGTTGGGGGAAGGTGCAATGTGGGGGGTGTGAGTGGGTATCCCTGGGTTGAGCGAGGAGTTTGAAGATTGGGAAGGGGAGGAGAGAGGAGGGGTGTGGCGTTCGAGGGGGTGGTATACAGTACGAGATATTCTGCTGAGGCCTGTATCTGTCTGTAATAATAATTATGGGGTATAATGGTCGTGTGTTTGTGGTGAAGATGAGTATTAGGAAGGGGGGGGGGGAGTGGGGAGGGATAATGTGGTTTGCGTGCAAAGCAGCGGGTGAAGAGAGCAGGAGCAAAGCGAGAAGGCAAAGAAAAGAGGGAAATTTCTGGATTAATAGGGAGACTGAAAAGGGAAAAATAAAGGAAATGAAGAATGGCAGGCGCTTGAGTGTAGCTACTATTTTACTCCCACTTTCTCACTCACAATCTTTTTTCCTTCCCTCTATTTCCACATTTCCAGGTCGGCAAACTTTGAAGCCGTTATATATTATTAGACACAAACGGGTTGAGAGACAGCACAAAAATATAGCACAGAGAAACACCCCATACCCGTACGAGTAGAAGGCAGGCAGGCAGTACCCGAAAACAGGGATTGACAAAATACTCAAGTATATGGCAAAAAATCCGTGCGTATCCGAACGCCCATACAAACTTATAAGTTAAGCCCTGTTTTCAGGTACCTCTTGCTTGCTACGGAGTACTCGAGCACGTGTCATAATTATCATACAAATACACACCACAGTTCTAACCCAAGGTGAACAAGTCTTTCAGGTTCACCCCTTCAAGAAATAAGAGAGGGCAAGATAACAAGACAATACAAGAAAGCCGTACTTTGATACTTTCTCTTAAGAGAAGTGCTCGAGTACGTACCGGACCCAGATTCCAATCGCCTAACAAGAATGAAACAAGCACAGCTTCAAGGCATACGAGCGCACCGCCGTGGCTAAGCCAAGTGCGAACAGGAGCCAAAAGTCATGTAGTCATGTAATAATAATAATAATTTTAATCAAAAAGAAGTACCGGTAAGAAGCAGCCAGTGCGGTCTGTTTGCTCACAGCACGAAAGGGTTGATAAAAAAAAAGGAAAGGAGAAATCGTTTACGCACATCCGCTAGGTTACCAGCAGGATTGATAGAAAAGAAGAGAAGCGTGAAAATCAGAAAATTAATGATGATAAGGATGATAATAAAGGACTTGCCCCCTCCCCCCCTCCCCTCTCTATCACGACCGATTCACCGTTTGGTTGGTCGGTTGGCTGGTCGGAGAGTAGGATAATTCAGGGGATTTTGAGAGAAGTGCAGAAAGAGTGGGTGCGGATCTACCGGTACTTGAGCAGCGTATGTACCGGTATAGATTCTTCAAAGTGTAATGGGAATCATACTGGTCGTTCTGCCCCTTAAAGACTGACGACTTGTAAAACTTAACTTACACCTCGATCAACACCAAGATAATCCAACTGGTTGGTGCTTTGTAGGAGCAAATAATCCCATTTGGGATGTGGAAAAGAAAAAAAAGAAAAAAAAAGTCTCCGACCCGCCGGGCAACTGTAACTCAGGGGAATTCACTGTGGCAATATCTGGCTACTGTTAATTGGCTGGTATTGAAGTTTGGTTAGGCACATGCTGGAGAAGGTGTGAGAACTTGTGGATCAATAGGTTCCACCCCCCGCTCTCCCTAACTAACAACTAAGAGACAAGGATGGAGTGAACCAACAGACCAGGTCCCCTCCCTCACATGCCTTTCCAACCTTGAAGGTTTACACCCTTTCCACTCCTGAGCCATTCTAGCCCGGGAATTGGCCAATAATTAATCCGTTAACCCCGTGATAGTAAGGGAAGAAGCGGTAACCTGTAGGGAACTAAGGGGGTGGCTCGCCGCTATCTGATTCTGAAATCAAGATTTGGGAACCAACCAATCACAACGCATGGAACCTACTTACATAATAATATATTTCTGCCTTGCGATCAGTTGAGTTCCCGGAAACGTGATTTCAAAATCGAATCAAAATCGCAGCGAGCTAAACACTGTTCTAACTAACGTGGTTTCATCATTTGAAAAAATTTCTCCGAATGCTAATTTGGACAATTCATTCTTTTTATCATAGGTTAAGTCACAGCCGAGTCGGGGGTGGGGGGGCACTGGGGAGAAAAACTCCATGGTCGGTATGATACCAAGAAGGCCTAACCGATGAGTTTGCAAACGTTATGACGGATACATTGGAAGGGAGGCCGCCCGGAAACCCGCACCATCAAAAGTGTTGTAGGTGACCCGGCAAACTTGCTGCGCATGAATCTTGCGTTCGGAATCCGAAACGCTGGGGACAGACTTTGCACTAGTACCGTACCGGTACAGTTTGCGAGTTGAAGCATAGCGCAAGTGATTATTTGTGAAGCTTACCCAAATCTAGGAAAAAAAATCTTGAAACCCCGTCATCTCAGTGATAAATGTCTGAACACCGCCCCACACAAACAACCCCATCCCCCAATCGCCTTTCCAAGACGATCCTACTTTCCAAAACACCCGTTACATCTACGGTACCGGTAGTATCATACCAGTGCCGGTACACTGCTACATGTTCCCTACAAAGTCCAAGTATGAATTAGGTGGCTCGGCACCACGTACCGCGTATCCCATCTACTTGCACTGTATCTTCCCCTCAGAGATGAAGCACCGACCAATAAACAAGGGCATCTTTCGCCTGTAATTGTGAATTGTGAGGGCATATCAAGCCACGGCATTCCCACATCCCATGCGAAGTCCTGCGAGGTTAATCATGGATTTATGCGTTCCAATACTCTGGCATATAATATGATTGATTCTTCAACCACCCCCCCCCCTTTTTTTTTACAAGTAAGTGCTATGACGGAACCTTCGAAGTCTTCCAGGCCGCTGAAGCCATATCCGTCTCAAGAACCGTTTGACATTCGTTTATGTGGAGAAGAGGAGAAGAAAAGAAAATGGGAAAAAAAAAAGTGAACCCCACCCCGCGGTTACAATTTCCAAACCATTCGCGCATCTATCGTAAACACCTCTCTGAGCCAACAGGATTGTTGGGCGATGGATGCATTGGAAACGGGTTATCCGACCTGGAGCTGGTCAGTGATTTAAAGGTGCATTAAAGAGAAAAAAAAAAAAAAAAAAGGCGGGAAGTCGGCGGCTGTTATGCAAGTTCCCGGGGTTTTTTTATTAAAAACGGTCTCTTTCACCACCACCAGGTATGTCGTGTGCGTGTTTGTGATGGGCTACAGTATTTTCTTTTCTTTTCTTTTCTTATTTGGATGGTTTGTTGGTTGGTTGGGTAACGATCTTTGTTAGGGAAAAAAACAATCCAAGATTCCAAGTGCATATCGGTATCGGTATTGGAGGAATTCTTCGCAGGCTTTTGTCTGGAGTTCCACGGGCGCCGTACTTTATACTCTGCATGTATCATATCATGTCTAAGAGTGAAATGCGGGTTTGGTAAGGCTGTATCAATAAACCGGTAACCTGTATTTTGAGCACACGGCGGAGACTGGTTACCGTTTCCCTTGAATACCATCTACCCTTAACTCAAACCACCCATAACACTCCTAAATCCTCCGACAGCCGCAAAGGCGACGACTGCCAACGCCTTATCATATCGTTACCAGCATCTCCACCCCGCTCCCATGCTAAGAAGACCTGGACTCTACTATTAATATATAACAGACAAAAGCTCCTAACCCACCATCGCCTTGAAACTTGCCTCCGAATCGCTCTTCACTCAAAGTCCATCACGGATTAAATACCGGTATGATACTAGCAGGTAAGTTCGAGTGAACCCTGTAGGTGAGTGAGGAAGTGTGAAGTGACTGTGTGAGATGGTGGTGATGGGATTCATTGAGATTACAGGAGACTCCGAGTGTGAGAAACATTTAGACAAGGAGTTGGTCGGTAAGAGAAGGTTCTCGTTATCATACAAAGGAAATGTATAGGGACTGTGAGGCTACTACATGGTGTGCGAGCAGCTCTGTTTCTGCCTGGACTGGCGGTGGATTGATTCTTGCTTCACATTGGAATAATACTTTGTCCTCTGCTTATCAACATGTCTGTGCTGTAAGTGGTTGTTTGGGCTTTCAAGACACCGTTTTCGAATGCCTGTCTTTTTTTTTTTTGATATTACTGGCACGAATGCAAGAAAACCGCTTCACTATTTGCCGAGGTGCTATCGAGCCATGTCACGTTATATCATGCCACATCAAACGATCCCACGTCCCACGTTTTCATTCCTCTCATCCCATATGGTTTTGCCTGAGCATGAACAAACCTAAAATGCAAAAAGCATGTCAGAGGCATCCGGTATCTCTGGTAAGGTTTTGGTTTGGGGGGGAGGGGGACGACAAAGGCCATAAGCCGTAAGGAGAATGGGGAGGGAGGGGTGGGGGATCCGCGAGATATGCGAGAAAACTTATCCAACATACCGTCTTCTCGTTTTCCCAGACACCAGCACTTCTGGCGATAACACCAACAACGGTATCGGGATCATCCTGCCTAAAACTTCCGTCCCGCTCCTTTGAAACAACGAAGCTACGGCCAATGATTTCCCAGGCCTCGAGATGTTTTTCCAGTAGAACGCTAGCGGAACCGGACTTTCCAACATCGATTGACGTGATCTCTCCTCTGGGAGGCACGCTGGCCTCCTCTTCCTTTCCAGGTTCCTGACTTCCCCAAACGTGGCCAGTAGAAGCTACTCCCCTTGATATATCCCCAGCGGCGCGTATAGTAGCATGATATCTGCCGGGTGAGAGACTTTGTAGGGTAAGGTCTAGTATGGTAAGTTTCGGTGACACCTGCACCATCCTCACCAGGCCACGGACAGGGCTTGGTACGTCCTTTGCATGGGTTTCTAGGATCGCTACAGCAGCACCTGTTTCACAACCCAAGGCAGGTGTTTAGCAAGCCACACTTTAAATGTTTTTCTTTTCTTCCGTGTGTGGGAGAGGAGGGGGGTAAGTAGCCGGTATAAAGCAGAGGAGGAGGATGGGGAAACAAATACTATTTGGCTTTCCACTGCCCCGAAGAATCGCATCACGGCCTGTATCCTGAATCGCTGAAGCAATCACCGAAGGAGCAGCTTCCCATTTGTCAGCATCACACCTTTCCCGGTTTTTATGAAACGAATATGTAGATATAAATATACTCTTTCTCCTTCCTCTAGGTGTCTGTGAAACAGAAGGAAATAAAAAGGAAGTTAAACCATACCTGTCCCTTCAACGGTGACGAGCTGTTTTTGGAGGTCTGCATCTACGCTTAAAATGCCTTCTCTTATGCGTTAGTAAGAATGGAGGCGGAGTAAGGTTATTCCTTGCATACCGGGCAATTTCTTCAAAGAGTTCGAAACATCTTGTACACAAGAGTCACATTCCAATGGAACGGCGAAGAGAGTCTGGAAGGTAGTCAGTTAGCCTCCAGTACTTATAACCACTAGTCTAACAGAGAAGGTGCTTCAAACCTGGAAGGGATCAATCATAATGCACAAGTATATTTGAGTTATGATACGATAGAACAGCTTTTCAGAGCTACCGGTAGGGCGTCTTGCTCGCGCAGAGCAAGTCCAGGCAAAGAGGTCGTGGGTAGGGGCTTCTTATTCGCATCGTGAGGAATCATGAAAGGTGGGGGGTTGCTTGGTTGATCGTGACTGGGCTAGCCACAGGAAGCCTCGATGCTTAATAATCCAGCCGACCAAAAGAGGTCTCGCTAGTCAAATTCGGGAATCAATTTTCGGAGAACCCAATCCCAGAAATAATCATCTCATCCCCCCCACCAAAATAGCCCGACGACATCTGGAGCACCCCCCCCGAGACAACAATGTCTATCAACATCGGAAGGGTACGATAAACCCCCGTTTTATATCTCCTGAGATCGGTGAACTAATTGGGATGGCTTTCTTCGCTTCCAACAGACTTCCCTGGCCTACAGTCGGTCATGGCACCTCGTCGATATGGGCCATGACCCGCGGTCCTTTGGTCGTATTGCGACGTCAATCGCTACGACGCTCATGGGGAAGCATAAACCGACCTATGACCCAAGTAGTCAGTCCCCACGTTCTGGTCCCCCTTAGTTTGTTACTGTTGGTATGGGGGTCTGACACTTGGAGTTTTTTTTTAATGTAGCGGATTGCGGGGACTATGTGGTAGCAGTTGGGTGCGCCTATCTTAAGACCACCGGTGACAAGCGGATGAAAAAGAAATATTACTCGCATTCAACAAGACCCGGTCACCTCCAGGAAATCACGATGGATAGGATGATGAAAAAGTTCGGGGGTGCGGAGGTGCTGCGTAGGGCCGTCTCGGGTATGCTTCCGAAGAACCGGCTAAGAGATGTTCGGTTGGCGAGATTAAGAGGTTTGGTTCCAGGGTGCTACGGTGATGTTGCTCGTCGTGACTAATTGTCTGTCTGATAGCTTTCGAGGGATTCGGTCATCCGTACAAGGAAAACTTGGTCAGATTAGGTGGTAAACACTACGTGAAGCCCCGGCCTGCAGCAGGATATCTATCAAAAATGCCTGTACAGGACACCGTCGGTATGGAACAGTCAGGGTCCAAAGCCCCAGCATAATAAAAGTTTGTAAGTTGTGTATATATAAATTTAGATTCAAATACAGTCATCCACAACCCCAGCACCTAATTTATATTAAATGAAGAATGACGAAGACAGACAAGAAGGAAATGGGATGGATGGAGTGGAATGGAATGGAATGGAATACCACCATAGCATTGATACGCAGCTCGGGAGTATCGGTTTGAAATGAAAGGATAAAAAGCGTAATACACAAATAAGGGGGCGGGTTTATCAAACATGAAGTCTAGTAGCTACTACCGTATATACATCTAGAGCCTTGAGGTCTTGGTTCTGGATACTGTGCATTTGATCAAACCATTAGGATCGGATTGAGGTGCATATACCTCGGCATCCTTGCCGGTGTTCTTGAGCCCTTTATGCCATTCCATATCTGGCATTACATCGAGTAAGTTCGACGATCCACGACTGACAACGGACTAGATATCTCGGGAAATAACTTACCAATCTCAAAGTAATGCTTGTTCGGCAAAGAGTAATCAACTCTGTTAACGGCTGGAACGGCAGCAAGTACCTTGTTGGCCATTTTATACATGGTAGCCTGGACGCTCACGCTGTTATCATTTGCAAACGTTTCAAGAGTGATATTTCGTGCGGATTCCCAAGCTGTGTCGAAATGCGGGATATATCCCTCTACGTCATCCAATGTCTTGAACAGGAGCCATTCCCAATTGGTATCCACCTCGGTGCTGAGAATACGATCCCAGGTTTCACCCAAAGAGGTATATTCGTCCCGAACGAAGCCGTGGAAAGCCGAACCAGTGCTTTTGAGGACCAGCAATCCCTGGATCCCCGACTTCACGAAAATACCCGCCCCTCGTCTGCATACAACCTTAGCGTTGCGAGTCTCTGTGCCGTCTCGAAGGAACGAGTGCGGGTGCGGCTTGCCGCCGACTGTCATACGCGTCCATCGGTGTGTGATAACCTTTACGTGGGCAGCTTGAATATGGGGATATCTTTTGATAAAGTGGGAGGCAAGAATTGAGCCAAAGAGTTCTGGTGGAGTTACTGGATTCTGCTTGGCGAGCACTGGAAATCTGGCGGTTAGCTGACCGAAGCTCAAGGGTGAGCTCAGAATAGGGACTCACAGTAAACAGTGTTCTTCATTGAATCTGTAGCCACGATGGCGCTATTGTCTGCGTCTGTGTACCTAGAAGCTTTGTAAGTAAACGCGAAGCTTACTTGGAGCTAGGGGGCTTACGAGGACTGAATTTCTCCCTCCAAAAGTACACTCACCGTCATTTCAGTGACAGTATGAGTTCCCGTAGCTTCATTGCGGTGAACTTTGCAGAGACGAATGTTATCCTGTTTCCATGCTCAGCTATTTGTCTAGCAGAAAGGATGATTCGTTCTATGTATGTACCTTCCCATATCGAGCTGCAGATAACTCAGACATGTTTATGATATAATCTCTAACTTTATAAAGTGGAGAGCTATGGCTGAAAGCAAAGGAGAAGGACAACAACTGTATTGAGTAGGTAAACGGAGGTTGCAGATTGACGGCGAAGGGTTAAGCTGGAGGTGGGCAGCAGCGAGGTACTTTATACCTTATCTGGGTTATCTCCTTGGGTGTTTCCGGCTGCAAAGAAACGGAACACGGGATTAGCGAGATGAGCGGGAAAAAAAGAAGAGGTGCAGCCATAACATTCCAGAGCTAGGATACTATGGTACTGGTAGGGTACGGGGGTAAGTGATGGGATAGCCGGGGGTTTTTGAGTCCGGGCACTCAATACCACCAGAGGCAAAAAATTATCTAATTTTGGTAGGAATGATGCCAGGAAGGGTAAGAAGCTTTGAAATCACGAACCTCCATACCCGAGTAAGACTGAGCGCGCCGCAGTAGTTTACTTAGCTCCCGACCAATAGGCGTTGTGAGTGTAGTAAACCAGGAATGTTTTGTAAGGGGGAGAGCTTTGGGGGACTGATGCGCTAGGCAAATATTTGGTGGGAATGGAGGACCCGAAAGGGGTGGTATCATAATACCGGTAATTATGATCAGATGGCACAATGGCACTTGTTTAGCATCCGGATATTGCCCTTCTCACAGGCGGAGGTAGCCGCACGGCGACCACCGCCCTTTGTGGGATGCGAAAAATCCCCGCCGCCCGTGACCAGGGGTCGAGTGCTGCGGATGTCAACCTCTTTTGAGAAAACTGCACACCGTACGGTACATCTTCTCCGTCGGTTTCCTCCTTCTTGTGGGGGTGTCTTTCCGAAGGATTTGTCAGGCACGGAGCTTCCATCTGGCCATTTCATGCATATCTGCACCGATATTCCACCGCCCTCTTTTTCCCGGAAGGGGGTGATGGCCTTGCTCTCGGGGAGATGCGATCTCGTGGCTTTTTTAAGCATGATATGCGTTTCCTTGAGTGATACTTGTGGCTTGACAAAAAGTCGGGTCCACCTCCATCGGGGGGGGTGTCCTATTTATATCTTGACTTAACCAGATTAGGAATTCAGAGTGATAGCAGGTGAGTATTGCTTTGGCGATGGCAAAAAAAGTCGGGACCACTTGCAGAAGGAGAAGTGGCTGTTACCCGGGCGCCAAGCTGGGCAAGGACTTGTGCTACTAGACTCCAAATACTATGACAACAAAGTAGCCTAGTATCTCCTGGATTCATTAGACATGATAAAATCTCTTTCATACATTAGTATTGAGGATGTAAGCTCCTTATAGCCAGCTAGTCATGAAACTTATAACTTCCAATATCTCTTGAGTATTCACTTTATGAATTTCTGCCACTTGATAGATTGCTTGGAGATTTATTACTACTCAATATTTGACTGCTCTCCTTGATACTCATTATTCTATCTACCTTACTTTTAGAATCTCTATATTATAGTACTAGTTAAATGAGTTGACAAACCATTAGATCTATAGGATCTCAATATTAGTACTGAAAATCTGTTAGGCGGACGCCGATCTCTAGTATAACTGAGGGACGTAGGCCAAAATCTTTGTTCAGAGAATCTGTCGAGGAGGGCTCGTCTCGATAAGGTAAAGTAATATAAAGATTTATGAGGTAAAACAATTTTATATTGATAAGATCTCTTCTCCGTTGCGTGATGATATCAGGAAAGCTTGGAAGGCACTTCAATATTTATATCCCGCGTGTGAGTGTTCGCGGACTACTTCTAACTACTATGCTCCTGAAGTACCATCCTGGTTTTAGTACGCAAACGTCCAGAATATTATAAGTGCAAACACCGTTTGACCCTGAAACTTATCACACCCTTTCGCGGTCACGGAGTAGTATTCCTCCGTTAAGATGACTGCGCTATTTGTCATTCGAAATGGCGGCCTCAAACTTAGATGTTTGCATAGACTATTATATTACTTTAGTCTTGTTGACTATCGTTCCAGTAGTCTCTTCGGTCATGAAGTGATCAAGTTCATGCCGGGCCACCTAGTGCCAATTGCAAGTCCGAGCCCGACGTGTCAATGTCTCAAGGGACTCTGACTTATCTAGGTCTTCCATTCTGAGCATGCTTCCGCTTGGTCCGCTGGCCTCCATAGAGGAATCCTATTACTAGGACCAACCAACATATAGCTGATCTTAGAAGGGTATGGGTGGATTCGGTATACCCCTAATAGCCTCTGCCACTGGGGCATCCTTCTGGAGTATTTCGTCGGAAACGTCCCGTCACCTCTGGCCCCTAGTTTAGGAAGCATAACTTTGAAGCCTACTATCTCAATGCGCTTCCGATGGACCTCTTCCATTCCACTTCCCCAATGTCGCCAAAGGTCCCCTCTCATATATCCTGCGAACAGCATGTGGCTGGACAGACGGCGGCGACGTATATGGTGTTATGAAGTGGGCTTAATTGGTGTGACTTTTTAGTTATGGGACGCAACTCACGAAATCTCGCTAATGACGTGCGGGCCCCATAAGGGGCTGGAGGGGGGTGTTGGCACTCTGGTAAATTGAGGGTCTGTGCGCAGTTACCCTACCATGGGTCTGTGTACATGTCTCGGATTTCCATATGTCTAACATGAGCTCCCTTCTACTAGGCTTCGCCTTGAATGCCTTTTATAATTTCTTCTAAATACATTTTAAGACTCAGTGTGGTCAGGGTAAAAAACCGTCTGCGTTTACTTGGTCTTGCTAGGAAAACCTTTTCCTCACTATCTTACTTCTGCACTTTCTGCCATGTCCGGATTTTCATTATGAAAATTTTCCACAACTTCCTCCACATTTTCTATACCGGTAGCTGGCTCCCATGTATTCTCATCTTCTAAACACTCTTGCCATTCAACGAAGTACCGCAGTTCCCGCTTCTCTTGGTAGTGACCGCGTACCTGTTTTCTGTAAGAGCGAATCTCGCTTCTTACTATTTTTTCAACCTCCCATTGTAGATCGCCGTTAATGTCTTCCGGTTGTTTACAGGGTTGTTGGCGATTATCATGAATTGATTCACAATAGGGTTCCAATAGTGCGATATGGAATACAGGGTGAATGTTCCATCGCTTGGATATGTTGAGCTTGAAGGCTCGTGATTCGTGTTTTTCTATGATTTGAAAAGGACCATAAAGCTTTGGACTTAGCTTCTTTGATTTTCGTCGGGTTCGAATATTTTTTGCGTTTAATATTACTTTGTCTCCGATCTTGAAGTCCGGCTATTGTCGAGCTTCCCGGTAATAATATTTGGACATTCCTTCTCATGTCTTTTCTAGTGATCTTCTAGCTTGTTCATGTATCGTCTTAATCCAGTTCGCATTGAGTGTTGCTCCTGGATTTTGAGCCTCGCGCTCCTTCATCCACTCTATCTGTGGATGGAACCCGTAGTTCGCATAGAATGGTGACATCCCACGAGCATTGGTTGTGGAATTGTTATAGGCATGTTCAGCTAGTGGTAGTAGCTGATACCAGTCATCCTGATCGTAGTTGACAAATCTTCGAAGGTATCCTTCTAGCACTTGGTTGGTACATTCGGTTTGTCTGTCAGTCTGAAGGTAATATGTTGTCGACATTCTACGCTTAATTTCCAGCGCTTTGCGGAGGGATTCCCAAAATTCTCCTTCAAACTTCGAGTCCATGTCAGAGACGAGTTCGGTTGGTAGACCGTGCAGCCTCCATACTTCTTTCCGGAATGCGTTTTCGACATCCTTGGCCGTAGCTGAGGTTTGAAGTGTGATGAAATATGCCATCTTTGTAAATTGATCAACTACTACCATAATTTGAGTGCATCCTTGCGACTCTGGTAGTTGCATAATGAAGTCCACTGAGATGGACGCCTGAGCTGCGTAGGGTATTTGCAGTGGTTGTAATAATCCGTACCTAGCGAGTTTAGGCGATTTGTTATGTTGGCATTCATCGCAGGATCATACGTAGTCATTGACCCATGCTGGAAGTCCTTTACAGTAGAAGTCTCTCATAATTATTTCCAAAGTCTTTTCTTGTCTGAAATGTCCTGCAACCTTTGCATCGTGACATCCTTCTGCGATCTTGATGTATAGTGCCTGAGTATCTGGTACAAATAGTCTTTGCTTATAATATAGTAGATCATCGGTTAAGGTTCAGTCCTTGGGAAAATCCTTTCCTTTGTCTTGTAACCTAATAAGTTCTTCCCTCTGTTGCCTCCAAGCTGTGTCTGATTCGATAGCTGCCTGTATCTCGTTTAGGAATTCAGGATTGAACTGTTTCATACCTTTTTGCAGGATGATGGCATTTGACATTGGAACCTTTTCAGGTACTTCTGAAATATCATACCAATGTTCGTTGTCTTTAGCTGATGCTGGTAGGTAGCTAATACTAGGTTCCTGTTCCTTGACGATCAAGGATCTTGTCGCTATATCGGTACTTCCAAATCCCATGGTTTCTCATTCCGTGTCTTCCCAGTCGTCGACTTCCATCATGTCTGAGGTGTTGACTTTTTCTACTACTAGTTGAGCTATGCGATCGCCCATTCTTATTTGGCAGTCCACATCCTTATGGTTGAAAAGTACGACTTTGAGTTCGCCGTTGTAATCAGCATCGATTACTCCTGCGCCGGTGGAGATTCCGCTTCGGACCGCTAATCCGCTTCTCGGGGCAACTCTTCCCTAAGTTCGTTTGGGTAGCCCCACCGCTATACCCGTCCTTATCAATGCTTGTCCATATTTCGGGACAATGTCATCCTCAATGGCATACAGGTCATGTTCTGCCGCCATTCTTGAGCCCTTTGTTGGCAAGTATACCTTTTTGCTCAATCTTTTGACCCTAATCATGGGTTCCTTTCTACCTCTCTGAGATTCCAAATCCAAATCCTTATCTCCATCCCAGTCATCTCCTTCATCGCCTACCCTCGCTACTAGTGATACCAAGAGATTTTCTTCTTTCAAATTTTTCTGTTTGCGATGCGTAGCTCCCTCCACAGGATGGTACTCCAGCTGTCTGCTTAATACGTCAGGCTTTCCGCCTTTTGTGCCTGGTCAGTATACAATACGAAAATTATGTTCCACTAGCTTCTGAGTCCATCGAATTTAACAGCCACTCCAAACTTTCGAGGTGAGGAAGTATTGTAGGTTCTGATGGTCGGTAAAGACTGTAATCGGTTTTTCTGTTCTGATCAAGTAGTGTCTCCATTCCTGAAATAGTTCGAGGATTGCGAGAAGTACTTTATCATGAATCTCATAATTGCGCTCCGCCGAATTTAATTTTCTGGAATGGAAAGCTACTGGATGTAACCTTTTCTCAAAGTATTGAGAGGGGACGTAACCGAGTGCGAAATCGCTAGCATCGGTTTCAACCACTGTCTCTCTTTCTGGGAAGAAGTGGTGGAGTATAGGGGCTGTGGTAAAAGGGTGTTCTAATTCTTCGAACGCCGTATCTTGCTCCAGTCCCCATTTGAAATTCTTGGGATTTCTCTGTAGTGTCTCAGTTATGTGTTTACAAATAGCTGAGAAGTTTTTTATAAAATGTTGATAGAAGTTAGCGAATCTGATAAAGACTTGTACTTCTCTGACCGACTTAGGTGCTTTCCAAACCATTATGGATTCCACCTTGCAAGTGCGGATAGACACCTGTTAGGCATATGGAAATCTGAGACATGTGCACAGACCCACGGTAGGGTAACTGCGCACAGACCCTCAATTTACCAGAGCCAACACCGCCCTCTGGCCCCTTTATGGGGCCCGCACGTCATTAGCAAGATTTCGGGAGTTGCGTCCCATAACTAAAATGTCACATCAATGAAGCCCACTTCATAACACCATATACGTCGCCGCTGTCCATCCGACCGCATGCTGTTCGCAGGATATATGAGAGGGGACCTTTGGCGACATCTTGGAAGTGGAACGGAGGAAATCCGTGGGAGGCGCATTGAGATAGTAGGCTTCAAAGTTAGGCTTCCTAAACTATGGGCTGAAAGTGATGGGACGTTTTCGGAGAAATACTCTAGGAGGATATCCCAGTAGTGAAAGCTATTGAGGGTATACCGAATCCACCCATACCCTTCTGAGATCAGCTGTAGGTTGATTGGTCCTAGTAATAGGACCCCTCTACGGAGGCCGGCGGACCAAGGGGAAGCATGCTCAGAATGGAAGACCTAGATAAGTCGGAGACCCTTAAGACGCTGACACATCGGGCTCGGACTTGCGATTGGCACTAGGTGGCCCAGCATGAACTTGATCACTTCAGGACCGAAGAGACTACTGGAACGATAGTCAATCAGACCAGAGTAAAATAATAGTCTATGCGGGCATCTAAGTTGAAGGCCGCTGTTTGGCATAACAAATAGCACAGTCATCTCAATGGAGGAATACTACTCCGGGTCCATGAAAGGGTGTGATAAGTTTCAGGGTCAAACGGTGTTCGCACTTATAAGATCCTGGACGTTTGCGTATTAAAAACAGAGTGGTACTTCGGAGGCATAGTAGTTAGAAGTAGTCCGCGAACACTCAGACGCGGGATATAAATATCGAAGTGTCTCCTGAGCTTTACAGACACCCTCAAGCAACGGAGAAGAGATCTTATCAATATAATATTGTTTCACACATTAAATCTTTACCTTACCTTACTTTATCAAGATGAGCCTTCCTCAACAGATTCTCCAATCAAAGATTTTGGGCCTACGTCCCTCAGTTATATACTTGAGTTTGGCGTCCGCCTAACAACACCCCATTGACCGCTACTATATAGCCGGGGAATTCAACCTCTGTGGCGTGCAAGGTCGACTTTTTTAGTGATACCGCTAATAGAAAGTCCGATAGACTTTGTAACACTTTCTTCACCGCTTCGATGTGTTCTTCTTCATCCTTTGAATAGATGAGAATATCGTCTAGATAACACACAACTCCGACATCCCAGTATTCTTAAAGTACTTGGTTCATCATATCTTGGAAGGTTGCGGGAGCATTTACCAATCCGAATGGCATAACCTTATATTTGTAATGCCCATATCTCGTCCGGAAAGCCATTTTCCATTCATCGCCTTCCTTAATCCAAATCAGGTAGTAGCCGTCCTTAAGGTCTAACTTGATGAAGATCTTTGTGCCAGCTACTCTATTCCTGAGTTCGGACATTAGTGGAAGGAGATATTTGTTAAGGACAGTAATCTTATTAAGATTTCGGTAATCCACAACTAGGCGTAGTCTTCCATTGGGTTTAGGTACAAATAATATAAGTGCTCCTGCAGGAGATTGACTTTGCATGATTTTTCCTTGTTTGATCATTGTCTCCAAGTATTCTTGTAAGCCTTAAGCTGTTTCTCGGATAGTGGATATATCGGCCCCCAGGAGGGAGTTGATCCTAGAATCAACTTGATCTCATGATCGAATGTCCGTCTCGGGGCTAATTTTTCTGCCGTCTAGGCTTCTAACAAGTATTTGTAAAGCCAGTATTCCTTTGGTAACAATTCGAGTTCCACAGTATTTTCTATAGCTCCGATTCTTCTGATGCGGCATGCATTAGGATCCTAGGCGACGGATTCATCATATTCGAACATATCCGCTATTCCTTTATCCTCTTCTACATAGTTTTCACAACTTTTTATGGAGAAGGTCCAATTTTCTGCATCTTCTATGTGAGACACTGGGTGTTCACGATGCCACCAACTAAACAGAATTATCATTCCATAGTGACCTGCCTTAGCCACTTCACACGATACTTCAGAGATGAGTCAGTTTTTTCCAATTTCTAATTTAATAGGGAGAGTGTAACATTTCCCTCCTGAGGCTGCTAACTATCTGTCAAAGCCTAAGATATCAACTGCGTTATTACGTTACACTGTAGGAACGCGAAGGTCTTCAACTAGGTTCCTATTGATAAGGAATATGCTGGATCCCGAGTCTAACAAGACTTTAACTTTGTATCGCTTATCGTGTATGTGGAGGTAAGTGATCACCTCCGTACAGTTGTATCATTTTGGTTTTGGAGCATCTAACTCCACTCGCTTAGCGCGGATAAGGTTTTCTTGGTTTTTTTATTTAGGCATCGTTGGTGATAGGTGTAGGTAAGAAGATGTTTGTTACTATACCCACGTAGCTTCGACCATTGAGGTCTCCTCAGACAAACTAGTAACTCTTTAGCTCTAACAATCTGGTTCTACATACTTGAGCGGCATTTCACTGATACGCAATTGCGCACGACTAGTTTTCAGGCTGGATGCCTTCTCCCGACATGCCAGACCTAGGCTCATAGCAAATCTTTCGGGTGGTTATCAGCCATTTTACTCCCCTGTTGTAGGGTTCCTGCTTTTACTGAATCCTTTTCCTTAGGGTTTCGGTTATCCATCCAGCTCCTTCAGAGGGGCCTTGCGCACCAAAGCGGTACATCCCTATTCCACACTCTGGCCAGAAGGCAAGATAGTACATACGCATAATACGACTCAGACTCGTGTGGTAGGTGGAACGGCCTGCATTGGTTGTCCTCCGGTCGTGTATTGTTATCAGGTAGATCTTGCATTGCTATGTCCCAAATCTTCCGGTATAGTAACTTGCTTGCACACAGGTAGCAGGCAACCACCAGGTGACTCGAGGAACTTCGTACTGTTGGCTCTCGGGCCATGTGGGCATGTTAACTATCCTCTCTTTCGATTGAGACTCTCCATATATTGATTCTTGTATTCGAGCTCATAAGTCCCTTGTGGGGTCCCTTCACTTAGAGCCTACTTACGTTGATCCTGAAAGGAGAGACTCGCTACGCGCCGCTTTGATCATTTTGAGTTTCGACTCCCGCAGTTGCACACGGACTGCCCGATCCCCATCGTGGTCGGTACCCAATACACCCCAGCCAAAGGGGGTTCCCATTTCAATTCTAGTTTCATCATGACACTGAATACCCAAATGCCGTCGCCGTTAGTGCCAATAAACTGACCTAGGTCAGTTCCTTGTTATCTGCCAGTTCCCAGATGTTATTGACATGTGCTGGGTTCTGGACAGTCGTGACTTTGCGAGCTAATTTAGGCTTTACAATAGCCAATCTTGGTCATCGAATTCCCATTGTTATTGGTCTTGAGCTGACCGTTGCTGCTGATATATGGGCGTCTCCCCAACACGTCTGGTAGGTGTGGTTTTTCTTTCCACAATGTGTACAGTCTCCGTCTCGCCTCTGAGTGTCTATCACACTCTGCGGGATACCGGTACGGGCCTGGTCAAAGTTTGTGGGTGTGGTTTTTGTTGCACTTCCGAACCTTTTCCTTGGCTTCTCCGGCTCGTTATCCCTTTTCCACTTTCGTGGTGGGGCTCCACCTCCCTTGACATAAGGTTTAGTATCCCTTAGTCGCTTTGGTTTAGAGTCCCGTCGGTCTTTTCTTTTGACCTACTGGACTACTTTGGGCCTGGACGGTTTGTCTCGCCCAATTTTTTCTCTGGTCTGAAGTTCTTCTTCCTACCGACTGCACAGTCTTAGCGCCTCTTCCCATTCTTGATCCGTTGTATACTGCAGAGCCGACAATCTGCGGACAATTTGTTTTGGAAGTTTTCCTTCGACTTCCTGCCTCCAGGACTCTCCAGTCATGCGTGCACGAATGTTATAGTTATGCATGATTGTTAGGTAATGTTCTATGCTACCATCGTACTTGACTACCTTCATAGCTCGAAGTGCTAGTCATTCGGCTTTGACCGCGGTAAATCCTTTGATCATATCATGTTCAGAACGACTCCACGTTGCTAGTTCCGGTTGCTGGGATTCCCCTTGAAGTCCGTCCATAGCCTTCCTATAACAGATAGTATATGGAAGTACTATTTCTCCTCTTGTACGACTGAGTGCATATATAACTTGTTCCCGGGCATCGTCCCAGATTCGCGGGTTCCGCTCGAAATAGTCAGTGCATTGAAGAATCCAGACAAATATGTCTTGTGTGCGCTTATCTTCGCGGAATGGGGCTGGCTCTGATGGTCGCTTGATGTTTAGCGCCATCGCGTTGGCAAGGGTCTCTGCCATACCAGACTGTTCTGGTGTCAGTCCTTGCCTTCTCCGGCTAGGACTTCCTCTCCTTCTTCCTCTCTCATCATCATCGTCCTCATCATTGCTAAGATCTCCAGGGTCACCTCCCTGGGCACCTGAGGGGAATGCATCAGTGGCTTCCTTGCCTTTTTCCTTGTCTCGATATGTAGGCGGAGCATATTACTCCTTATGATGGGTTTCTTGGACTGCGGGTAATGGTGCTGGTCCTGCAGCTTCGAGACTAGGTGCGGCAGCTAGTATTTTAGTTATTGCCGCCGTCAATCCTTTTAGAGTCTGGTTCGTCTCATTATTCTGCTGCTGTTGCTGGTCCTGGGACCTGCGAATCTCCACTTGGCGGGTCTTCTGATCTATGTGTATTTGTCCTAGAGTACGGTTGACCTCTCTTTCCCGAGTGACACTTTGAGTGCGAAATTCTACGAATTCCACCCTTAGAATAAGGACCATTGTTTCCAGAGTCTGATCCCGCGCTAACGCCGCTTGGCTTTCTTGCCCGATGGTTCTATGTAACCTCGTGGTTACCTCTTGATGTTCCTGTTGACGCCTCTCTTGGGCGTGTATCTTCTTTACCACTTCACGTAGCATTTCTTCCTGTATCACCTTGACCTCCGCTTCTACACCTGCCAGTTGCATCAGCAGGAGTCCAATCTCGCTATCATAGACATCTTGTCCTTCTGTGATTTGTTACTGCACCTTAATTAACTTTAAGGTATTGTCCTGGGTGGCTCTCTTCAAATGTTTGAAGATAATATTAGCTTGGTCAAGTGAGGTGTCTATATCCTGCGTTTTTCAACTCAAGGTTATCCCAAGACGAGCAGCCAACCTGGCTAAGTTTGCAGCATGGTCGCCTCCTAGTTTAGGCGTGGAGGCCCTCGATATCCGATGAGTACTTGCAACACTAGAGGATCGGTGAGTAGGGACATGTCCTCTCCGGAACGTAGGTTCTTGAGGTGTTGATGGGGAGGGACTCCATATAGCAGAATCATCATTTTTATCCATTGTATCAGGTTGGGTATCCATCGGTTCTTTCGCCGTTATTCTTTTTCTTGGATCTTGAGGAATCTCAGCCATTGTGATACTTTCCAAATAGGCTAATTGCTCTAATAGCCTTGGATGTGTGATTACTGGTACCTCATACCAGAGTTCTTGATATCCTTTAAAGGGTTTAAGGAATCGTATTTAAGGTATCCAATGCTTGAGGTACTCTAGAGGTGTAGGTATGAAAGGGTTTGGTTGATCTGATTCTGGACTCAGAACTTGAATTTCCCTTTTCTTGAGGTTCAAAATGTACTTATAGTATATATATAGATTTTGTTAGGCCCAGGCCAACGGGATGTCTGGCCCCCAGATAGCTGTGCTTGACTTTTGGACTTCAGAGTACTGGATACTCCAGTGGACAAAGTCTTCCAACTCGGTAGAACTCCACTCAAAGGTTGAACCGTACTAAGTGCGATATATGCCCTTGAATTGATCCCTCATTGGGATCCCAGAAGGTTTTGTGAACGACGAGGGTTCTTGCATATACTCTTCATCGATTTCGAAGAGCTCCGTGTCGAAGATTTCTTCGAATATATGAATATAGATAGGACAGTGAGGTGCCTCGAAAATGTAATCGAAGTCTGAGCTGAGGGTCGAGTTTGAAGTGAACTGGTAGTTCATATAGTGAGCCTTGGTAACAGGAGAACTATCAATATACTATTAGGCGGATGCCGATCTCTAGTATAACTGAGGGACGTAGGTCAAAATCTTTGTTCGGAGAATCTGTCGAGGAGGGCTCGTCTTGATAAGGTAAAGTAATATAAAGATTTATGAGGTAAAACAATTTTATATTGATAAGATCTCTTCTCCGTTGCTTGATGATATCTGTAAAGCTCGGGAGGCACTTCAATATTTATATCCCGCATCTGTGTGTTCGTGGACTACTTGTAACTACTATGCCCCTGAAGTACCATCCTGGTTTTAGTACGCAAACGTCCAGAATCTTATAAGTGTGAACACCGTTTGACCCTGAAACTTATCACACCCTTTCACGGTCAAGGCGTAGTATTCCTCCGTTAAGATGACTGCACTATTTGTCATTCCAAACAGCGGCCTCTAACTTAGATGTCCGCATAGACTATTATATTACTTTAGTCTTGTTGACTATCATCCCTGTAGTCTCTTCGGTCATGAAGTGATCGAGTTCATACCGGGCCACCTAGTGCCAATCCCAAGTCTGAGCCCGACGTGTCAATGTCTCAAGGGACTCTGACTTATCTAGGTCTTCCATTCTGAGCATGCTTCCCGTTTGTCTGCCGGCCTCCGTAGAGGGGTCCTATTACTAGGACTAACCAATATCCCGCTGATCTCAGAAGGGTATGGGTGGATTCAGTATACCCCTAATAGCCTCTGCCACTGGGGCATCCTCCTGGAGTATTTCGTCGGAAACGTCCCATCACCTCCGGCCTATAGTTTAGGAAGCCTAACCTTGAAGCCTACTATTTCAATGCGCTTCCCAAGGATGTCTTCTGTTCCACCTTCCAGATGTCGCCAAAGGTACTCTCTCATATATCCTGCGAACAGCATGCGGTTGGGCGGACGGCGGCAACGTATATGGTGTCATGAAGTGGACTTCATTGATAAGACTTTTTAGTTACGGGACGCAACTCTTGAAATCTCGCTAATGACGTGCGGGCCCCATATGGGGGCCGGAGGGGGATGTTGGCACTCAGGTAAATTGAGGGTCTGTGCACAGTTACCCTACCGTGGGTCTGTGCACATGTCTCGGATTTCCATATGCCTAACAAAATCGGACAAAGTAGAGAAAAGTAGTAACTGCATCTTCTCTGACTGCTGGTATAGATTTGACTACTACTTCACTTAATTTAACTACAATCTTACTAGAAACTTTTAGACCAAGGTGGGATAACAAATATGAGTTTAGTTTCTAAGTATCTTAGGAAATAGAGCTAATACCATTTTTCTGTTTTTCTTTTTTTTAAAATGATAGAATTATCAACCAGTTACCACCTTTTTTTTTCTTTTTTTCTTTTTTTATATCATATATTACTTGATTAGGGTACAAGAACGTGCATGCAGCGTAAGCTATGGCAAAAAGAAAGCCCTTAATTTCAAACATCCCTCCTCCCACCAGGTAAAAGCCGTCCGCCCTAAGCCCCTCTGGTATGGAACCAACTGCACATCTCGCCTCCAGCCAGACCCATGCCTACCTCGCAAGCGAACCGGGAGAGTAAGAGAAGCCCAACTAGAAACAAGCAGGAAACATCAGGAAAAACCCCCCAGGAAATCTGGGCCTAAAGGCACAAAAGAAACTAATTAATATCCCAAAATGCACCCCCTATAGGGATGACTAGCCAAAGAGTAAAGTCGGGGCGGTAACGCCTCGCCCAGCGTGGGCTCATAAAAAAGTATAGAGGCAGGTGTTGACCTTGTCACCTGGAGGAGGAAGTGTTGGGCAGGAGGGGCATCGTCGCCCGCAGACCCTGAAAAGTAGTAGCAGTAAGGTGCTAGCTGGGGGTTGGTGGGTACCGGAAAAAACTCTAGCAGGATGGGGGTAGCAGTAGGGTGCCAGCCTGGGTAGCAGTAAGGTGCCAGCTTAGGTGGAGGGGCAGGTGCAAAGCCCGCGAAGAGTAAAGACGGCAGTAAGATACAAGCTATCTGGTAGCAGTAGGGTGCCAGCCAAGGGGTGGTGTAGCAGTAGGATGCCAGCCGATTGCAGCCATGAGGAGTGTAGATGGAAGGCAACCATCCCTAAATGACAAAGAGGCTGTCGGTATCGTGTTCGTATCTTGCTAGGCGGCCTCCAGCAAGCCCCAAACAAAGCTAGCTGTTTTACCACGTCTCTCACGTAGTTCCTTGTTCTCAGAGAGATAGTGTCACTATAGTGGATGGGATACCATCAACTGAAGCCGTGAGTGAAGAAGGAGGGTGGCAAAATTGACTGTAGCCTGTTGAGGAGACCTGACACAACTCCCGCAGTTTCTTTAGGAGGAGGGATACAGGAATCTATCGTGGTCGCGTACTGCAAACTGTGATCCCAGCCATCTGACAAGATGAAGAAAGGGTTGTAGCTGACCGTGCTGATGGTAAGCGAAGCTACTGCAAAAGCGGGGTAAAGAGGTTTCTGGACATTGTGAGACGCCAGAGAGGAGGATAGAGCATCCCAGGGGGGTAGACCCCTAGGGAAAGGGATGAAAAGACGGACTCGAAATCCAAAGGGATGGGTAGAGATAGCCTACACCCCCCCCCAGACCGAAAAGTGGTGATACTTTGGTGTGGTGTTGAGTTTATCCCAATTAGGAAATAAATTTCAATCACTGGAGGTGTAGTAGGGACGGAGGATGATCAATCAATTAGTATTAATAATAAATATATATATTAGACTAAAGTAGTCAAACAGGTAGTAGTAGTATCATTTTAATATAGTAGTAGAGTTAAAGAAATTTCTAGAAGTTGCTTTCATAATAGGAATTACTTATCTACTCAACCATTATTGATATCGAACTCTTGAAATATGTTTTGATTTAGTACTTAGCTATACTTCAAGCTACTACTTTTAAAGAAAGTAGTATTTTCATATGTTTATACCTGAAAAGATAACTACCCTATACTTAAATGTAAAAGATTAATAGAAGAAACTAGAGTCACTTGATACTCATAGATTTAGTATTAAGCTTACCTGTTACTGAGAATACAAGTTGTAATTGATGAAATAATAATATATTTTACTGACTAGAACCAATATATAGTGAGAATGTTAACAAAGACTATTTCTGTTAACTCTAAAATTTTAGCATTATGTAGTAGCAGTAGGTAGGAGTACTTAAGATAAGACTATACTGATTTTAGAGTTTACTACTAATTAACTACAAGTAGCTTAATAGGTACACAATAGATTAACTTTTAACTTCTTATACTAAGTCTTTTATTGAACTTATATGGTAGTCAAACTTCTCACTAACTGGCTTTACAGTCTTGCAACTCTGCTATCACTTTAGTATTAATGAATATAACTATGTCATATACATGGATAATATATTTACTATAATTTTTCTCTTATGAAAGATACATGGAAAGAGAATTGGTACGTGTTGTAACCTATTCCTAAGAATTTTGAGAATCTCAAGGAGATTTCCAGATACTATTAGGATAGGAGGAGAAGTGTTAGTAGGTATTCTTCAATAACAGTAAAGCTGAGAGATAAATAGAGTGACTGTTCAGCTTATAGTATATTCAGAATAGCGTTCCAGTAAGGCTTGAGAGGATAAATCTTTAAGGAATGGTAGGCTCTTTAAATACAAAAGATTGTAGCTAGGAAACATAATGATACTATCCTGTCTAAGGAAATAATACAACAGTGCTATTATAATAGTAAAAAAATAAAGCAAGTGAGGTTTTAAAGTAGAGGACTTAAAGTGACAGAATATAACTAACAAAACAAGTAATGAAATTCAAACAAGATAAAACTAGCAGTTGCTACTAATATACTAATCCAGTAGTAACAGTAATGCAAGGAGATACTCAACTAGGTAGTAATATAAAAAGCAGAAAAGGTAAGTGCTATCATGTAAGTCCTGAGTAGGTAAAACTAATATCAAGCTAGTTACAGTGGTAGGAGAAATAAGGGATTTTGTTATACTTGTAATGTTATTAAAGTATTGAGTATATAGATACACAGACCTTTTGATAAGATACTTGAATATAAATCCTTATTTACCAAAGGCTAATATCCTCATACAGTTCCACTATAAGGTCTGCATATTTTCACGATTCTAAACTGACATGGAGTGGAAGAAGAGGTTTACAGTATGATGAGAATATTTATCAAAGGATTTTATTAGTTATAATATTAGGATCTCATACATATAATCTATTAAGAGGTTATAGGAGATACATACTAGACCAAGAAGGCTATGTGCTATAGTTTACTTTCATATACTAGACCTATTAAGAAGTCACAGGAGCTAGGCAAATGACCAAAGAGTCAGTGCAGAATGATATGTTATTTCATGCACATGATCTATTAAGAGGTCATAGGGGCTTTGCATGAGACCAAGAAGGCTGTACACTACAATTTAGTTTTACATACTTAATCTATTAAGTGGTTATGGGGGCTATGCAAATAACCAAAATAACTATACAGAAAGAGGCATTATTTCACACACATGACCAATTAAGAGGTCATATGGTTTATGCATATAACCAATGATAAGATCATAATATTATGACTTTTATGTTATGTGAGTATATGGAATGCATTTGCAATTCATAGTTGTTTTAATTTATAAGCAAGTTGTGAGAAGAATTCTATAAAGAAGACACATTATTAGGCATATGGAAATCTGAGACAAATAAGTGCACAGACCTCATGACAGGGTAACTGCGCACAGATCCTCAATTTACCAAAGCCAAAACCCCCCTCCAGCTCCCTTATAGGGCCTGCAAGTCATTAGTGAGATCTCAAGAATTATGTCCTATAACTAAATTGTCACATCAATAATGCCCACTTCATAATACTATATATGTCACCACCGTCTGTCCAACGGCATGCTGTTCAAAGGTTATATGAGAGGTGACCATTAGCGACATCTGGGAAGTGGTACAGAAGAAATCCGTTGAAGGTGCATTGAGATAGTAGGCTTCAGAATTAGGCTTCCTAATTATAGGCCTAATGTGACAGGACATTTCCAGCAAAATATACTAAGAGAATGTCCCGGCAGTGGAGGCTATTGAGGATATACCGAATCTACCCATACCCTTCTGAGATGAGCTGTAGGTTAGTTGGTCGTAGTAATAGGACCCCTCTATAGAAGCTGGCGGACCAAGAAAAACTATGCTCAGACAGGGAGACCTAGATAAGTCGAAGACTCTTAAGACATTGAGATGTCAAGCTTGGACTTGTGATTGGCGCTAGGTGGCCTGGCATGTAACTAATTACTTCATGACTGAAGAGACTACTGGACCTATAGTCAATAAGACTAAAGTAATATAATAGTCTATGTAGATAACTAAGTTAAAAACCACTGTTTGGTAGAACAAATAGAGCAATCATCTTAACAGAGGAATACTATTCTGGAATTGTGAAAGGATGTGAGAAGTTTCAGGGTCAAACGGTATTTGCACTTATAAGATTCTGAACGTTTAAGTATTAAAATCAGAGTGGTACTGCATATTAGGCAGATGCTAAATACTAGGATAACTGAGGGATGTAGGCTAAAATCTTTGTATAGAGAATCTGTTGAGGAAAGCTCAGCTCAATAAAAAAGGTAAAGGTAAAGATTGTAGTATAAAAAAGATTATATTGATAGGATCTCTTCTCTGTTACTTCATGATGTCTGTAAAGCTTAGGGGGCACTGTGATATTTATATTCTGCTTTGGAGTATTTACAGACTACTTCTAACTACTATGTTTCTGAAGTACCACTCAATTTTTAATACGCAAATGTCTAGAATCTTATAAGTGCGGGTACTGTTTGACCCTGAAACTTCTCACACCCTTTCACGGTTACAGAATAGTATTCCTCTATTAAGATGACTGCACTATTTTTTATACCAAATAGCAGCATTCAACTTAGTTTCCTGCATAGACTATGATATTGCTTTAATCTTGTTGAGTATCATTCCAGTAGTCTCTTTGGTCATGAAGTGATCAGTTTCATGCCAAGCCACCTAGTACCAATTGCAAGTCCAAGTCCTATATGTCAATATCTTTATGGGTCTTTGACTTATCTAGGTCATCTTATCTGAGCGTGCTTCCCCTTGGTCTGCCTATCTCCGTAGAGGGGTCCTATTACTAGAACCAACCAATCTACAGCTGATCTCAATAGGGTATGGGTGGATTCGGTATGTCCTCAATAACCTACACTACTAGGACATTCTTTTGAAGTATTTCGCTAAAAATGTCAAGTCACTCATAGTCCATGATTTAGAAAGCCTAACTTTGAAGCCCACTATCTCATTGCGCCTTTAACAGAATTCTTCCATTCTACTTCTTCTCCGATGTCGTCAAAGGTCCCCACTCATATATGCTGTGAACAGTATGTGGTCAGACTGACGGCGGCGATGTATATGGTGTTATGAAGTAGGCTTGATTGATGTAATATTTTAGTTATAGGAAATAACTCTCAAAATCTCGATAATGAGATATGGGTCCCATAAGGGGGCCCTAGGAGTGTATTGACTGCGGTAAATTGAGTGTCTGTACACAGTTACCCTACTATGAGGTCTGTGCACTTGTCTCAGATTTTTATTTATCTACTATGAGCTTCCTCCTACTATGCTTCGCCTCGAATACCTTTTATAACTTTTTTATAATTTTTCAAAACATATTTTAAGACTCAGTATGGTCAGGATAAAAAACCTTCCATGTTTACTTAGTCACAGTAGGAATATCTTTTCCTCTATATCTTACTTCTACCCTTCCTGGCATGTCCGGATTTTCACTATGAAAACTTTCCACAACTTCCTCGGCATTTTCCATACTGGTGGCTGGCTCTTATTTGTTCTCATCTTCTGAATACCCGTGTCATTCGATGAAGTACAACAGTTTTTACTTTTTCTGATAGCGGCTGCGTACTCATTTCCTCTAAGAACGTATCTCACTTCTTACTATTTTTTCAACAGCATATTGTAGATCACTGTCAATATTCTTGGGTTCACTAGGGGGTTACTAGCGATTACTATGAACTGATTCATGATAGGGTTCCAATAGTGCGATATGGAATACAGGATGAATATTCCATCAATCAGATATATTGAGCTTGAATGCTCATGATACTCATTTTTCCAAGATTTGGCATGGATCGTAAAGCTGCAACGTTAGCTTCTTTGATTTTTGTCAGGTGCGAATGTTTCTCGCATTTAAAATTACTTTGTCCCCAATCTTGAAGTCTCGCTGTTGTCTAGCTTTTCAGTCGCAGTATTTTGACATTTCTTCTCATGCCTATTTGTGTGATCCTCTCGCTGGTTTATATATCGCCCTAATCTAGTTTGCATGGAGTGTTGCTTATGTATTTTGAGCTTCTTGCTTATTCATCCACTCTGTCGGTGGATGGAATATGTTAGGCAGACGCCAAATTCAAGTATATAACTGAGGGACATAGGTCAAATCTTGGATTGGAAAATCTGTCGAGGAAGGCTCATTCTCTCAAAACAGGTAAGATAAAGATTCAAAGTATAAAACAATATTATCTTGATAAGATCTCATCTCCATTACTTGATGATGTTTGTAAAGCTCAGGAGGCACTTCGATATTTATATCCCACATTTGAGTGTTTGCGGACTACTTCTAACTACTATGCCTTTAAAGTACCACTCTGGTTTTAATATGCAAACATCCAGAATCTTATAAGTGCAAACACTGTTTGATCCTGAAACTTCTCACACCCTTTCACGGTTACGGAATAGTATTCCTCCATTGAGATGACTGCACCATTTGTTATACTAAGCAGTGGCCTTCAACTTAGTTGTCTGCATAGACTATTATATTACTTTAGTCTTATTGACAATCATTCCAGTAGTCTTTTCAGTCATGAAGTGATCAGTTTCATGCTGGGCCACCTAGTACCAACTAGAAGTTCAACCTCAACATATCAACCTCTTAAGAGTCTCCCACTTATCTAGGTCTTCCATTCTGAGAGTGCCTCACCTTGGTCTGCCGGCTTCCGTGGAGAGGTCTTATTACTAGGACCAACTAATATACAGCTGATCTCAGGAGGGTATGGGTGGATTTGGTATGTCCTCCATAGTCTCCACTACTGGGACATCCTCTTAGAGTATTCCGCCGAAAACGTCCCATTACCTTAGGTCTATAGTTTAGCAAGCCTAACATTGAAGCCTACTATCTCGATGTGCCTCTCATGGATCTCCTCTGTTCTACTTCTCAGATGTCACCAAGGGTCCCCTCTCATATATCCTATAAACAGCATGTAGTCAGATAAATGGCGGCGACGTATCTGGTGTTATAAAGTGTGCTTCATTGATGTGACATTTTAGTTACAGGACGCAACTCTCGAAATCTCGCTAATGACGTGCGAGCTTTATTATAGGGCTGGAGGGGAGTATTGGGCATTCAGTAAATCGAGGGTCTGTGTGCAGTTACCCTACCATAAGGTCTGTATACTTGTCTCAGATTTCCCTATGCCTAACAGAATTTATAGTTTGCATAAAATAGAGATATCCTGTGAGCATTGGTAGCAGGATTGTTGTATGCATGTTCAGCTAGTGGTAATAGCTGATACCAATCATCCTAATCATAGTTGACAAAACTTCATAGGTATCCTTTCAGCACTTGATTGGTACGTACTCTTTGTCTATCAGTTTGAGGGTGGTATGCCATGGACATTCTTTGGTTAATTTCTAGTCCATTGCAAAGGGTTTTTAAGAATTCTCATACGAACTTTGATTCCATGTCAGAGACAATTTTGATTGGCAGGCTGTGTAGCCTTCAAACATCTTTTAAGAATGCATTTGCGATATCTTTAGCAGTCGCCGATATCTGTAGTATGATGACATGTGCCATATTTGTCAATCGAGTAACTACTACATTATCTGAGTGCATACCTGCAACTCTGATAGTTGTGTGATGAAGTCCACAGAGATCGATGCCCATGCTGCGTAGGGTATTTGCAGTAGTTGCAATAATCCGTACTTAGCGTATCTAGGCGATTTGTTATATTGGCATTCATCGCAGGATTATACATAGTTATTGATCCATTCTGCAAGTCCTTTCTAGTAGAAGTCCCGCATAATGATTTCAAAAGTTTTCTCTTGTCCGAAGTGTCCTGCAACTTTTATATCATGACATCCTTGCACGATCTTCGAGTATAGTGCCTGACTATTTAGTACATATAGTCTTTGCTTATAACAGAGTAGATTATCAGTTAAGGTCTAGTTCTTGGAGAAATCTTTTCCTTCATCTCCAAGTCTAACAGGTTCTTCCCTCCATTGTCTTCAAGCTGCATCCATCTCAATAGCTGCCTGTATCTCGCTTAAGAATTCAGGACTAAATTACTTCATACCTTTTTCTAGGATAATGGTATTTAACATTAGAACCATTTCGAGCACTTCTGAAATGTCATACCAGTGTTTATTGTCTTTTGCCAATGCCTGTAGGTAACTGATATTGAGTTCTTGTGCTTTGATGATCAAGGATCTTGTTGCTATATCGGAGCTTCCGAATCCTGGGGTGCCGCATTCTGTCTCTTCCAAGTTGTCTACTTCTATTATATTGGAGGTATTGATTTTCTCTACTACTAGTTGAGCTATGCAATTGCCCATTCTTATCTGACAGTCAATATCTTTATAGTTGAATAGTACGACCTTGAGTTTACCTGCGTAATCGATATCGATTATCCATGCTCCGGTAGAGATTCTACTTCAAACTGCTAGCCCACTTCTTGGAACAATTCTTCTGTAAGTTCCTTCAGGTAGCCCTATGGTTATTCCTATTCCTATTAATCCCTGTTCATATTGTGAGACAATGTCATCCACTATGGCAAACGGGTCATGTCCTGCCGTCATTCTTGAGCCCTTTGTTGGCAAGTATACCATTTTACTCAATCTTTTAATCCTAATCACAGGTTCCTTTCTACCTCTTTAAAGTACCAAATTCAAATCTTTAGCCCCATCCCATTCTTCCCCTTCATCACCTATCCTGGCTACTAGTGATGACAAGAAACTTTCTTATTTTAAAGTTTTCTGTTCGTGATGCGTAGCTTCCTCCTCAAGATAGTACTCTGGCTGTTTACTTAATCCATCAGGCTTTTTACCCTTTATACCTGGTCAGTATTCAATACGAAAATTGTATTCCACTAACTTGTGAGCCTATCAAATCTGATGGCTACTCTAGACTTTTGAGGTGAGGAAGTATTATAGGTTTTGATGGTCGGTAAAGACTGTAATCAGTTTCTCTGTCCCAATTAAGTAGTGTCTCCGTTCCTTGAATACTGCGAGGATCATGAGAAGTTCTTTATCACGAATATCATAATTGTGCTCCACTGAGTTTAACTTTCGTGAATGGAATGCTACTGGATGTAGTTTTTTCTCAAAGTATTGAGAAAGGATATAACTAAGTGCAAAATTGCTAGCATCAGTTTCTACCACTATTTCTACCACTGTTTCTCTTTCTGGGAAAAAGTGGTAGAGTATGGAGGCTGTGGGGAACTAGTACTTTAGTTCTTCAATAGCCATATTCTGCTCAATTTCTCATATAAAATCTCTTGAATCTTCCTGAAATGTCTTGGTTATTAGTTTGCAAATAGCTGGGAACGTTTTTTATAAATTATCGGTAGAAGTTAGTGAATCCAATAAAGACTTGCATATCTCTAACTGACTGAGGTGGTTTCCAAATGATTATAGATTGCACCTTGCGAGTACACATTGATATCCTATCAACTGCTACTATGTAGCCTAGAAATTATACTTCTTTGGTATGGAAGGTCGACATTTTTTGTGATACCAGTAATTGAAAGTCTGAGCGACTTTGTAAAACCCGTTTGACAGCTCTGAATTGTTCCTTTTCACCCTTTGAATATATAAGGATGTCGTCAAGGTAATATAAGACTCTCACACTCAAGGATTCCTTAAGTACTTGTTTTATCATATCTTGGAATGTTGCCAGAGTATAGACCAATCCAAATAGCATAGCCTTATATTCATAGTACTCACATCACGTCCGGAAAGGTACTTTCCATTCATCTATTTTCTTAATCCTACTCACGTAGTAACTGTGTTCAAGGTTTAACTGGGTGAAGATCTTGGTGCCAGCTACTCGGTCTTAAAGTTTAGATATCAATGGAAGTGGATGTTAGTTGAGGATGGTAATCTTATGTAGATTTCAGTAATCCACAACTAGATATAGTCTTCTATCGGGTTTAGGTACGAATAATATGAGTGCTCATCCCAGGGATTGACTTCAGGTAATTTTTCCTAACTTCATCATGGTTTCCAAGTATTTTCTTAAAGCCTTAAGGTATTTTTCGTATAGTGGATATATCGGTCCCCACGGGGTGGTTGATCCAGGGACTGATTAAATCTGATTGTCAAAGGTTCGTCTAAGGGCTAGCTTTTTTGCCATCTAGGCTTCCAACAAATGTTTGTAATACTAGTATTCTTTTGGTAACGATTCGAGTTCCAACTTATTCTCGATGGTACTGATTCATCCAATGTTAGGTATATGGAAATTTGAGACAAGGGTCCAAACCTCATGGTAGGGTAACTGCATACAGACCCTCAATTTACAGGAGTGCCAACACCCCCCTCCGGCCCCCTTATGGGGCCCGCACGTCATTAGCGAGATTTCGAGAGTTGCATCCTATAACTAAAAGGTCACATCAATGAAGCCCACTTTATTATACCGTATGCGTCACCGCCGTCCGTCCGACTGCATGCTGTTCACAGGATATATGAGAGGGGACCTTTGGCGACATTTGGGAAGTGGAATGGAAGAGATCCGTAGAAGGCACAATGAGATAGTAGGCTTCAAAGTTAGGCTTCCTAAACTATGGGCCGAAAGTAACAGGACGTTTTCGGCGAGATATTCCAGGAGGATGCCCCAGTCGCAGAGGCTATTAGGGGTATACCGAATCCACCCATACTCTTCTGAGATCAGCTGCAGGTTGGTTGGTTCTAGTAATAGGACCCCTCTATGGAGGCCGGTGGACCAAGGGGAAGCACGCTCAGAATGGAAGACCGAGATAAGTCGGAGCCCCTTAAGACATTAACATGTTGGATTTGAACTTGCGATTAGCACTAGGTGGCCTAGCATGAACTTGATCACTTCATGACTGAAGAGACTACTGGAACGATAGTCAACAAGACTAAAGTAATATAATAGTCCATGCGGACATCTAAGTTAGAGACCGGTGTTTGGCATAACAAATAGCGCAGTCATATCAATGGAGTAATACTATTTTGTAACTGTGAAAGGGTGTGATAAGTTTCAGGGTCAAACGGTGTTCGCACTTATAAGATTCTGGACGTTTGTATATTAAAACCAGGATGGTACATCGGGGGCATAGTAGTTAGAAGTAGTCCGCGAAATTCTCAGACAGGGGATATAAATATCGAAGTACCTCTCGAGCTTTACAGACATCATCAAGCAACGGAGAAGAGATCTTATCAATATAAGATCATTTCACACTTTAAATCTTTACCTTACTCATTTTATCGAGATGAGCCTTCCTCAACAGATTCTCCATTCGAAGATTTTTGGCCTTCGTCCCTTAGTTATATACTTGAGTTTGGTGTCCGCCTAACAGTATATTGATAGTTCTCCTGTTATGAAGGCTCACTATACGAACCACAAGTTCACTTCAAACTCCACCCTCAGCTCAGACTTCAATTACATCTTTGAAGCACCTCACTGTCCTATCTACATTCATACATGCGAAGAAATCTTCAATATTGAGCTCTTCGAAATCGAAGAGGAGTATACGCAAGAACTCTCATGGTTCACAATACCTTTTGGGATCCCAATGAGGGATCAATTCAACCTCATATATCGAACCTGGCACGGTTCAAACTTTGAGTGGAGTTCTACCTAGTCAGAAGATATCGTTGACTGGAGTACCCAGTACTCGGAAGACAAAAAGTCAGGCGGAGATAGTCGGGGGCCAGACATTTCCTTGGCTTGGGCCTAAAACCTATATATGTACTACAAGTACATTTTGAACCTCGAGAAAAAGGAGATTCAGGTCCTGAGTCCAGAATCAGATCAACCGAACGCTTTTATACCTACACCTCTAGAGTATCTCAAACATTAGATACCTTACATACGATTCCTTGAATCCTTTCAAGGATATCGAGAGCTCTGGTATGAAGTACTAGTAATCACTCATTCAGGGCTATTAGAGCAATCAACCTATCTGAAAAGTATTATAATGGCTGAGATACCCCAGGACCCAGGAAAGAGAATATCAGTGGGAGAACCTATGGACACCCGACGCAATACAATGGGAAAAACCGATAATTCAGCCATATGGAGTCCCATCCCATCAATACCTCATTAGCCCACATTCGAGTGAGGAAATGTACCTGCTTACTGATCTTCTAGTATTGCAAGCACACATCAAATATCAAGTGCCTCTACACCAAAGTCAGGTGGAGAGCACACTGCCAATTTAGTCAAGCTAGCCACGCATCTGGGGATAACATTAGGTCGAATAAGATAAGATATAGACCCCTCGCTTGACCAAGCTAACATCGCCTTCAAACATCTGCAGGGAGCTCCCCAAGACAACACCTTAAAGTTACTTAAGGTTCAGCAGCAAATCGCGGAAGGATAAAATGTTCATGATAATGATATCGTGATCCTGTTGATGCAGATGGCAGGCGTAGAGTCGGAGGTCAAGAGTATCCAACAGGAGATGCTATGGGAAGTGGCAAGAAAGATAGACACCCAAGATAGGGGTCAACAAGAACATGAAGAAGTAACCACGATATTACATGGAATGCTCGAGCAAGAAAGCCAAGCGGCATTGGCCCGAGATCAGACTCTGGAATAGATGGTCCTCAGTCTAAGGGCAGAATTCATAGAATTTCACGCTGAAAGCATCACGCGGGAAAGAGAGGTCAACTATACCTTAGGGCAAATGCGTCTCAACTAAACTACTTGCCAAGCAGAGATTCGCAGGTCCCAAGACCAGTAACAGCAGCTGAATAACGAGACGAACAATACTCTGAAGATATTAATGGCGTCAATGAATAGGATGCTGGCTGCTGCATCAAGTCCTGAAGCGGGAGGGCCCGCACCCTTACCCGCAGTCCAAGAAACAAAGGATGAGGACTATTACGCTCCGCCTACACGAAGGGGCAAAGGGAAAGGCGAGGAAGCCGCTAATGCATCCCCCTTAGGTGCCCAGGGAGATGACCCTGGAGATCCTAGTGATGACAACGACGATGATGATGAGAGACGGAGATGGAGAGGAAGTCCTAGCCAAGGCAGGTGAGGACCAACACCAGATTAGTCTGATATGGCAGAAACACTTGCCAACGCGATGGCGCTAAATATTAAGCGACCATCAGAACCTCCTCCATTCTTTAAGCATGAACCTGCACAAGATATATATGTGTGAATTATACAATACACTGACTATTTCAAAAGAAATCCACAAATCTGGGACGATGCTCAGGAACGAGTTATATATGTACTCAGTCGTATGAGAGGAGACATAGTACTCCCTTACACTATTTGGTATCGGAAGGCTATGGACGGACTTCAAGAGGAAACCTAGCAGCTGGAACTGGCTACGTGGACTCATTTTAAACACGATATGATAAAACGATTTGCCTTGGTGGAAGCTGAACGACTAGCGCTTCGAGCTATGAAGCTAGTCCAGTACGCTAGCAGTATTGAATATTATCTAACGGTCATCCATAACCATAACATTCGTGTACACATGACCGGAGAGTCCTGGAGGCAGGAAGTCAAAGATAAACTTCCCAAACAAATTGTCTGCTGGTTATCGGCTCTGCAGTATACAACGGATCAAGAATGGGAAGAGGCGCTAAGGCGGTGCAGTCGGTCAGAAGAAGGACTTCTGGCTAGAGAAAAGATGGGGTGAGACAAACTGTCCAAGCCTAAGGTAGTCCAAGAGGTCAAAAGAGAAGACCGCAGGGACTCTAAACCAAAGTGATAAAGGGAGACTAAACCTTATATCAAGGGAGGTAGAGCCCCACCACGAAAACAAAAACGGGACCACGAGCCAGAGAAGCCTAGGAAAAGGTTAGGAGGTACGACTAAGACCAACTACGCAAACTTTGACCAGGCCCATACTGGTATCCCGCAGAGTGTGATAGACACTTGAAGGCGAGATGGAGATTGCACACATTGTAGAAAGAAAAACCACACCTATCAGATGTGTGGGGGAGACGCCCATATATCGGCGGCAACGGTCAGCTCAAGACCAATAAAACTAGGAATAAGATGAGCAAGATCGGCTATTGTAAAGCCTAAATTAGCTCGCAAAGTCATAGCCATCCAGTATCCAGCATGAGTAAATAAAATCTGCAAAGTGGGGGACGATGAGGAACTGACCTAGGTCAGTTCATTGGCACTAACGGTACTGGCGATTTGGTATTCAGTGTTATGAGGGAGCTGGAATCGAAATGGGAACCCCCTTTGGCTGGGGTGTATTGAGTACTGACCACGATGGGGATCGGGTAGTCCATGTATAACTTTGGAAGTCGAAACTCATAATAATCAATGCGGCGCAAAGCAAGTCTCTCATTTCAAGGTCAAAGCAAGTAGGCTCTATGTGAACAGACCCCATGAGGGACTTATGAGCTCGAAAACAAGAATCAATGTATGGAGAGTCTTGAACTAAAGAGAGGATAGTTAACATGCCCACATGGCCTGGAAGCGAACGGTACGAAATTCCTCGAGTCACATGGTGGTCACCTGCTACCCATGTGGAAGCAAGTTACTATACCGAAGAAGTTGGGACATAGCAATGCAAGATCTACCTGATAACAATACACGACAGGAGGACAACCGACACGGGCCATTCCACCTACCAGACAAGTCTGAGTTGTATTATATGTATGTACTATCTTGCCTTCTGGCTAGAGTGTGGGATAGGGATGTACCGTTTTGGTATGCAAGGCCCCTCTGAGGGAGCTAGACAGATAACTGAAACCCTAAGGGAAAGGATCGGTGAAAGTGGGAACCCCATACTAGGGGAGTAAATTGGCTAATAACCACCCAAAAATCTGCTATGAGTGAAGGTTTGGTGTGTCGGGAGAAGGCATCCAGCCTGAAAACTGGTCGTACACAATTGCGTATCTGTGAAACGCCGCTTAGTATGTAGACCCAAATTGTTAGAGCTAAAAGAATTACTAGTTTGTCTGAGGAGATCTCAATGGTCAAAACTACGTGGGCATAGTAACAAACATCTTGTTACCTACACCCGACACCAATGATGCATAAACAAAAGAACCAAGAAAGCCTTATCTGCGACAAGTGCATGGAATTAGATGCTCCAATACCAAAATAATGCAACTGTCTGGAGGAGATAGCTTACCTCCATATACACGATAAGCGATACAATGTCAAAGTCTTGTTAGAATTGGGATCCCATGTGTTCCCTATCAATAAGGCCCTAGTTGAAGACCTTCGCATTCCTATAGTGGAATGTAACAATGCAGTTGATATCTTAGGCTTTGATGGATCATCAGCTGCCTCTGGAGGGAAGTGTTACGCTTTACCTATAATGTTGGAAATTGGAAAAAACCGACACATTTCTGAAGTGTTGTATGAAGTGGCTAAAGCAAGTCACTATAGAATGATAATTCCTTTGGGTTGGTAGCATGGTGAACACCCAGTGTCTCACATAGAAGATGCAGAAAATTGGACCTTCTCCGTAAAATGTTATGAAAACTGTGTGGAAGAAGATGAAGGAATAGCGGATATATTCGAATATGACAAATTGGTCGCTTGGGACCCTAATACATGCTGCATCAGAAAAATCAGGGCCCGCGAAAATACGGCGGAAGTCAAATCATTAGCGAAAGAATACTGGCATTAGAAACATTTGTTCGAAGCCCAGACGGCAAAAAAATTAGTCCCTAGACGAACATTCTATCACAAAATAAAGTTAATTCCAGGATCAACTCTCCCCTGGCGGCCGATATATCCACCATCCCAAAAACAGCTTAAGGCCTTGCGGGAATACTTGGAAACAATGATTAAGCAGGATAAGATTACTCTAAGTCAATCTCCTGCAGGAGTACCTATATTATTCGTACCCAAACCCGATGGAAGGCTACACCTGGTTGTGAATTATGGGAATCTAAATAAGATTACTATCCTCAACTAATATCTCCTTACACTAATGTCCAAACTCTAAGACCGAGTAGCCGGCACCTAGATCTTTACCAAGTTAGACCTTAATGACAGCTACCACTTGATTAGGATTAAGGAAAAAGATGAATGGAAAACAGCCTTCCGAACATGATATGGGCACTACGAACATAAGGTTATGCCCTTTAGATTGGTAAATGCTCTGGCAATATTCCAAGACATGATAAATCAAGTACTTAAAAAATACTTGGATGTTCGAGTCATGTATCATCTTGATGATATTCTCATCTATTTAAAGGATGAAAAGGAACGCAGCGAAGCTGTCAAAAAAGTATTACAAAGTCTATCGGACTTTCAATTGGAGGTATCGCTAAAAGATTCGACCTTCTATGCCACTGAGGTAGAATTCCTCAGCTATATGGTAGCAGTCGATGGGGTGTCTATGAGCTCCCACAAGGTTAAATCCATAATGGTTTGGAAAGCACCAAAGTTAGGCGGAGAAGTACAAGTTTTTATTGAATTCGCTAACTTCTATCGATGCTTCATAAAAAACTTATCAGCTGTCTGTAAGCCTATAACTAAGATGTTGCAAGGAAATCTTAAAAGTTTCAAATGGAGAGTGGAGCAGGATACGGCGTTCGAAGAATTAAAATACTGGTTCACCATAGCTCCCATCCTGTTAGGCGGATGCAGAACTCTAGTATAATTCTGGAAGACATAGGCCAGTCCTTTTTCAGAGAATCTGTCGAGGCAGGCTCGTCTCGAATAAATAGGTAAAGTAAGGATTTCAATTGTGAAACAATATTATATTGATAAGATCTCTTCTCCATTACTTGATGATGACTGTAAAGCTCAGGAGACAATTCGATATTTATATCCCACATCTGAGTGTTCGTAGACTACTTCGAACTACTATGCCACCGAAGTACCATCCTGGTTTTAATACGCGAACGTCCTGAATCTTATAAGTGCGAACACCATTTGACTCTGAAACCTATCACACCCTTGCATGGTCATGGAGTAGTATTCCTCCGTTAAGATGACTGCGCTATTTGTTATTCCAAATAGCGGCCTCTAACTTAGATGTTCACATAGACTATTATATTACTTTAGTCTTGTTGACTATCGTCCCAGTAGTCTCTGCGGTCATGAAGTGATCAAGTTCATGCCAGGCCACCTAGTGCCAAGCGCAAGTCCGTGCCTGACATGTCAATGTCTCAAGGGGCTCCGGCTTATCTAGGTCTTCCATTTTGAGCATGCTTCCCTTTGGTCCACCGGCCTCCGTAGAGGGGTCCTATTACTAGGACCAACCAACCTACAGCTGATCTCAGAAGGGTATAGGTAGATTCGGTATACTCATAGTAGTCTCTGCTACTGGGGTATCTTCCTGGAGTATTTTTCTGAAAACGTCCTGTTACCTTCGGCCCATAGTTTAGGAAGCCTAACTTTGAAGCCTAGTATCTCAATGCGCCTCCAAGGCACCTCTTCCGTTCCTCTTCCCAGATGTCGCCAAAGGTCCCCTCACATATATCTTGCGAACAGCATGCAGTCGGACGGACGGTGGCGATGTATATGGTGTTGTGAAGTGGGCTTCATTGATGTGACTTTTTATTTATGGGACGCAACTCTCAAAATCTCGCTAATGACGTGCGGGCTCCATAAGTGTTCCAGAGGGGGGTGTTGGCACTCCGGTAAATCGAGTGTCTGTACGCAGTTACCCTACCGTGAGGTCTGTTCTTTTTGTCTCAGATTTCCATATGCCAAGCACATCCTCTACCACTTCTTTCCAGAAAGGAAAACAGTGGTGAAAACTGACGCTAGCGATTTTGTACTCGGTTGCATTCTTTCTCAGTACTTTGAGAAAAGGTTACATCCGGTAGCTTTCCATTCCAGAAAACTAAACTGGGTGGAACGAAATTATGAGATTCATGATAAAGAACTTCTCGAGATCCTCAAAGCATTTAAGGAATAGAGACACTACTTGATCAGGACGGAAAAACCGATTACAGTCTTTCCTCACTACCAGAACCTACAATACTTTCTTACCTCAAAAGTCTGGAGTACTCGCCAAATTCGGTGAGCTCAGAAGTTGGTAGAATACAATTTCCGTATTGTATACCGACCAGGCACCAAGGGTAGAAAGCCTGATGCATTGAGCAAACGACTGGAGTACCGTCCGGAGGAGGTAGTTACATATCGCGGACAAAAAATTTAGAAAGAGGAAAGTTTCTTGGTATTGCTAGTAGCGAGGGTAGGGGATGAAGGAAAAGACTCGGACGGAGATAAGAATTTGGATTTGGAACCTCGAAGAGGTGAAAATGAACCCGTTATCAGGGTCAAAAGATTGAGTAAAAAGGCATACTTGCCAACGAAGCGCTTTAGGATGGCGGCAGGACATGACCTATACGCTATGGAGGATGACATTATCCCAAAACATGGACAAGCATTAATAAGGGCGGGCATAGCCGTAGGGCTACCCTAGGGAACCTATGGAAGAGTTGCTCCAAGAAACAGATTAGAAGTTTGAAGTGGACTCTCCACCGGCACCGGAGTAATTGATGCTGATTACACCGGTGAACTCAAGGTTGTACTATTCAACCATAAAAATGAGGTCTGCTAGATAAGGATGAGTGATCGCATAGCTTAGCTGGTAGTAGAAAAGGTCAACACCTCAGACGTGATGGAAGTAGACGACTTGGATAATACGGAACGAGGAAACGTAGGATTCGGAAGCACCAATATAGCGACAAGATCCTTGATCGTTAAGGAATAAGAAACTAGCATCAGTTACCTACAGGCATCAGCTAAAGACAACAAACACTGGTACGATCTTTTATCAGTACCAGAGAAAGTTCTAATGTCAAACACGATAATCCTGCAAAAAGGAATAAAGCAGTTCAATCCTGAATTCTTAAGCGAGATACAGGTAGCTATCAGGACAGATACAGCTTGAAGGCAACAGAGGGAAAAACTCATTAGGCTACAAGACGAAGGAAAGGATTTCCACAAGGACTGGACCTTGACCGACGATCTACTATTCTATAAGCAAAGACTATTTGTACCAGAAAGTCAGGCGCAATACACCAAGATTGCAAAAGGATGTCACGATGTAAAGGTTGCCAGACATTTCAGACAAGAAAAAACTTGGGAGATAATCATGAAGGACTTCTACTGGAAAGAACTTGCAGAATGGGTCAATGATTACGTACGATCCTATAATGAATGCCAATATAATAAGTCGCCTAGAGACACTAAGTATGGATTGTTGCAACTATTGCAAATACCCTACATGGTATGGGCATCTATCTCAGTGGACTTTATCACTCAACTACCAGAGTCCCAAGAATGCACTCAGATAATAGTAGTAGTTGACTGGTTCACCAGAATGGCATATTTCATCGGACTTCAGACCTCGGCCACAGCCAAGAATGTTGCTAATGCGTTCCTGAAAGAAGTATGGAGGCTACGTGGCCTGTCAACTGCAATCGTCTCGGACATGGACTCGAAGTTTGTAGCAGAATTTTGGGAATTCCTTTACAAAGGGCTGGAAATTAAGTGAAAAATATTAACGGCATACCACCCTTAGACTGAGAGACAAACTGAACGTACCAACCAAGTGCTGGAATGATACATGCCAAGTTTTGTCAATTATGATCAGGATGACTGTTATCAGCTATTACCTCTAGCTGAACATGCCTACACCAACTTTGCAACCAATGCTTATGGGATGTCACCATTCTATGCGAACTACGGATTCCATCCACAGACAGAGTGGATGAAGGAGCACGAAGCTTAAAATCCGGGAGCAACACTCTATGTGAACTCGATTAAGATGATACATGAACAAGCAAGAGGGTGACTAGAAAAGACACGGCAAGGAATGTCAAAATATTATGACCAGAAAGCTTGACAACAGCCGGACTTCAAGATCGGGGACAAAGTGATGTTAAACGCGAAGAACATGCAAACCCGACGAAAATCAAGGAAGATAAGTCCCAAGCTATGCGGTCCTTTTCAAAGCATGGAAAAGTAGCGATCACGAGCCTGCAAGCTCAATATATCTGATCGATAGAATATTCACCCTGTATTCTACGTCATGCTATTGGAACCCTATCATGAATCAGTTCAAGATAATCGCCAACAACTCCCTAGAGACCCAGAGGACATCGACAGCGATCTACAATGGGAGGTTGAAAGAATAGTAAGAAGCGAGATTTGCTCTTACAAAAAGTTAGTACATGGCCGCTATCAAGAAACGTGGGAACTATGGTACTTCGATAAATGGCAAGGGTGTTCAGAAGATGAGAACACATGAGAGCCAGCTACTAGTATGGAAAATGTGGAGGAAGTTGTGGAAAGGTTTCATAATGAAAATCCATACATGCCAGGAAGGGCAGAAGTAAGATAATGAGGAAAAGGTTTTCTGACCGTAGCCAAGTAAACGCGTGAGGTTTTTTACCATGACCACACTAAGTCTTAAAATGTATTTAAAAGAAAATTATAAAAAAAAAGAAAGTTATCCAGGCATTCAAGGCGAAGCCAGCTAGAAGGGAGCTCATGTTAGGTATATGAAAATTTGAGAAAAGTGCCCAGAGCTCACGGTAGGATAACTGTGCACAGACCCACAATTTACCGGAGTGCCAACACCCTCCTCCGGCCCCCACATGGGGCCTGCACGTCATTAGCGAGATTTCCAGAATTGCATCCCATAACCAGAAAGTCACATCAATGAAGCCCACTTCATTATACCATATAAGTCGCCGCCGTCCGTCTAACCGCATGCTGCTTACAGGGTATATGAGAGCAGACCTTTGGTGACATCTGAGAAGTAGAATGGAAGTAATCCGCGGGAGGTGCATTGAGATAGTATGCTTCAAGGTTAGGCTTCCTAAACTATGGGCTGAACATGACGGGACGTTTTCGGCGAGATATTCCAGCAGGATGCCCCAGTAGCAGAGGCTATTAGGGGTATACTGAATCCACCCATACCCTTCTGAGATTAGCTGTAGGTTGGTTGATTTTAGTAATAGGACCCTCTATGGAGGCCGGCGAACCAAGGGGAAGCACACTCAGAATGGAAAACCTAGATAAGTCAGAGCCCCTTAAGATGTTGACATATTGGGTTTGGACTTACAATTGGCACTAGGTGGCCCGGCATGAACTTGATGACTTCATGACTGAAGAGACTACTGGAACGATAGTCAACAAGACTAAAGTAATATAATAGTCTATGTGGATCTCTAAGTTAGAGACCGCTGTTTGGCATAACAAATGGCGTAGTCATCTCAATGGAGGAATACTATTCTGTAACCGCGAAAGGGTGTGATAAGTTTTATGGTCAAATGGTGCTTGCACTTATAGGTTTCTGGACGTTTGGGTATTAAAACCAAGATAGTTCATTTGGGTAAAGTTGTTAGAAGTAGTCTGCGAAATACTCAGACGTGGGATATAAATATCGAAGTGCCTCCCGAGCTTTACAGACATCATCAAGCAACGGAGAAAAGATCTTGTCAATATAATATTGTTTCACACTTTAAATCTTGCCCTTACTTATTTTATTCAGACTAGCCTTCCTCGACAGATTCTCTCTTCGAAGATTTTTGGCCTATATCCCTCAGTTATGTACTTGAGTTTGGCATCTGCCTAACATCCAATGCAATAGACGTTTAGGTCCTAAGCGCCTATTTTATCATATTCTAACCTATCTGCTATTCCTTCATCTTCTTCCGTACAGTTTTCGCAATCTTCTACGGTGAAAGTCCACTTTTCTGCATCTTCTATATATAACACTGGGTGTTTATGATACTACCAACCAAAGGGAATTATCATTCCACAGTGCGCTGCTTTTACAACTTCATGCGATACTTCTCATATGTGTCAGTTCTTTCCTATTTCCAATTTTATAGGTAGGGTATAATACTTTCCTCCTGAGGCTGCTGATGAACTATTGAACCTAGAAATATCAACTTCATTGTTGCCTTCAATTATAAGAATGCTAACGTCTTCAACTAGGTCCCTATTGATAAGGAACTCATTGGATCTCGAGTCTTACAAGACTTTAACTGTGTATCGCTTATTGTATATCTGAAGGTAAGCGATTGTTACGTATATAGAAATCTGAGACAAAGTGCACAGACCCCACAGTAGGGTAACTGCGCACAGACCCTCGATTTTTCGGAGTCCCAATACCCCCCTCCGGCCCCCTTATGGGGCCCATACGTCATTAGTGAGATTTCCCGAGTTGTGTCCCATAACTAAAATATCATATCAATGAAGCCCACTTCATTACACCATATACGTTGGCGCTTACCGTCTGATCATATGCTGTTTGTAGGATATACGAGAGGGGACCTTTGGCAATATCTGGGAAGTGGAACTGAAGAGGTCTACAAGAGGCGCATTGAGATAGTAGGCCTTAAAGTGGGGCTTCCTAAACTATGGGCTATAGGTAACAGGACGTTTTTGACGACATACTCCAAGAGGATGTCCCAGTAGCAGAAGCTATTAGGGGCATACCTAATCCACCTATACCCTTTTGAGATCAGCTGTAGGTTGGTTGGTCCTTGTAATAGGACCCCTCTATGGAGGCCAGTTGACCAAGAGGAAGTATATTCAGAAAGGAAGACCTAGATAAGTCAGAGACCCTTAAGATGCTGACACATTGGGCTCAGACTTGTGATTGGTACTAGGTGGCCTGGCATGAACTTGATCACTTCATGACCGAAAAGACTACTGGAATGATAGTTATAAAGACTAAGGTAATATAATAGTCTATGCGGACAACTAAGTTGGTGGCCACTGTTTGGTATAACAAATAGCACAGTCATCACTATGGAGGAATACTATTCCGTAACCAGGAAAAGGGTGTGATCAATTTCTGGGTCAAAAGGTGCTTGCACTTTAAGATTCTGGACGTTTGCATATTAAAATCGGAGTGGTACCTCGAAGGCATAGTAGTTAGAAGTAGTCCGCGAATACTCTGACGCGAGATATAAATATCGAAGTGCCTCCCGAGCTTTACAGACATCATTAAGCAATGGAGAAGAGATCTTATCAATATCAAATTGTTTACCTCATAAATCTTTACTATACTTTACTTTATTGAGACAAACCTTCCTTGACAGATTCTCTGAACAAAGATTTTGGCCTACGTCCCTCAGCTATACTAGAGATTGGTGTCCGCCTAACAGTATATTGATAGTTTTCCTGTTACCAAGGCTCACTATATAAACTACGAGTTTACCTCAAACTCCACCCTCAGCTCTCGCTTTGATTACATATTCGACGCTCCTCACTGCCCAATTTACATTCATACATCTGAAGAAATATTGGGCAGTGAGCTGTTCGAAATCTAAGAAGAGTATATGCAAGAACTCTTGTGGCTCACAATACCTTTTGGGATCTCAATAAGCAATCAATTCTATTGCATATATTGTACCTGGCATAGTCTGAACTTCGCGTGGAGTTCTACCCAGTCAGAAAACTTCATCTAGTAGAGTACCCAGTACTCCGAGGACCAGAATCCAGGTACAGTGGTTCGGGGGGCAGACATCTCCTCAGCTTGGGCCTAAAAACCTATACATATACTCTTAGTACATTTTAAACATCAAAAAAGGAAATTTAGGTCATGAGTCCAGAATCAGATCGACTGAACCCTTTTATACCTACACTTCTAGAATACCTCTGACATTCGATATCTTACATACAATTCCTTAAACCTGTCAAAGGATATCAAGAACTCTAGCATGAGGTACCAGAAATCACTCACCCAGGGCTATTAGAGCAATTAGCTTATCTGGAAAGTATCAAAATAACTGTAATAACTCAAGACCCAAGAAAGAGAATAACGGCTGGAGAATACATGGATACCGAACCAGAGACGACGGGAACCAATAATTCGGCTATACATAGTCCCTTCCTGGTGACACCCTCAGAGCTGGCATTCCGGAGAGTAGTTATGCCCAACTCCTCGCATCGATCCTCTTGTGTCACAAGTATACATCAGATATCATGAGCCTCTACGCCAAAACCAAGAGGAGTCCATGCTGCCAACCTAACCAAGTTAGCTACCCATCTGGGAATAACCTTGAGTCGAATAAGGCAAGATATAGACACCTCGCTCAACCAAGCCCAGACTGCCTTCAAACATTAGAAAGGAGTTACCCTAGAAAATACCTTAACGTTAATTAAGGTTCAATAGTAACTCGCCAATAGACAGGATGTCTACGACAATGATATTGCAATCATAATGATACAGTTAGCAGGTGTGGAACAAGAGGTCAAGGGCATCCAAGAAGAAATACTATGGAAAGTAGCCAAAAAGATAGCCGAACAGGATCAGGGGCAGCAAGCCCATGAAACGGTAACTACCCAGTTACATGGCAGTCTAGGTCAGCAAGGACAAGAGGCCCTTGCATGAGACAAAACTCAAGAAAAATTAGTGTTAGAGCTCTGCAGCGAGTGCAACCTCTTCTGCAACTAGACAGTCACCAGGAATAAAGACTTCACAGTATTCCTGGTAGACATACACGACAGCTTCAGAGAACAATGTACGAGCTTAGGTACGTTGCAAAGAGAGCAAAAGAAAATGGCTGAAGACATAATAGAAGCAGTTAAGTCTTTGATAAAAGCTATAAATGATTTAGCGGAGACCACAAAGGAACCAACGAGGCTGGACTAGGCACCACTACATTCAGTCCCAGAAGAGGGTAATGATGAAGACTACTACTCCCTGCCTACAGGTAGAAAGAAGGGAAAAGGCAAAGAAGCCACTGATGCATCTCCCTCAGGCGCCCAGGAAGTTGACCCAGGATATTCTAGCGATGATGATGACGATAATAATGAGAGAGGATGAAGGAGGAGAAGTCCTAGCTGTGGCAGGTGAGGACAAAGACCAGATCAGTCTGGTATGGCAAAAACACTTGCTAACGCGATAGCGCTAAACATTAAGCGACTGTAACCGATACTGGTTACTGGTTAGGATTTTCATGTATCAGTTGATACTGTTTGAGTTTTGAATATGTTTCAGGAAAGCGAGGTGTGCCTCTAGCCTGATAGTATAGGGTTTGATACTCTATATGTTTTATGTTTGGTTTCGAATATTGGTTTGATACTCTGTATGTTTTATGTTTGGTTTCGAGTATCGGTTTGATACTCTATATGTTTTATGTTTGGTTTCGAGTATTGGTTTGATACTCTATATGTTTTATGTTTGGTTTCGAGTATTGGTTTGATACTCTGTATGTTTTATGTTTGGTTTCGAGTATCGGTTTGATACTCTATATGTTTTATGTTTTGTTTCAGGGCTACCTTCTCGGAGTCCATTATGTTATGAGAACAAGGCTCCCGGTAGCCTTGGAAGTGTATTTAAGAACTGCTATTCTTCTCGCTAGAAGGAGCAGACTTCGGCAGACAGAGTTTTCAATATACTTGATTGAACAGTTACTCTCTTCAGTTCGCTTCAAGAATCTTTAGTTTGAGACCTACCAAACATCTCAGAGACTTCAGTAGTCGCGATACAGCAAGAAGTCAATTCAACAACCTTGGCTAAAGCCTCCGGACTTTGATTCGCTAGCTACCGCTTCGGTACAGAACAAAGCCTGTCAACCCTACGATTACCGCATCTCTCGAGAGGCAGTTACAGCGACCATCAGAGCCACTCCCATTCTTTGAGGATAAGGCCACAAAAGATGAATACGTGTGGATTATACAATGCACTAACTATTTTGAAATGAACCCACGGATCTGGGATGATGCATGAGAATAAGTTATATATGCCCTCAACTGTATTCAAGAAGACATAGTACTTCCTTATACCATTTGGTATTGGAAGGCTATGGACAGACTTCAAGGGGAAATCCAGCAGCCAGAACTGGCTACGTGGACTCGTTTTGAACATGATATGATCAAACAATTTGTCCCAGTAGAAGCCGAAAGACTAGCGCTGCGAGCTATGAAGCTGGTCGAGTACGAAGGCAGTATTGAATATTACCTCACAGTCATGCGTAACCATAATATTAGGGCATACATGACCGGGGAATCCTGGAGGGAGGAAGTTGAAAACAAACTTCCAAAACAAATTGTATGCAGGTTGTCAGCCTTGCAGTATACAACAGATCAAGAATTGGAAGAAGCACTTAGGCTATGCTGTCGATTAGAAGAAGCACTTCTCGCTAGAGAAAAGCTTGCGAGAGACAGACCGTCCAAGCCAAAAATAGTCCAAGAGGTCAAAAGGGAAGACCAGCGGGACTCAAAACCAAAGTGTCAAAAGGACAATAAACCTTATGTCAAAGGAGGTGGAGTGCCACCATGAAAGCTGAGAAGGGACAATGAGCCAGAAAAGCCTAGGAAGAGGTAGGAAGGTGCAGCGAAAACCACCCATACAAACTTCGACCAGGCTCATATTGGTATCCTGCAGAGTGTGATAGATACTCTGAAGAGAGATGGAGATTGCACACATTGTGGAAAGAGCTACTACACTTACCAGACATGTTGGGGAGATGCCCATATATCGACAGTAATGGTTAGCTTAAGACTGATAAAAAAGGGAATTAGGCGAGCAAGATTGGCTATTGTAAAGCCTGAATTAGGTCGCAGAGTCACAATCATCCAGCATCCAACAAGAGTAAATAAGAGCTGGGAACTGGTGGATGATGCAGAACTGACCTAGGTCAGTTTATAGGCACCAACAGCGCTGGTGTTTGGGTATTCAGTGTCCAGATAGAACTGGAATTGAAATGGGAACCCCGTTTGGCTAGAGTGTATTGAGTACCGACCACGATGAGGATCAGGTATTCCGTGTGCAACTACGGGAGTCCAAACTCAAAATGATCAAAGTGGTGCGAAGCAAGTCTCTCCTTTCAAGATCAATGTAAGTAGGCTTCAAGTGAAGGGACCCCACAAGGGACTTGAGAGCTCGAACACCAGAATCAATATATGGAGAGTCTTAGTGGAAAGAGAAGATAGTCAACATGCCCACATGGCCCGGGAGCCAATAGTACAAAGTTCCTTGAGTTACCTGGTGGCCGCCTACTACCTGTGTACAAGGAAGTTACTATAATGAAGAAGTTGGGACATAGCAATGCAAGATCTACCTGATAACAATACGCGACAGGAGGACAACTGACATGGGTTGTTCCAACTACCATACGAGTCTGAGTCGTATTATACGTATGTACTATCTTGCCTTCTGACCAGAGTGTGGGATAGGGATGTACCACTATGGCGCACAAGGCCCCTCTGAGGGAGCTCGATGGATAACCGAAACGCCAACTGAAAGGATTGGTAAAAGTGGGAACCCCATACTACGGGAGCAAAATAGCTAATAACAGCCCAAAAATCTACTATGAGCCTAAGTTTGGCGTGTCAGGAGAAAGCATCCAGCCTGAAAACTGGTCATGCACAATCGTGTATCAGTGAAATACCACTTAGTATGTAGACCCAGATTGTTATAGCTAAAGAGTTACTAGTGTATCTGAGGAGACCTTAATGGTCAAAAATATGCGGGCGTAGTAACAAACATTTTGTTACCTACACCCAACACCGACGATATCAAAACCAAAAAACCAAAAAAGTCTTATCCACAGTAAGCGTGTGGAATTAGATGCTCTAAAACCAAAACGATACAACTGTCCGCAGGGGATCACCTACCTCTACATACAAGATAAGCGATACAAAGTCAAAGTCTTGTTAGACTCGGGATTCAATGTGTTTCTTATCGATAAAGACCTAGTTGAAGACCTTCGCGTTCCTATTATTGAAAGCAACAATATAGTTGATATCTTAGGCTTTGATAGATCATTAGCCGCCTTAGGAGGGAAGTGTTATACCCTACCTATAAAGTTGAAAATGGGAAAAAACCAATACATCTCTGAAGTGTCATGTGAAGTGGCTAAAGCAGGTTATTATGGAATGATAACTCCATTTAGTTGGTGGCATTGTGAATACCCAGTGTCTAACATAGAAGATGCAAAAAATTGGACCTTCTCCGCAAAATGTTGTGGAATCTGTACGGAAGAAGATAAAGGGATAGCAGATATGTTTGAATATAATGAATCAGTGGCTTGGGACCCCAATACATGTCACATCGGACGAATCGGGGCCATCAAAGATACGGTAGAACTCAAATCACTACCGAAGGAATACTGGCATTACAAACATTTGTTTGAAGCTCTGATGGCAGAAAAATTAGCTCCAAGAAGAACGTTCGATCATGAAATCAAATTGATTCGAGGATCAACTCCCCACTGGGGACCGATACATCCACTATCAGCAAAACAGTTGTAGGCATTAAGAGAATACTTCGAAACCATGATTAAGCAGGGAAAAATTACACGAAGTCAATCTCCTGCAGGAGTACCTATATTATTCATACCCAAACCTAATGGCAGGCTAAGCTTGATTGTGAATTACCGGAATCTAAACAAGATTACCATCCTCAACAAACATCCCCTTCCACTAATGTCCGAACTCCAAGACCGAGTAGCCAGTACCAAGATTTTTACCAAGTTAGACCTTAAAGATGGCTACCACTTGATTAGGATTAAGGAAGCAGATGAGTGGAAGACAGCTTTCTGGACGAGACATAGACACTGCGAATATAAAGTAATATCATTTGGATTGATCAATACTCTGGCAACTTTCCAAGATATGATGAACTAAGTACTCAAAGAATACATGGATGTTGGAGTCGTGTGTTACCTTGACAATATTCTCATTTATTCAAAGGATGAAAAGGAACACATTGAAGCTATTAAAAGGTTTTTACAAAGTCTATCAGACTTTCAATTAGTTGTATCGCTAAAAAAGTCCACATTCTATGCCACTGAGGTAGAATTCCTGGGTTATATGGTGGCAGTCAATGGGGTGTCTATGAGCACCTGAAAGGTGGAATCCATAATGGTATGGAAAACACCTAAGTCGGTCAGAGAAGTACAAGTCTTTATTGGATTCGCTAACTTCTACCGATGATTTATCAAAAACCTCTAGGCTATTTGCAAACTAATAACCGCGACATTACAAGGAAATCCTAAGAATTTCAAATGGGGTATTGAACAGGATATGGCATTTGAGGAACTAAAACACTGATTCACCACAGCCCCCATACTCCACCACCTTTTCCCAGAAAGAGAAACTGTGGTGGAAACTGATACTAGCAATTTCGCACTCGGTTGCATTCTTTCTCAATACTTTGAGGAAAGGTTACATCCAGTAGCATTCCATTCCAGGAAACTAAACTTGGTGGAATGCAATTATGAAATTCATGGTGAAGAACTTCTCGTGATCCTCGAAGCATTTAAAGAATGCAGACACTACTTGATCGGAACGGAAAAGCTAATTACAGTCTTTACCGACCATCAGAATCTACAATACTTCCTTCCCTCAAAAGTATGGAGTGGCCATCAAATCCAATGAGCTCAGAAGCCAGGGGAATACAATTTTTGTATTGTATACTGACCAGTGACAAAAGGCAGAAAGCCTGACGCCTTAAGCAGACGCCTGGAGTACTGTCCTGAGGAGGGAGCAACGCATCGCGAACAGAAAACTTTGAAACTGGAAAATTTCTTGCTATCACTAGTAGCAAGGGTAGGCGATGAGGGAGAAGACTGGGATAGAGATAAGGATTCAGATTTGGAACCTTGAAGAAAAGGAAAAGAACCCGTGATTAGGGTCAAGTGATTAAGCAAGAAGGCATACTTGCCAACAAAAGACTCAAGAATGGTAGCAGGATATGACCTGTATGCCATAGAGGATGACATTGTCCCGAAATATGGGCAAGTATTAATAAGGACTGGGATAGTCATGGGAGTACTCAAAGGAACTTATGGAAGAGTTGCTCAAAGAAGCGGACTAGGGGTTCGAAGTGGAATCTCTACCCATGCAGGAGTAATCAACACTGATTACACCGGAGAACTTAAGGTCGCACTATTCAATCATAAAAATGAGGACTACCAGATAAGAATAGGTGATCGTATAGCTCAACTAGTGGTAGAGAAAGTAAACACCTCAGATATGATAGAAGTAGATGACTTGGGAGAAACAGAACAATGAACTCCAGGATTTGCAAGCTCCGATATAGTGACAAGATCCTTGATCGTGAAGGAACAGGAACCTAGCATCAGCTACCTACATAAATTGGCTAAAGACAACAAATATTGGTATGATATTTTAGAAGTACTGGAAAAGGTTCTAATGTGAAATGCCATTATCCTACAAAAGGGTATGAAGCAATTTAATCCTGAATTCTTAAGTGAAATACAGGCAGCTATCGTAATAGATGGAGCTTGGAGACAATGAAGGAAAGAACTCATTAGGTTGCGAGATGAAGGAAAGGATTTTCCAAAGGACTGGATCTTAACTGATGGTGTACTATATTATAAGCAAAGACTATTTATACTAAACAGTCACACGCTATATACTAAGATCGCAAAAGGATGTCACGATGTAAAGATTGCAGGACATTTCGGGCAAGAGACAACCTTGGAGATCATTAGGCGGGACTTCTACTGGAAAGGACTTGGGGCATGGGTCAAGAACTATGTAAGATCCTACGATGAATGCCAACATAACAAATCACCTAGACATGCTAAGTACAGATTATTGCAATCACTGCAAATACCCTACGCAGCATGGGTGTCTATCTCAGTGGACTTCATCACACAACTACCAGAGTCGCAAGGGTATACTCACTTAATGGTAGTAGTTGATCGATTTACAAGGATAGCATATTTTATCAGACTTCAAACCTTGGCTATGGCCAAGGATGTCGCAAACGCATTCCTGAAAGAAGTATGGAGACTGCATGGTCTACCAACCGAAATTGTCTCGGACATGGACTCAAAGTTCGCTGGAGAGTTCTGGTAATCCCTCTGCAAAGTCCTGGAAATTAAGCTAAGAATGTCAATGGCGTACCACCCTCAAACTGACGGACAGACCGAGCGTACCAACCAAGTGCTAGGAGGATACCTGCGCAGTTTTGTCCACTATGATCAGGATGACTGGTATTAGTTACTACCACTAGCTGAACATATCTATAACAATTTTGCTACCAACGCACATGGGATGTCACCATTCTATGTGAACTATGGATTCTATCCACAAATAGAGTGGAAAAAGGAGCGTGAAACTCAAAATCTGGGAGCAACACTCTATGCGAACTGGATCAAGACAATTCATGAACAAGTAAGAGTATCACTAGAAAAAACACGAGAAGGAATGTCAAAATATTATGACCAGCAAGCTCGACAACAGCTGGACTTCAAAATTGGGGACAAAGTAATGTTGAACGCAAAAAACATATACATTTGATGGAAATCAAAGAAGCTAAGTCCCAAGCTTTACAGTCCTTTCCAAATCATGGAGAAGCGCAGATCGCGAGCCTTCAAGCTCAACATATCCGACTAACAGAACATTCACCCTGCATTCCATGTCGCACTATGGTAACCCAATCACGAATCAGTTCATAATAATCGCCAGCAACTACCTAGAGAGCCAGAGGGCATCGACAGTGATCTACAATGTGAGGTTGAAAAGATAGTAAGAAGCAGGATTTGCTCAAACAGAAAATGGATACACAGCCGCTATCAAGATAAGCAAGAACTGTGGTGCTAGGTCAAATGGCAAGGCTGTTCAGAAGATGAGAATACATGGGAGCTAGCTACTGGTAGAGAAAATGCGGAGGAAGTTGTGGAAAGTTTTCATAATGAAAATCCGGACATGCCAGGAAGGGCGGAAGTCAGATAGTGAGGAAAAGGTTTTCCTACCGTGGCCAAGTAAACGTGGGAGGTTTTTCACCCTGACCATACCAAGTCTTAAAATATATTTAGAAGAATTATAAGAAGTTATAAAAGGTATTCAAGGCAAAGCTTGGTAGGAGGAAGCTTATATTAGGCAAATAGAGATCTGAGACAAGGTACACAAACCTCATGGTAGGGTAATTGTGCACCGACCCTCGATTTTCTGAAGTGCCAACACTGAGCTCTGGCCCCCTTATGGGGCCCGCACGTCATTAGTGAGATTTCGAGAGTAGCGTCCCATAACTAAAATATCACATCAATGAAGCCCATGTCACAATACCATATATGTCACTGCTGTCTGCCTAACCGCATGCTGTATACAGGATATACGAGAGGGGACCTTTGGCGACATCTGGGAAGTGGAACAGAAGAAATCCATGGAAGGTGCGTTGAGATAGTAGACTTCAAGATCGGGCTTCCTAGACTTTGGACCATAAGTAACAGGATGTTTTCAACGAAATACTCTAGGAGGATGTCCCAGTAGCAGAAGCTATTAGGAGCATGCCGAATCCACCCTTTCCTTTCTGAGATTAGCTATTGGTTGGTTGGTCCTAGTGATAGGACCTGTTAGGCATATGGAAATCCGAGACATGTGCACAGACCCACGGTAGGGTAACTGCGCACAGACCCTCAATTTACCGGAGTGCCAACACCCCCCTCCGGCCCCCTTATGGGGCCCGCACGTCATTAGCGAGATTTCGAGAGTTGCGTCCCATAACTAAAATGTCACATCAATGAAGCCCACTTCATAACACCATATACGTCGCCGCCGTCCGTCCGACCGCATGCTGTTCGCAGGATATATGAGAGGGGACCTTTGGCGACATCTGGGAAGTGGAACGGAGGAAATCCGTGGGAGGCGCATTGAGATAGTAGGCTTCAAAGTTAGGCTTCCTAACTATGGGCCGAAAGTGACGGGACGTTTTCGGCGAAATACTCCAAGAGGTTATCCCAGTAGCGGAAGCTATTAGAGGTATACCGAATCCACCCATACCCTTCTGAGATCAGCTGTAGGTTGGTTGGTCCTAGTAATAGGACCCCTCTACGGAGGCCGGCGGACCAAGGGGAAGCACGCTCAGAAAGGAAGACCTAGATAAGTCGGAGACCCTTAAGACGCTGACACGTCGGGCTCGGACTTGCGATTGGCACTAGGTGATCCGGCATGAACCTGATCACTTCATGACCGAAGAGACGACTGGACGATAGTCAACCAGACTAAAGTCATATAAAAAGTCTATGCGGACATCTAAGTTGGAGGCGGCCTTTTGGTACAACAAATAGCGCAGTCATCTCAACGGAGGAATACCATTCCGAGTCCGCGAAAGGGTGTGATAAGTTTCAGGGTCAAACGGTGCTCGCACTTATAAGATTCTGGACGTTTGCGTATTAAAACCAGAGTGGTACCTCGGAGGCATAGTAGTTAGAAGTAGTCCGCGAACACTCAGACGCGGGATATAAATATCGAAGTGCCTCCCGAGCTTTACAGACATCATCATGCAACGGAGAAGAGATCTTATCAATATAATATTGTTTTACGCTTTAAATCTTTATCTTACTTATTTTATCGAGACGAGCCTTCCTCGACAGATTCTCCAATCAAAGATTTCGGGCCTACGTCCCTCAGTTATATACTAGAGTTTGGCGTCCGCCTAACAGGACCCTTTTACAGAGGCTGGCAGACCAAGGGGAAGCACGCTCAGAAAGAAAGACCTAGATAAGTTGGAGACCCTTAAGACACTGACAAGTAGGGCTTGGACTTGCAATTGGTACTAGGTGGGCCGGCATGAACTCAATCACTTCATGACCGAAGAGACTACTAGAATGATAGTCATTAAGACTAAAGTAATATAATAGTCTATGCGGACAACTAAGTTAGAGGCTGCTGTTTGGTATAACAAATAGCGCAGTCATCTCAACTGAGGAATACTATTCCATAACTGTGAAAAGAGTGTGATAAATTTCAGGATCAAACAGTACTCACACTATACGATTCTGGACGTTTGCGTATTAAAATCAAAGTGGTACCATCAGAGGCATAGTAGTTAGAAGTAGTCCACAAACACTCTGATGCGGGATATAAATATTGAAGTACATCCCTAGCTTTACAGACATCATTAAGCAATGGAGAAGCGATCTTATCAATATCAAATTATTTACCTCATGAATCTTTACTATACTTTATTTTATTGAGACGAGCCTTCCTTGACAGATTCTCCAAACAATGATTTTGGCCTACGTCCCTCAGCTATACTAGAGATCAGCGTCTGCCTAATAGTGATCCCCTTTGGACAATTGTATCCTTTTGGCTTAGGAGCGTCTAATTCCACATGCTTAGTACGCATTAGTTTTTCCTGATTCTTGCATTTAGGCATTATTGGTGTTAGGTATAGGTAATAAGATATTTGTTACTACACTCAAGTAGTTTCGACCATTGAGGTCTCCTCAGACAAACTAGTAACTTTTAGCTCTAACAATCTGAGTTTACATACTAAATGGTATTTACCAATATGCAATTATACACAACCAGTTTTCAGGCTGCATGCCTTCTCCCGACATGTCAAACCTAGGCTCATAGCAGATTTTTAGGTGGTTATTTGCCATTTTACTCTCCAGGTGTGAGGTTCATGTATTCACTGATTCTTTCCGTCAAGGTTTTGGTTATCCATCTAACTACCTCGGAGAGGCCTGATGTACTAAAGCCATATATCCCTGTTCTATACTCTAGTAAGGAGGCCAGATTATACATATGTATAATGCGACTCAGACTCGTGTGGTAAGTGGAACGGCCCGAATTGGTTATCCTTCTATTAGTATTATCATTAGGTAGATCTTGAATTGCTATGTTCCACTTTCTCCAGTATAGTAACTTGCTTACACACGAGAAGCGCACAGCCACTAGGTAACTTGAAGAACCTTGTACTGTTCGCTCTCAAGTCATGTGGGCATGTTAACTATCCTCTCATTCGGTCAACACTCTTCATATATTGATTTTTGTATTTGAGCTCATAAGTCCCTCGTGGGCTCCCTTCATTTAGAGTCTACTTGCTTTGATCTTGAAAGGAGAGACTTGTTTTGCACCACTTTAATCATTTTGAGTTTCGTTTTCTATAGTTGCATATGGACTACCCAATCCCTGTTGTGGTTGGTACTCAATACATTCCAGCCAAAGGGGATTCCGATTTCGATTCTAGTTTTATAAGGACATTGACTACCCAAACACTGTTGCCGTTAGTGCCTGTAAACTGATCTAGGTCAGTTCCTCATTGTCTACCAGTTCCCAGATCTTATCTGTTCAGGCTGGTTGCTGGATGGTCGTGAGTCTGCATGCTAATTTAGGCTTTACAATAGCCAATCTTGCACAACAAATTCCTATTTTTATTGGTCTTGAACTGACTGTTGCTGCCAATATATGAGCACCTCTTTAATATGTCTAGTAAGTATAGTTTTTCCTTCCACAATCTATGCAATTCTTTTTCTGCCTACAAGTGTCACTAATACTTTGCGGGATGCCAGTATGAGCCTGGTTAAAGTTGGTAAGGGTTGTTTTTGCCATACCTCCTAATTTTTCCTTTACCCAATCTGACTTATACTCCTGTTTTCGTTTCTGTGGGGGGGCTCTCTCTCCCTTGACATAGGGTTCATTCGACCTTTATCCTTTTAGTTTAGAGTCTCCGCACTCTTCTCTTTTGACGTTTTAGACTATTTTCTTTTCAGGACGTTGATCTCTTGTAAGCTTTTCTTAGGTGAGAAGAGCCTTTTCAAGTCGACCACATTCCCTAAGCATTTCTTCCCATTCTTGATCTGTATTGGCATTGATTGCCGACAACTTGCGAATAGTTTGATTTGCAACTTTATTTTCGACTTCCTCTCTCCAGGATTCTTCCATCATTCATATACTAATATTTAGATTGTGCATGAATATCAGGAATAGTTCAATACTGTACTCATACCTTACCAGCTTTGTATTGCGAAGTGTTTGTCTTTCAGCTTCTACTGGGATGAAACGTTTGATCACATTATATTCAACCCGGGTCCACCTATCCAACTCTGGCTGTTGTGTTTCTCACTGAAGTTCGTCGATAGCCTTCCTGTACCAGATTGTATAAGGAAGGACTATGTCTTCTTTGGTATGATTGAGCGCATAGATAACGTGTTCTCAAGTATTATTTCAGATTCGCGAGTTTCTTTTGAAATTATTAGTATACTGTATAATCCAGACATATATATCTTGAGTGAATTTGGCCTCAAAGAATAGGAGTGGTTCCAATGGTCACTTAATATTTAGTGCTATCACATTGGTAAGCATTTCTGCCATGCCAGACTGTTCTGGTATTTGTTCTCATATACCACAGCTAGGACTTCCTCTTTTTCTACCTCTATCTTCTTCGTTATAATCGTCATCACTTGGATCATTAGGATCTCTCCCTTGGGCTCCTAAGGGAGTTGCCACTGTAGCTTCCTTGCCCTTTCCTTTATCCCTTCATGTTAGCATAGAATAATAGTCATCAGCATTCTCCTCCTCGACTAAGGGTAAGGGTATTAGTCTTAAAGGGCCCTGTTCTGGTACCGTTACTAGTACCTTATTTAACAAGGCCATTAATGCCCTTCTGGTATTATTTTCTTCTTCCTCCTACCCGCATTGTAGTGTATTGAGTTTCCAAATCTCCTTTTGGTGAATCATTTAATGCAACCTCCAAGAATCTAATGTCCAGTTAACTTTATCATTGTGACGGATACTTTAAGATCAGAATTCTAGGAATTCCATTTGTAGGTTAGTGACTATTTGTTCCTGCGTTTGGTTACAGGCTAGTTCCTTCTGCTGTTGTTACTCCAGCATTCCATATAATCTTGTAGTTACTTCCCCATGGTCCTATTGATACCTATCTTATGTGTCAATTTTTTCTGCTACTTCTCATAGCATTTCTCATTGGATATCCTTCACCTCTTGTTCTACTCCTGCCAGCTGCACTAATAGCACCGCAATGTCATTGTTATGTATATCTTGTCCATCTGCAATCTGTTCTTGCACCTTAATCAATTTTAAGGTATTGTCTTGTATTACTCTCTTCAAATGATTGAAGACAATATTAGCTTGATCGAGAGATATATCGATATCTCATCTAATTCAACCTAAGGTGATTCCCAGATAACTCGCTAAGTTAGCTAGGTTTGCACTGGAGTCTCCTAGCTTCCAAGTTTATGTTTGCGATATCGGATAGGTACAAACTACACTGCAAGATCATGGAGAAGAGGATATGATTTCTCTCCAGAATTGAGGATCAACTGGTACTGTTAGACATTGACTCCAGTATGCTGAATCATCTGTTGCTATTTCATCTGGCTGGGTATCTATGTGTTCTCCCCCTGCTATTCACCTCGCAGGGTACTGCAATACTTCCACCATCTCATTGCAGAATTTGTCCTATAACTTTAACCTGAATATTGTGTCATGGGGTTTTGAGTCAAGTACCTCATGCTAATATTCTTTTTCTCTTCTAAACAGTTTTAGGAATTTGATGAATCGTAGATGGCGTAACCAATATTCTTTTAGAAATAGTATGGAAGGGTTAGGGCAATCTGATTCTGTGTTTAGAACTTGGATTTTCTTTTTCTGTAGGTTTAAGATCTACTTATAGTATATATATGGGGTTTTAGGCCCCAGCCGAAGGAGGAGTCTGTTCATGGCCAAATGTGTCTACTTATCACTTTATAGAGTACTGGGTACTCCATTCGACAAACTCTTCTAACATAGTTGAACTCCTCTTGAAGTTTGATCATGCTGGGTACCATATATGTGATTAAATTTATTCCTCATTGGGATCCCGAAAGGTATTGTAAACTACAAGAATTCTGGGGTATCAATGAATTTGACTTCATATAGCTCCATGTTGAATATTTCTTCAAATGTATCAATATAAATGGGATGGTGAGGTGCTTCGAAAATATAATTGAAGCGAGAGCTAAGAGTTGAGCTTGAAGTCAACTTGTAGTTCATATAGTGAGCCTTGATAATAGGAGAACTATTAATATACTGTTAGGCGGATGCCAAACTCTAGTATAACTGAGAGATGTAGGTCAAATCTTTGATCGGAGAATCTGTCGAGGAAGGCTCATCTCAATAAAATAGGTAAATTAAAGATTTAAAGTGTAAAATAAGATCATATTGATATGATCTCTTCTCTGTTGCTTGATGATGTCTGTAAAGCTTAGGAGGCACTTTGATATTTATATCCTTGGTTTAAGTGTCCGCGAACTACTTCTAACTACTATACCTTTGAAGTACCACTCTGATTTTAATACGCAAACATCCAAAATCTTATAAGTGCGAACAATATTTAATCCTGAAACTTCTCCTACCCTTTCACGGTTACAGAATTGTATTCCTGCGTTGAGATGACTGCACTATTTATTATACCAAACAGCAGTCTTCAACTTAGTTATCCACATAAATTATTATATTACTTTTGTCTTGTTGACTATGATTCCAGTAGTCTCCTTGGTCATGAAGTGATTAGTTTCATACCAGGCCACCTAGTGCCAATCCCAAGTACAAGCCTGCCATGTCAATATCTTAAAGGTCTTTGACTAATCTAGGTCTTCTTTTCTTAGTGTGGTTCCCCTTGGTCCGCCTGCCTCTATAGAGGAGTCCTATTACTAGTACCAATGAACCTACAGCTGATCTCAGAAGAGTATGGGTAGATTCGGTATATCTTAAATAGCTTCCACTACAGGGACAACCCCTTAGAGTATTTTGCCGAACACATCCCGTTATTTTCTCCGTATACTTTAGGAAGTCTAACTTTGAAGCCTATTATTTCAATGTGCCTCCCATGGATTTCTGCTATTCTATTTCTCAGATGTCGCTCAAGGTCCCCTCTTGTATATTTTGTAAACAGCATGTGGTCAAATGGACAGCTATGACGTATATGGTATAATGAAGTGGACTTCATTGATATGGCATTTTAGTTACATGATGCAACTCTCTAAATCTCGCTAATAACATGTGGACCCTATAATAGAGCTACACGGGTGTGTTGGCTTCAGTACATTGAGGATCTATACGCAGTTACCCTACTGTGAGGTGTGCACTTTGTCTCGGATTTCCATATACCTAACTGAGAGGAAGAAGGGGATGAAGTCCAAGCCATAGTTGGTGAGTATAAATACCAGAACAGTCTGGTATGGCAAAAGTGCTGGCCAATTCGATGGCACTAAATATTAAGCGATCATCAGAACTATCTCCATTCTTTGAAACCAAATCCAGGCAAGACATATTCATCTAGAATATCCAGTATAAAAACTATTACGAATAAAACCTGTGAATTAGAGACAATGCCCAAGAAAGAATTATCTACATACTCCATCATATAAAAGGAGACATAGTCCTTCCTTATACCATCTGGTACAGGAAGGCTATGGACAGACTTCACTGAGAAATGCAGCAGTCACAACTGGCTACTTTGTTAATATTTGAATATGATATGATCAAATATTTTGCTCTTGTCGAAGCACAAAGACTAGTGCTTTGCAATATGAAGCTAGTAACATATGAAGGCAATATTGAGTTGTTCTTAATATTATGCATAACTTCAATATCAGAGCCGAAATGATAAGAGAATCCTGGAGAGAGAAAGTAGAGAACAAACTTGTGAAACAAATATTCTGCAGGTTGTTGGCAATACACTATGAGATGAATCAAGAATAGAAAGAAACATTCAGACTAGTTAGTCAGTCTAAAGAAGTGTTGCTTGCAAGAAAAATGCTTGCAAGAGACTAACTAACTAAGTAGAAGATATTCCAAGAAGTCAAAAGAGAAGATTATTGGAACTCTAAATAAAAAGGACAGAAGACAAACAAACCTTATGTCAAGGAAGGTGGAGCCCCACTATGAAAATAGAAATAAGACAATGAGCCGGAAAGGCCAAAAAACAACTTGAGAGGTATAGCGCAAACAATACACACAAACTTTGACTAGGCTCATACCGATATCCCACAAGGTATAATAGATACTTAAAGGTAGGATAAGAATTGCACATATTAGGAGAAGTAAAACCACACTTATCAGACGCATTAGGGAGATGTCTATATATTGGCGGCAACTGTCAGTTCAAGACAGCTAAAAATGGGAACTCGTCGTGTAAGATCAGCTATGATGAAGCCTAGTTTAGCAGAGAGAGTCGCGACTATCCAGCAACTGGCCCAAACGAATATGATTGGGGAACTGGCAGACGATGAAGAACTAACTTAGGTCAGTTCACAGGTACCAACAGCAATAGCGTTTGGGTAGTCAGTGCCCATATGGAACTGGAATCGAAATAGAAACCCCTTTGGCTGGGATGTATTGAGTACTGACTATGACAGAGATCAGATAGTCCATATGGAAATATAGGAATCGAAATTCAAAATGATCAAAGCAGTGTAAAGCAAGTCTCTTATTTCATGATCAAAGTAAGCAAGCTCTAAGTGAAGATACTCCGTGAAGGACTGGAGAGCTCGAATACGAGAAATCAATATATGGAGTGTCATGATCGAAAGAGAGGATAGTTAACATGCCCATATAACCCAGGAGCCAACAGTTTGAACTTCGTCGAGTCACCTGGTAGCTGGCTGCAACTTATGTGCAAGCAAGTTACTATGTAAAAGATGTTGAGACATAGCAATGCAAGATCTACCTGATGATAATACCAACAGAAGGACAACCGATGTGGGCTATTCCACCTACTACACAAGTTCGAGTCGTATTATAAGTGTATAGTACTTTGCCTTCTAACCAGAGTGTAGGGTAGGGATGCACCACTTGGGTACGCAGGGCCCATCAGAGGTAGCTAGATGGATGAACTAAAATCCTAAAGGAATTGATTAGTGAAAATGGAAGCCCCACACCAGGAGAGTAAAATGGCTAATAACTGACCAATAATCAGCCATGAGCCTAGGTTTGGCGTATCGGGAAAAGGGATCTGTTAGGCAGACGCCAAACTCAAGTATATAACTGAGGGACGTAGGCCCGAAATCTTTGATTGGAGAATCTGTCGAGGAAGGCTTGTCTCAATAAAGTAAGGTAAGGTAAAGATTTAAGGTGTGAAACAATATTATATTGATAAGATGTCTTCTCCGTTGCTTGATGATGTCTGTGAAGCTCGGGAGGCACTTCGATATTTATATCCCGCATCTGAGTGTTCGCGGACTACTTCTAACTACTATGCTTCCGAAGTACCACTCTGGCTTTAATACGCAAACGTCCAGAATCTTATATGTGCGAACACCATTTGACCCTGAAACTTATCACACCCTTTCGCAGACACGGAATAGTATTCCTCCGTTGAGATGACTGCGCTATTTGTAATTCCAAACAGCGGTCTCTAACTTAGATATCCGCATAGACTATTATATTACTTTAGTCATGTTGAGTATCGTTCCAGTAGTCTCTTCAGTCATGAAGTGATCAAGTTCATGCCGGTTCACCTAGTGCCAATCGCCACTCCGAGCCCAACGTGTCAACATCTTAAGGGTCTCCGACTTATCTAGGTCTTCCTTTCTGAGCGTGCTTCCCCTTGGTCCACCGGCCTCCGTAGAGGGGTCCTATCACTAGGACCAACCAACCTACAGCTAATCTCAGAAGGGTATGGGTGGATTCGGTATACCTTTAGTAGCTTCCACTACTAGGATATCCTCTTAGAGTATTTCGCCGAAAATGTCACGTCACTTTCGGCTCATAGTTAGGAAGCCTAACTTTGAAGCCTACTATCTCAATGCGCCTCCAACGGATTTCCTCCGTTCCACTTCCCAGACGTCGCCAAAGGTCCCCTCTCATATACCCTGCGAATAGCATGCAGTCGGACGGACGGCGGCGACGTATATGGCGTGATGAAGTGGGCTTCATTGGTGTGACATTTTAGGTATGGGACGCAACTCTCGAAATCTCGCTAATGATGTGCGGGCCCTATAAGGAGGCCGGAGGGGGATGTTGGTTCCAGTAAATTGAGGGTCTGTGCACATGTCTCGGATTTCCATATGCCTAACATGAGCTCCCTCCTACCAGGCTTCGCCTCGAATGCCTTTATAACCTTTTATAATTTTCTTCTAAATACATTTTAAGA
>JACCEG010000156.1:214586-254376 GCA_014065205.1 Tuber brumale
AGGTCTCCACAGACAAACTAGTAACTCTTTAGCTCTAACAATCTGGGTCTACATACTAAGCGGCGTTTCACCGATACGCAATTGCGCATGACCAGTTTTCAGGCTAGATGCCTTCTCTAGACACACCAGACCGAGGCTCATAGCAGAATTTTAGGCGGTTATTAGCCATTTTACTCCCCTGTTGTGGGGCTACTGTATTCGCCGAATTCTTTCCCTTAGGATATCGGCTATCTGTCCAGCTCCCTCAGAGGGGCCTTGCACACCAAAGCGGTACATCCCTATCCCACACTCTGGCTAGAAGGCAAGATAATACATACGTATAATACGACTCAGACTCGTGTGGTAGGTGGAACAGCCCGCGTCGGTTGTCCTCCTGTCATGTATTGTTATCAAGTAGATCTTGCCTTGCTATGTCCCAACTTCTTCGTTATAGTAACTTGCTTGCACACAGGTAGCAGGCAAGCACCAGGTGACTCGATGAACTTCGTACTATTGGCTCCCGGGCCATGTTGGCATGTTAACTATCCTCTCTTTCGATCAAGACTCTCCATATATTGATTCTTGTTTTCGAGCTCACAAGTCCCTCGCGGAATCTCTTCACTTAGAGCCTACTTGCATTGCTCCTGAAAGGAGAGACTTGCTTTGCGCCGCTTTGATCATTTTGAGTTTCGACTCCCGTAGTTGCACACGGAATACCCGATCCCCGTCGTGGTCGGTACCCAATACACCCCAGCCAAAGGGGCTTCCCATTTCGATTCCAGCTCCATTGTGGCAACTGAATACCCAAACGCCGTCGCTATTGGTGCCAATGATCTGACCTAGGTCAGTTCTTTGTCGTCTGCCAGTTCACAGATTTTATCCACTCGCGCTGGGTGCTGAACAGTCACGACTTTGTAAGCTAATTTAGGCTTTACGATAGCCAATCCTGCTCGTCAAATTCCCATTTTTATCGGTCTTGAGCTGACCGTTGCCGCCGATACATGTGCATCTCCCCAATACGTTTGATACGTGTAGTTTTTCTTTCCACAACATGTACAATCTCGGTCTCACCTCCGAGTATCTATCACACTCTGAGGGATACCGGTGTGGGCCTGGTCAAAGTTTGTATGGGTGGTCTTTGTCGCACCTCCCAACCTATTCCTAGGCTTCTCCGGCTCGTTGTCCCTTTTCCGCTTTCGTGGTGGGACTCCTCCTCCCTTGACATAAGGTTTAGTTACCCTTTATTGCTTTGCCTTCGAGTCTAGTCGGTCTTCTCGTTTGACCTCCTGGACTACTTAGGGCTTGGACAGTTTGTCTCGCCCGATTTTCTCTCTGGCCAGAAGTCCTTCTTCTGACTGACCGCACAGTCTTAGCGCTTCTTCCCATTCTTGATCCGTTGTATACCGCAGAGCCAACAATCTGCGAACAATTTGTTTCGCAAGTTTATCTTTGACTTCCTACCTCCAGGATTCTCCGGTCATGCGTGCACGAATGTTATGGTTATGCATGATCGTTAGGTAACATTCAATGCTACCATCGTACTCGACTAGTTTCATAGCACGAAATGCTAGTCATTTGGCTTCCACTGGAGCGAATCGTTTGATCATATCGTGTTCAAAACGAGTCCATATTGCTAGTTCCGGTTGCTAGGTTTCCCCTTGAAGTCCATCCATAGCCTTCCTATACCAGACGGTGTAAGGAAGCACTATTTCTCCTCTCGTACGACTGAGTACATATATTACCCATTCCCGGGCATCGTCCCCGATTCCAGGATTCCGCTCAAAATAGTCAGTGCATTGCAGAATCCACACATATATGTCCTGTGCGGGTTTATCCTCAAAGAATGGGGGTGGTTCTGATGGCCGCTTGATATTTAGCACCATCGCGTTGGCAAGTGATTCTGCCATACCAGACTGTTCTAGTGTCTGTCCTCGCCTGTCTCGGCTAGGACCTCCTCCTCTCCTTCCTCTATCATCACCATCGTCGTCATCGCCACTAGGATCTCCGGGGTCACCTCCCTGGGCACTTGAGGGGGATGCACCAGCGGCTTCCTTGCCTTTCCCCTTGTCCCTCCGTGTAGGTGGAGCATAGTATTCTCCATCATCAGTTTCCTGTACGGTGGGTAGGGGTGCTGGTCCTGCAGCTTCGGGACTTGGTGCGGCGGCCAACATTCTGTTTATTGACGCCGTTAATACCATTAGGGTATTGTTCGTCTCATTATTCTACTGCTGTTGCTGGTCTTGTGACCTGGGTATCTCCGGTAGGCGAGTAATCTGATCCGTACGCATTTGACCTAGGGTACGGTTGACTTGTCTTTTCCGCGTGATGCTTTGATTTCGGAATTCTAAGAATTCCGCCCTTAGGTTTACGACCATTTGTTCCAATGTCTGATCTCAGGCTAATACCGCCTGGGTTTCTTGCCTGAGTGTCCCATGTAACCTCGTGGTTACCTCTTCATGCTCTTGTTGACGCCTCTCTTGCGCGTCTATCTTCTTTGCCACTTCTCGTAGCATTTCCTCTTGGATCCCCTTGACTTCGCTTTCCACCCCTGCCAGTTGTCTCAACCGGATTGCAATATAGTTATTGTGGACATCTTGTCTGTCTGCGATTTGCTGTTGAACCTTAATTAATTTTAAGGTATTATCTTGGGTGGCTCCCTTTAGATGTTTGAAGGCGATATTGGCTTGGTTTAGTGAGGTATCTATATCTTGCCTGATCTGACCCAAGGTTATTTCAAGCCAGGCACCCAACCTTGCTAAATTTGCAGTGTGGTATCCTCCTGGTTTAGGCGTGGGGGCCCTTGATATTCTATGAGTGCTTGTGACACTAGAGGATTGGTGAGAGGGTATATTTCCTCTCCGGAATGTGGGTTCATGAGGTATTGACGGAGAGGAACTCCATATTGCTGAATCATCAGTTTTGTCTGTCGTATCTGGGCGGGTGTCTATGGGTTCTCCCGCTGTTATCTGTTTTCTTGGGTCTTGGGGTATCTCAGCCATTGTGATGCTTTCCAGGTATGCTAATTGCTCTAATAGCCCTGGATGAGTGATTACTGGTACTTTGTACCAGAGTTCTCGATATCCTTTAAAAGGTTTTAAGGAATCGTATGTAAGGTACCCAACGTTTGAAATATTCTGGAGGTGTAGGTATAAAAGGGTTCAGTTGGTCTGACTCTGGACTCAAAACCTGAATCTCCTTTTTCTCGAAGTTTAAGATGTACTTGTAGTATATATAAGGATGTGTTAGGCCCAGGCCGAGGGGATGTCTGATCCTCGGATGACTGTGCTTGATTTTTTGTCTAGGAAGTACTGGGTACTCCAGTCGACAAGGTCTTCTGACTCGGTGGAACTCCACTCAAAGTTCGAACCATGCTAGGTGCGATATATGTGATTGAATTGATCCCTCGTTGGGATCCCGAAAGGTATTGTGAACCACAAGGGTTCTGTGACAAACTCTTCTTCGATTTCGAATAACTCGTGGTCGAAGACTTCTTCGAATGTTTGAATATAAATGGGACAGTGAGGTGCTTCGAAAATGTAATCGAAGTCTGAACTGAGGGTGGAGTTTGAAGTGAACTCGTAGTTCATATAGTGAGCCTTGGTAACAGGAGAACTATCAATATACTGTTAGGCGGACGCCAAACTCAAGTATATAACTGAGGGACGTAGGCCCGAAATCTTTGATTGGAGAATCTGTCAAAAAAGGCTCGTCTCGATAAAGTAAGATAAGGTAAAGATTTAAGGTGTGAAACAATATTATATTGATAAGATCTCTTCTCCGTTGCTTGATGATGTCTGAAAAGCTCGGGAGGCACTTCGATATTTATATCCCGCGTCTGAGTATTCGCGGACTACTTCTAACTACTATGCTTCCGAAGTACCACTCTGGCTTTAATATGCAAACGTCCAGAAACTTATATGTGCAAACACTGTTTGACCCTGAAACTTATCACACCCTTTCGCAGACACGGAATAGTATTCCTCTGTTGAGATGACTGCGCTATTTGTAATTCCAAACAGCGGTCTCTAACTTAGATGTCTGCATAGACTATTATATTACTTTAGTCATGTTGACTATCGTTCCAGTAGTCTCTTCGGTCATGAAGTGATCAAGTTTATGCCGGTTCACCTAGTGCCAATCACAAGACCGAGCCCAACGTGTCAACGTCTTAAGGGTCTCCGACTTATCTAGGTCTTCCTTTCTGAGCGTGCTTCCCCTTAGTCTGCCGGCCTCTGTAGAGGGGTCCTATCCCTAGGACCAACCAACCTACAGCTGATCTCAGAAGGGTATGGGTGGATTCGGTATACCTTTAGTAGCTTCCACTACTAGGATATCCTCTTAAAGTATTTCGCCAAAAACGTCCTGTCACCTTCGGCCCATAGTTAGGAAGCCTAACTTTGAAGCCTACTATCTCAATGCGCCTCTGAGGGACTTTCTCCGTTCTACTTCCCAGACATCGCCAAAGGTCCCCTCTCATATATCCTGCGAACAGCATGCGGTCGGATAGATGGCGGTGATGTATATGGTGTTATGAAGTGGGCTTCATTGATGTGACATTTTAGTTATGGGACGTAACTCTCGAAATCTCACTAATGACTTGCGGGCCCCATAAGGGGGCCAGAGGGGGGTGTTGGCTCCGGTAAATTGAGGGTCTGTGCGCAGTTACCCTTCCATGGGTCTGTGCACATGTCTCGGATTTCCATATGCCTAACAGGATCCAACCTGAGAACTAGTCATATGTAATAGCGTATTGGTGAAATGCTGATGAGTATGTAGACTCAGATTATTACAGGTAATAATTACTAGTTTGTCTGAGGAGACCTCAGTGGTTGAAACTACCCAGGTGTAACCGGTACTGGTTACTGGTTTAGGATTTTCATATATCAGTTGATATTGTTTGAGTTTTGAATATGTTTCAGGAAACGAGGTGTGCCTCTAGCCTGATAGTATAGGGTTTGATACTCTATATGTTTTATGTTTGGTTTCGAGTATCGGTTTGATACTCTATATGTTTTATGTTTGGTTTCGAGTATCGGTTTGATACTCTATATGTTTTATGTTTGGTTTCGAGTATCGGTTTGATACTCTATATGTTTTATGTTTGGTTTCGAGTATCGGTTTGATACTCTATATGTTTTATGTTTGGTTTCGAGTATCGGTTTGATACTCTATATGTTTTATGTTTGGTTTCGAGTATCGGTTTGATACTCTATATGTTTTATGTTTGGTTTCGAGTATCGGTTTGATACTCTATATGTTTTATGTTTGGTTTCGAGTATCGGTTTGATACTCTATATGTTTTATGTTTGGTTTCGAGTATCGGTTTGATACTCTATATGTTTTATGTTTGGTTTCGAGTATCGGTTTGATACTCTATATGTTTTATGTTTGGTTTCGAGTATCGGTTTGATACTCTATATGTTTTATGTTTGGTTTCGAGTATCGGTTTGATACTCTATATGTTTTATGTTTGGTTTCGAGTATCGGTTTGATACTCTATATGTTTTATGTTTGGTTTCGAGTATCGGTTTGATACTCTATATGTTTTATGTTTGGTTTCGAGTATCGGTTTGATACTCTATATGTTTTATGTTTGGTTTCGAGTATCGGTTTGATACTCTATATGTTTTATGTTTGGTTTCGAGTATCGGTTTGATACTCTATATGTTTTATGTTTGGTTTCGAGTATCGGTTTGATACTCTATATGTTTTATGTTTGGTTTCGAGTATCGGTTTGATACTCTATATGTTTTATGTTTGGTTTCGAGTATCGGTTTGATACTCTATATGTTTTATGTTTGGTTTCGAGTATCGGTTTGATACTCTATATGTTTTATGTTTGGTTTCGAGTATCGGTTTGATACTCTATATGTTTTATGTTTGGTTTCGAGTATCGGTTTGATACTCTATATGTTTTATGTTTGGTTTCGAGTATCGGTTTGATACTCTATATGTTTTATGTTTGGTTTCGAGTATCGGTTTGATACTCTATATGTTTTATGTTTGGTTTCGAGTATCGGTTTGATACTCTATATGTTTTATGTTTGGTTTCGAGTATCGGTTTGATACTCTATATGTTTTATGTTTGGTTTCGAGTATCGGTTTGATACTCTATATGTTTTATGTTTGGTTTCGAGTATCGGTTTGATACTCTATATGTTTTATGTTTGGTTTCGAGTATCGGTTTGATACTCTATATGTTTTATGTTTGGTTTCGAGTATCGGTTTGATACTCTATATGTTTTATGTTTGGTTTCGAGTATCGGTTTGATACTCTATATGTTTTATGTTTGGTTTCGAGTATCGGTTTGATACTCTATATGTTTTATGTTTGGTTTCGAGTATCGGTTTGATACTCTATATGTTTTATGTTTGGTTTCGAGTATCGGTTTGATACTCTATATGTTTTATGTTTGGTTTCGAGTATCGGTTTGATACTCTATATGTTTTATGTTTGGTTTCGAGTATCGGTTTGATACTCTATATGTTTTATGTTTGGTTTCGAGTATCGGTTTGATACTCTATATGTTTTATGTTTGGTTTCGAGTATCGGTTTGATACTCTATATGTTTTATGTTTGGTTTCGAGTATCGGTTTGATACTCTATATGTTTTATGTTTGGTTTCGAGTATCGGTTTGATACTCTATATGTTTTATGTTTGGTTTCGAGTATCGGTTTGATACTCTATATGTTTTATGTTTGGTTTCGAGTATCGGTTTGATACTCTATATGTTTTATGTTTGGTTTCGAGTATCGGTTTGATACTCTATATGTTTTATGTTTGGTTTCGAGTATCGGTTTGATACTCTATATGTTTTATGTTTGGTTTCGAGTATCGGTTTGATACTCTATATGTTTTATGTTTGGTTTCGAGTATCGGTTTGATACTCTATATGTTTTATGTTTGGTTTCGAGTATCGGTTTGATACTCTATATGTTTTATGTTTGGTTTCGAGTATCGGTTTGATACTCTATATGTTTTATGTTTGGTTTCGAGTATCGGTTTGATACTCTATATGTTTTATGTTTGGTTTCGAGTATCGGTTTGATACTCTATATGTTTTATGTTTGGTTTCGAGTATCGGTTTGATACTCTATATGTTTTATGTTTGGTTTCGAGTATCGGTTTGATACTCTATATGTTTTATGTTTGGTTTCGAGTATCGGTTTGATACTCTATATGTTTTATGTTTGGTTTCGAGTATCGGTTTGATACTCTATATGTTTTATGTTTGGTTTCGAGTATCGGTTTGATACTCTATATGTTTTATGTTTGGTTTCGAGTATCGGTTTGATACTCTATATGTTTTATGTTTGGTTTCGAGTATCGGTTTGATACTCTATATGTTTTATGTTTGGTTTCGAGTATCGGTTTGATACTCTATATGTTTTATGTTTGGTTTCGAGTATCGGTTTGATACTCTATATGTTTTATGTTTGGTTTCGAGTATCGGTTTGATACTCTATATGTTTTATGTTTGGTTTCGAGTATCGGTTTGATACTCTATATGTTTTATGTTTGGTTTCGAGTATCGGTTTGATACTCTATATGTTTTATGTTTGGTTTCGAGTATCGGTTTGATACTCTATATGTTTTATGTTTGGTTTCGAGTATCGGTTTGATACTCTATATGTTTTATGTTTGGTTTCGAGTATCGGTTTGATACTCTATATGTTTTATGTTTGGTTTCGAGTATCGGTTTGATACTCTATATGTTTTATGTTTGGTTTCGAGTATCGGTTTGATACTCTATATGTTTTATGTTTGGTTTCGAGTATCGGTTTGATACTCTATATGTTTTATGTTTGGTTTCGAGTATCGGTTTGATACTCTATATGTTTTATGTTTGGTTTCGAGTATCGGTTTGATACTCTATATGTTTTATGTTTGGTTTCGAGTATCGGTTTGATACTCTATATGTTTTATGTTTGGTTTCGAGTATCGGTTTGATACTCTATATGTTTTATGTTTGGTTTCGAGTATCGGTTTGATACTCTATATGTTTTATGTTTGGTTTCGAGTATCGGTTTGATACTCTATATGTTTTATGTTTGGTTTCGAGTATCGGTTTGATACTCTATATGTTTTATGTTTGGTTTCGAGTATCGGTTTGATACTCTATATGTTTTATGTTTGGTTTCGAGTATCGGTTTGATACTCTATATGTTTTATGTTTGGTTTCGAGTATCGGTTTGATACTCTATATGTTTTATGTTTGGTTTCGAGTATCGGTTTGATACTCTATATGTTTTATGTTTGGTTTCGAGTATCGGTTTGATACTCTATATGTTTTATGTTTGGTTTCGAGTATCGGTTTGATACTCTATATGTTTTATGTTTGGTTTCGAGTATCGGTTTGATACTCTATATGTTTTATGTTTGGTTTCGAGTATCGGTTTGATACTCTATATGTTTTATGTTTGGTTTCGAGTATCGGTTTGATACTCTATATGTTTTATGTTTGGTTTCGAGTATCGGTTTGATACTCTATATGTTTTATGTTTGGTTTCGAGTATCGGTTTGATACTCTATATGTTTTATGTTTGGTTTCGAGTATCGGTTTGATACTCTATATGTTTTATGTTTGGTTTCGAGTATCGGTTTGATACTCTATATGTTTTATGTTTGGTTTCGAGTATCGGTTTGATACTCTATATGTTTTATGTTTGGTTTCGAGTATCGGTTTGATACTCTATATGTTTTATGTTTGGTTTCGAGTATCGGTTTGATACTCTATATGTTTTATGTTTGGTTTCGAGTATCGGTTTGATACTCTATATGTTTTATGTTTGGTTTCGAGTATCGGTTTGATACTCTATATGTTTTATGTTTGGTTTCGAGTATCGGTTTGATACTCTATATGTTTTATGTTTGGTTTCGAGTATCGGTTTGATACTCTATATGTTTTATGTTTGGTTTCGAGTATCGGTTTGATACTCTATATGTTTTATGTTTGGTTTCGAGTATCGGTTTGATACTCTATATGTTTTATGTTTGGTTTCGAGTATCGGTTTGATACTCTATATGTTTTATGTTTGGTTTCGAGTATCGGTTTGATACTCTATATGTTTTATGTTTGGTTTCGAGTATCGGTTTGATACTCTATATGTTTTATGTTTGGTTTCGAGTATCGGTTTGATACTCTATATGTTTTATGTTTGGTTTCGAGTATCGGTTTGATACTCTATATGTTTTATGTTTGGTTTCGAGTATCGGTTTGATACTCTATATGTTTTATGTTTGGTTTCGAGTATCGGTTTGATACTCTATATGTTTTATGTTTGGTTTCGAGTATCGGTTTGATACTCTATATGTTTTATGTTTGGTTTCGAGTATCGGTTTGATACTCTATATGTTTTATGTTTGGTTTCGAGTATCGGTTTGATACTCTATATGTTTTATGTTTGGTTTCAAGGCTACCGTTTTGGAGTCTATTATGTTATGAGAACAAGGCTCTCGGTAGCCTAGGAAGTGTATTTAAGAACTGCTACTCTTTCCGTTAGAAGGAGTAGACTTCGGCAGACAGAGTTTTCAATATACTTGGTTGAACAGTTACTTTCTTCAGTTCGTTTCAAGAATCTTTAGTCTAAGACCTACCAAACATCTCGGAGACTTCAGTAGTTGCGATACAGTAAGGAGTCTATTCAACAACCTTGGCTAAAGCCTCCGGACTTTGATTCACTAGTTACCACCTTGGTACAGAACAAAGCCCGTTAACCCTACGATTACCGCATCTCCCGAGAGGCGGTTACACCAGGTGTAGTAATACATCTTGTTACCAACACCCAATATCAATAATGCCTAAAAGAAGAAATAAAGAAAAACTAAACCGCGCTAAGCGCGTGGATTTGGATGCTCCAAAACCAAAACAATTGTTAGGTATCCTACCTATCTTCCTGATGTCAATATATATCCTGCGACAGGCAACGGCTCTTTGTTAGTCTCTTTGTAATCGTGCAATACTTCTCTTCCTTAGTGCGCCGTTACTTCGCTTCTTCTCCTTACCAAGACCTTGATTATTATTCTTAGACCGTTGTCTACATTCCTTTGTTGAATGCTAATAATCAAGTCGTATCGTGGTAGAACTCTCGAAGTGGTAGAATAGAATCTATTCTTAATAGTATAGGTAAGAAAGTATAATAGGTGGTTGCGTGAAGAACTAACTATCAAGCTCTACCGGCCTCCTTTTATAGTCCTTCACTCAACCCGCTTATAAATCAAAACAACTATGAGTCATAACCGTGACTCATGAAAAACATCATATGACCACATCATTGGTCATATGCATAAACCACCTGACCTCTTAATAGGTCATGTGTGTGAAAGTAAATCAACCTGCGCAGCCCCCTTGACCTCGTGCGCTGCCCCCATGACCTCTTAATAGGTCATGTGCGTGAAAGTAAATCAAATCAACTAAAACCTCATGACGAATAACTTCGTCATGGTGAAACATCTCCTTCCACTACCTGCCACAAATATCTCCTTCCAATATCTGCCACGCAACCGTGACAACAATACAACTGTCCAGAGGGGATCACTTACCTCTCTATACATGATAAGTGATACAAAGTTAAAGTCAAATTGGACTCAGGATCTAATGTGTTTCTTATCAATAAGAACCTAGTTGAAGACCTTCACATTCCTATAGTTGAAAGCAATAATGCAGTCAATATCTTGGGTTTTGATGGCTCATCAGCAGCCTTAGGAGGAAAGTGTTATACCCTATGTATAAAATTAGAAATAGGAAAGAACTGACATGTTTCTGAAGTGTCGTGTAAAATTGCCAAAGCATATCATTATGGGATGATAATTTCTTTTGAGTAGTAGCATCGTGAATATCCAGTATCAGATAGAGAGGATGAAGAAAATTGGGCATTTACCGTAGAAAGTTGTGAAAACTATGTGGAAGAAGATGAAGGAATAGTGGATATGTTCGAATACGACTAATCAGTCACTTGGTATCCTAACGCTTGTCATATTAGATGAATCGGAACTATCGAAAAGATGGTGGAACTTGAATCATTACTAAAGGAATACTGGCATTATAAATATTTTTTTTGAAGCCTAGATGGCTGAAAATGTAGCCCCAAGACAAACTTTTGATTATGAAATCAAATTAGTTCCTGGATTGACTCCCTCTTGGGAACAAATATACCAATTATCTGAAAAACAGCTTAAAACTTTACGGGAATACTTGCAAACCATGATCAAACAGGAGAAGATTATCTAAGGTCAATCACTGGCAGAAGCGCCTATATTGTTCCTATCTAAACATGATAGCAGACTGGGCCTAGTTGTGGATTACTGAAATCTAAATTAGATTACCATCCTCAACAAGCATCCCCTTCCACTAATGTCTGAACCTCGAGACCGAGTAGTTGGTGCCAAGATCTTCACAAAGTTAGACCTTAAAGACAGCTACCACTTCATTAGGATTAAGGAAAGAGATGAAGGGAAAATGGCTTCTAGGACAAGATATGGATATTACAAATATAAGGTCATGCTATTCAAATTACTCAATGCTCCGGCAATGTTCCAAGATATGATGAACTAAGTATTAAAAGAATACCTAGATGTTGGAGTCGTATATTACCTTAATGACATTCTTATATATTCAAATAATGAAAAGGAACATATCGAAGGGGTCAAAAAAGTCCTACAAAGTTTATCAGACTTTCAATTAGCTGTATCGCTAAAAAGGTCAACCTTCCATTCCAAAGAAGTGGAATTTCTAGGCTATATAGTAGTGGTCGATAAAGTATCTATGAGCACCTACAAGGTGGAATCCATAATGGTTTGGAAGCTACCTAAATCAGTGAGAGATGTGCACGTCTTTATTGGATTCACTAACATCTACTCACAATTCATAAAAAACTTTTTAGCTATTTGCAAGCCAATAACTGAGACACCACAAGGAAATTCAAGGAATTTCAAATAGGAAGAAGAGCAGAATACAGCCTTCGAAGAGCTAAAATACCGCTTCACAACAGTCCTTATACTCCACTATTTCTTCCCAGAAAGAAAAACAGTGATAGAGACCAACGCTAGTAATTTTACACTCGGTTGTGTCCTTTCTCAATACTTTGAGAAAAAACTATATCCAGTAGCATTTCATTCCTAAAAATTGAACTCAGCAGAATGCAATTATGAAATCTATGATAAGAAACTTCTTGCAATCCTCAAAGCATTCAAAGAATGGAGACACTACTTCATCAGAATAGTAAAACCAATTACAGTCTTTACTGACTATCAAAACCTTTAATAATTTCTCACCTTAAAAGTCTGGAGTGGCCATTGAATTAAATGGGCTCAGAAGTTGGTAGAATACAATTTTTACCTTGTATACTGACTAGGCATAAAAGGTGGAAAGCATGACACAATAAGCAAACAGCCAGAGTACCATCCTGAAGAGGGATCTACACATCGCGAACAGAATATTTTGAAACCAGAAAATTACTTGGTATCGTTAGTAGCGAGGGTAGACGATGAAGGTGAAGACTGGGATGGGGAAAACGATTTGGCCTTAGAACCCGGAAGAGGAGGAAGTGAACCAACCCGTAATCAGAGTTAAAAGGCTAAGTAAGATGGCGTATCTGCCTATAAAAGGCTCAAGGATGGCTGACAGTCGTAACCTATATGCTATAGAAGATGAAATTGTCGCAAAATGGGAACAAGCATTTATAAGGACAGGGATAGCTATAGGGCTACATGATGGGACATATGGAAGAATTCCTCTAAGAAGTGGACTCGCGACTCGTAGCAGAATCTCTACTGGTACAGGAGTGATCGATTCTGACTACACCAGGGAACTCAAGATCTTACTATTCAACTATAAGGATATAGATTGTCAAACAAAAATGGGAGACCATATAGCCAAACTGATGGTGGAAAAAATCTATATCTCTGATATAATGGAAGTAGACAACTTAGAGGAGAAGGAATGCGGGACCATAGGATTCGGAAGTACTAATATAGCAACAAGAGCCTTGATCGTCAAAAAATAGGAACCTAGTATAAGTTACCTGCAGGTATCGGCTAAAGATAATAAACACTAGTATGACATATCAGAAGTACCTGAAAAGGTTCTAATGTCAAACGCTAGAATCCTACAAAATAGTATGAAGTAATTTAACACTGAGTTGCTAAGCGAAATACAGGCAGCTATCGGGACAGATCTAGCTTGGAGACAATGGAGAAAAGAACTTGTTAGACTACGAGACCAAGGAAAGAATTTTTCTAAGGATTGAATCTTAACTGACGATCTACTATACTATAAGCAAAGACTATTTGTACCAAATAGTCAGGTACTATATACTAGGATCACAGAAGGATATTACAATGCAAAGAGTGTAGGACATTTCAGACAAGAGAAAACCTTGGAAATTATCATACGAGACTTTTATTAGAAAAGACTAGCAGATTGTATCAATGACTATATACAATCCTGCGATAAATGCCAACCTAATAAATCACCTAAACATGCTTAGTATAGATTATTGCAACTCTTGCAAATACGTTATGCAGCATGGGCATCTATCTTAGTGAACTTTATCACACAACTACCAGAGTTACAAGGATGCACTCAGATTATGGTAGTAGTCGATCGCTTCACAAAGATGGCAAATTTCATTGGACTACAGATATTGGTCACTACTAAAGATGATACAAACACATTCCTAAAAGAAGTCTGAATGCTACGTGGTCTGCCAACCGAAATTGTCTCAGATATGGACTCTGTAACCGCCTCTTGGGAGATGCAGTAAATATAGGATTAATGGGCTTTGTTTTGTACCAAGGTGGTAAGTAGTGAATCAAAGTCCTGAGGCTTTAGCTGAGGTTGTTGAATAGACTTCTTACTGTATCGCGACTACTGAAGTCTCTGAGATGTTTGGTAGATCTCAAACTAAAGATTCTCGAAATGAACTGAAGAGAGTAACTGTTCAACCAAGTATATTGAAAACTCTGTCCGCCAAAGTCTGCCTCTTCTAACGTGAAGAATAGCAGTTCTTAAATACACTTCTTAGGCTACTGAGGGCCTTATTCTCATAACATGTAAGACTCCAAAATGGTATCCTTGAAACCAAACATAAAATATATAGAGTATCAAACCAATACTCAAAACCAAACATAAAACATATAAAGTATCAAACCGATACTCAAAACTAAATATAAAATATATAGAGTATCAAACCCTATATCATCAGGCTAGAGGTACACCTCATTTCCTGAAACAATTCAAAATACAAACTGTATCAACTGATACCTGAAAATCCTAAACCAGTAACCAGTACTGGTTACAGACACATAGTTCGTAAGAGAATTCTGGGAATCCCTTTGCAAGGCATTAGAAATTAAGCGAAGAATATTAATGGCTTACTACCCTCAAACTGATGGACAAATAGAATGTACCAATTAAGTGCTGGAAGGATACCTTCGAAGTTTTGTCAACTATAATCAGGATAACTAGTATCAGTTATTACCATTAGCTGAACATGCCTATAACAACTCTACTACAAATGCCTATGGGATGTCACCATTTTATGTGAACTACGGATTCCATCTACAGACCGCGTGGGTGAAGGAGCAAGAGGCTCAAAATCTAGGAGCGATACTTTATGCGAACTAGATTAAGATGATACATGAACAAGCGAGAGTGTCACTAGAAAAGACAAGGGAAGGAGTGGCAAAATACTATGACTGAAAAGCTAGACAGCAACCAGACTTCAAGATTAGGGACAAGGTAATGTTAAATGCAAAAAACATTTGTACCTGATAAAAATCAAAGAAGCTGATCCCGAAGCTTTACAGTTTCTTTTAAATCTTGGAAAAGCGAGGATCACGAGCCTTTTAGCTCAATGTATCTGATCGATAGAACATTCATTCTATATTCCATATCACATTACCGGAACCATATTGTGAATCAGTTCATAGCAATCACTAGCCACCCCCTAGAGAAGCAGAGGACAATGATGGCAATCTACAATGGGAGGTTGAAAAAACAGTAAGAAGTGTGATACATTCTTACAGGAAATGGGTATGTGGCCGCTATCAAGAAAAGTAAGAATTGTAGTACTTCGTCAAATAGCAATAGTGTTCAGAAGATAAGAATATATGGGAGCCAGCTACAAGTATAGAAAATGTGGAAGAAGTTGTGGAAAGTTTTCATAATGTAAATTTGGACAAGCCAGGAAGGGCAGAAGCAAGATAGTGAGGAAAAGGTTTTCCTACTGTAGCCAAGTAAACACAGAAGGTTTTTTTACCCTGACCAGACTGAGTCTTAAAATGTATCTAGAAAGATTTATAAAAATATAATTATAAAGGCATTCCAGACGAAGCCTAGCAGGAGGTAGCTCATATTAGACGTATAGAAATCTAAGATAAGTACACAGACCTCACGGTAGGGTAACTGTGCACAGACTCTCGATTTACTAGAGCCAACATCATCCTCTGGCCCCCTTATGAAGCTCACATATCATTAGCGAGATTTCGAGAGTTGCGTCCCATAACAAAATATCATATCAATAAAGTCCACTTCATAATACCATATATATCACTACCACCCATCTGACCGCATGCTGTTCACAGTATATATAAGCAGGAACCTTTGGTAACATCTAGGAAGTGGAATAGAAGAACTCCATGAGAGGAGCATTGAGATAATAGGCTTCAAAGTTAGGCTCTCTAATTATAGGCCAAAGGTAATAAGACGTTTTTAGTGAAATACTCCAAGGGGTTGTCCCAGTAGTGGAGGCTATTTAGAACATACCGAATCCACCCATACCCTCCTGAGATCAGTTGTAGGTTAGTTGGTCCTTGTAATAGGACTCCTCTACAGAGGTAGATGGACTGAAGAGAAGCATGCTCAAACAGGAAGACCTAGATAAGTCATGGACCCTTAAGACACTACCATATCGGGCTTGAACTTACAATTGGTACTAGGTGGCCCAGGCTGAAACTGATCACTTTATGACCGAAGAGACTACTAGAATGATAGTCAACAAGACTAAAGTAATATAATAGTCTATGCAGATAACTAAGTTGAAGGATGCTGTTTCGTATAACAAATAGTGCAGTCATCTCAGTCAAGGAATACTATTCCAGAACTGTGAAAGGGTATGAGAAGTTTCAGGGTCAAACAGTGTTTGCACTTATAAGATTTAGGATGTTTGCGTATTAAAACTAGAGTGATACTTCAGAGGCACAGTAGTTAGAAGTAGTCCGCGAATACTCAGATGTCAGATATAAATATCAAAGTGCCTCCTGAGCTTTACAGATATCATCAAGCAACGGAGAAGAGATCTTATCACTATAATATTATTCTATATTCTAAATCTTCACCTTACCTATTTTATTGAGACGAGCCTTCCTCGACAGATTCTCAGAACAAACATTTTAGCCTACGTTCCTCAGTTATACTAGAGTTTGGAATCCACCTAAAAATACCTCTTTACTACAAAGAAACTGATATAATATATATATCTAATTGCTATTTTCTTTTGCCATCTCTTCTATCTTACATTGTATTATATATGAAATAGTCTAGAAACTAGTATTAGTATAAGTATTGTTTCCTATCTTTATTTTCTATATTGTAGGCAAAAAATACTATCAAGGTAGTTTGAGCAATTTCAATACACTTAAGAGTTTTATTGATATTCTTATATAGATCAAAGTACACTCACTATTTGTCAGATAAATGCAAAGCTAATATATTTATAGCTCAGAATTTCTCAATTATAAGAAATCATGTTCTTTCTAAGCTACTATTTATGACAGATATGTTAAAATTTATATTAAGAAAATTATTATACTTTTATATCATAAAATTAATATTCTAAATACAGTCTTAGTTATTATTAATAATTTTTCTTAAACAAATAGCAGGAAACTTATTTATTTTAAGTATTGTTTAAAATTTAATAGTATAATTATTATTATAGTAACTTGTTTCCAAATTATAATATATTATTAACTGAAGTGATTTTAGAATTAATGATAGAATATTTGAAATGTATTAATTATAAATCATATTATAATATTTCTTTAAAAAATTAAGTATAAAAAATTGAGAGTAAAAGTTACTAGTCTATATAATATAATAATATAGAATATACTTTATTACTTCTTTGAAACTTAAAGTTCTGTTTAAGCAATTTATTAAATTAAATTAAATTATTATTTTCCAGACCAAGTTCCATTAACAATTTCTAATTTTCTGGACGGGACCTCTCCTATTGGCAAGGATTTATCAGAATTGGATAATAGAGGACATTTTAGATTTCTTATCACTGGCTAATCTATTGGGCTGCTATCTATAGATTTGTGTTAACTACTTTGAATTGTTATGTGGTACTGTTGCCGGGGCCTCAAGAGAACCTATTAGATACAGTTGTTCCTAGTGCCTGGGCCGTATGAGCCGTCAACATCGCAGGTATTCTATAGATATATGAGTATGAACATCATAAGAAAAGACAACTGAGAAGAATCTTAAACTGATAGTACAGCCTGTAGTGTTGGTGTATGCCCCCCCTTATTATACTCGTGTAGGTAAAAAACGCGGGGATCACCACCCATCGATAATAAAATGAATTAGTTCCTGCTGGTAGCCGTCCTGGTGGGATCTCACAAAATACCCTACGGATACAACTTTTGTTGCAGGGGCGTCTAGCCTGATGTGTGTATGCATTTGTCTGTCTCTATCAATATGCGGTATTGGTGTGTTGGTGTGAGTATGTCGGATAATATCTGTGAATCTTTTGGACGTTAGAATCCTGTCAGTATCGGTAAAAGTGATATCCCGATATTGTCGATAACGGTACACGCTTATTGCGGCGCAAACACTTACACACACCTGGGGGGACTCTCAAATATTGTAGCGATAACTGTTGCGTGTCATATTGAAGACTGGGCTAGGATTGATGGAAATCGGGTGATAATGGGTGAATTGAATGGAAACCCTTTGTGTCACCAGTGATGTGATTACCAGTGAGTAGAAGGGTCGAAATAACCAGCGGAATCCCTGACGACCGTGGTTCGTTGCGCGCCGAGACAGCCCTCAACTCAACACTCCACATCCAACCCCCCCGCGATAACCCTCCATCAGAACTTGCCCGCTCAACAATCAACCCCGCCTTTTCGCTTCAAGCTTTTCCGTTGCCGGCTTTCTTGGCTGCGGGCCTGTACCCTTGCTGCATAGATTTTGCCTGCCACAGGAAGCCTCATTCGAATTTCCCGCCCGTTTCTTGGGGCACTCATTTAGCTCCGAAAATCTCCCTACTACATCATCTTTATTTTGCATTCCAAACAGCAGAGAAATAAACAACCCATGCTCAACTTTCGACCTGACTGTTGTTCCAAATAGGTTCGGCTCGTAGGAGTTCACGCCATGTCCAACGCCTTGACAACTTCCCCAAAGTCAGTGTCGGGTGCCTCATCACCAGGACCTAGGGTTCGTGGGGCAAGCGGAGGAGATAGGGATGGCCTACTACATCCACGCCAGCCCAATGGCAACCGTGCGGGCTCGAGCTTTGGGGGCGGGAGCGGCACTACCATTGTGAATTCTGCGCTGAACGGCCCCGGGAGCTTTAGCACAAGCTTACGAAGTACGAATACCATTGTGGCCATGACACCGAATGCTTTTGTCGAGGAGATGTCGAACCCTCCAAGCCCAATGTCTTCCGAAAAGTTAGTGGAAGAGCTCACTGATCAACTTAACAAAGCGATCAAGTATAAGGAAGGAGCCGAGAATCTTTTACAGGTGTTAGATACGAAGAAACCCAAGGAAGCGAAGCAGGCGAGAAATCAAGCTGAGAAGGAGTACAATGCAAGGAACCAAGAGATATCGCAGCTCATGAACCGTATCGAAGCCATCACAAAGCCTAGGGAAGTCGCAGGAGCAACAAGAGCAGCAAACAAGTTCAAAGGAGAGCCGATAAGGCCGACAGCTGCCAACAATGGACTTGCTATCTCTGGTGCCCCAGAATGGGACCCTGGAAGCGAATCACCAACACTATCACTTACTGAGTTATTAAGAGACTTGGAGGAGGTGGGTCGGAGACCAGAGTACTACGTTGAGAAGGCCAATAGCTTGGTGGCATTGTTTAAACGACATCCTAACCTGAAGTATGAGTTGGCTTGGGACACTTTTGGGAACCGGGTACAAAATATGCTTCTCAATGAAAACAAGGAGGTTGTGGCGGCTGGATATCGCATTGCAAGATATGCAATGACCGACCTACAGTCTCTAAAGACCATTAGGACCTTATATACTGACGAAATTACCATCATGTAAGATCAGCTTGCGGCTCATCTTTATTGTTCGTGTTCTAAACTAATTGTAATAGTTCTTTGGTTAAGGAGTCTAGGGCCAACGTCGAACGTGAGCAGGCGTTAAAGTTTGTACGTGCGTTTATTGAGGTTCCTGGTGGTGTACATGAGATATCACGAGGGGTCGTCAGGGCGATTGTCGCGTGCGCGGAACAGGTTGATGATAGGTTACGAGGTGTCTCTATGGAGACGTTAGCAGAGATCTGTTAGTAGAGCCTATTTGTTTGGTTTTGCTCCACTTTACTCCTATTTTTTTTCGGGCTAACAATTTAGTGATTCTCAATCCGTCACTCGTTGTATCAGCAGGAGGCGTCCGAGTTCTGACCCAGGTTCTGTCTGAGGGACCTTACGAATTATCTGATACCATTTCTTTGGCGTTCTTATACTTATTAGATTTGCCAGCAACCAGAAAATATATCCGACCTGGCAACGACTTGGAGGTAAGATTTTTTTCTTGCCTCAATTAAGCCCTTGGTTTTACTGACTAGTTATGGCTAGATTGTGTTCTCTGTTTTTACAGATTCATACTCAGAAAAATCTCCTGCGCCAGAGGAAAGACTGAGGTCTAGTGCAAAAGTCATTAGTTGCATGCTGAAATCGTGGCCAGGTAACAATCTCTTGGGAACCATTGGTGTACACAATTCTTCTTTCTAATTTCCGTGATAGGTCTTTTGGTATTGTCCATGTATGACCTCCGAACCCCAAAGTCTCTAGTCTCGGCCTTATCTATACCATCTTCAAGTGTTCGGGTAAGCGAGACAGCTCCGTCGGCCCTTTCCCCATTAGCTTAATACCGAGTTTTAGGATATTATATTGGAATTATTCTTCGATATATTTCGGATAAAACCTCCTTCCTGGTCATCTAGCTTTCTTGCTGGGCGTAGGCTTACCAGTATGTACATTTTGCGTTCATCAAACTACCACAATTCTTGTACGCTTGCTGATAATTCTTCCCCCAAAAAAAGCTTATGGGAGAGTAACAAACCTCAAATCTGAATCTGATGCTCCAAAATCGCCAAGAGCAGATGATGCATACCAAGGAAATCTGGTGGAACATTTCACGGCCTTGCTTCTGGCTGTTTTCTTTGAGGCTGATTTATTGAGGGTATGTCAAATACTTTCTGTCATGGCAGCCCTTTCTAACCGTCCACGCAGTCTTTAATGGCTCTGGTAGAAGATAATAGTGATCCAGCTATTGTACGAAAAACAACACTTTTGCTTGGAGAGGTTCTCAAGCTCGCAAGTCGTCTACTACCGAGTACTTACAGTGCTCGTTTACAGCTCCTCCCGGAGCTCTTTACATCAGCAGCAAACTTCCGTGTTCCAACGAGGTTTGCTGCATCAGCCGCAGTGTACCAGATAGATAGCCTCAACCGGACATTGCACCGATCTCTAGCCGCCACACAAGCACCACAGCGGGTGTCTGTTGATGATGAAAAACGAGGGCAAAGACAAGTTGAGCAAGCAAAGATGAAGATATATATGGCGATCGATGATCGCCATTTTTCTGGTCTGATAGTGGATAGTGGGGTTTTGAACGCAAAAAGCCATACAAAGTGGAATTGGGATGCTCTCAATGAGATGATTCAAGGCCCATTACTTAATCCCAAAAGACTTGATGAAGCGATAAAGGGGACAAAATTTATGAAGAGATTGATGTCCTTCTATCGGCCTTTTAAGTACAAATTTTCGGACGTTAAGAACACCAAGCCCAACCAGAAATATGTCAGGACAGGATGTGCTTTATTCCATACTCTCCTCCAAACTCCCGAGGGTGTTCGATATCTGAGTGAGAATAAAATACTTCGACAAATTGCTGAATGCCTGGCTCAACTGGACCGAGTGAGTTTTCGTCTATTAGAAGGGATCCCGGACGTAAGTTAACGTTTTTGATAGATGAGCGGAATAACATCGCCTGAGCCTCTATTTTCTACCTCCCGATTGATCGGTACCCTCAGCTGTGGATACTTTGCCATGTTGGGCGTGCTAAGTAGTGATCCGAAAGGCCTTGCGTATGTATCCAAAATTGGGCTTGTTGGGGTTCAAGGTTCTGACTTACGTACAGAATGATGGAGCGTTGGCGCATGTTCAACATGCTTTATCACATTAGCGATTCTCTTGATAGGCCAGATCTTCTGGAGCTATTCGTGTCTAACATGGATTTCACTTTGTAAGTCTACTCAGGGTCCAGATCTACGCGGCTGTTCATTTATGAATTGCGATCTCATGAACACGATAGGGAGGGGCATCCCCGCATCATTTTGTCCAAAGCATTGACAATGAGCCTTAAGGTGGGTTCTGCCTGACCGGTGCTTTTCGGTGAGATCCTGCTAAAGAGTCATAGAATGTTCGATTGTTTGCTACCAGCCATCTCCGTAGTCTTATCTCAACCGCGCCGTCGTCACAGACTCCTATAGACTCCAAGACAAACGAGACCGCGGAATGGGCCATACGACTTCTCATTACCCAACTCTACGATCCCGACGTGGAAGTTTGTGAAACGGCGGTGAAAATCCTCGAGGAAGCATGCAATATTACACATAGTCTAGAGTATGTGGTGAAGTGTCGACCTGCGCTGGACCATCTTGGTGAAATTGGCGCCCCACTGCTATTACGATTCCTGTCAACCTCCGTTGGGTACCATTACCTTAATGAGCTTGATTATATTAATCGGGAAATGGACGATTGGTTTCACGTGAGATACGCTGAAAACCGCATTTTAGTCTATGCAAGTGTTGACATTTCGACAGGGCAGGAATGATTCATATGTTCTAACAGTCGAGGCATCCCTTGCTAGGGCGTTTGCTGATGAGGAGCCGCCGAAGAAACGGTCAGGCGACATCAACACGATTGACCGAGACATGATGGGGATAGTGCCACCACATTTCTATCGTGAGTTGGCAAGGACAAGCGAAGGATGCATCTTGCTGAGAGAAAAGGGCCACTTTAACGATTTTGCATGGTATATCCGAGAACATGGTCAAGAGGAGGAGGATGCAGAGATCGTTACCAAAGTCAAGGGGTGCCTCTGGGCAGTTGGAAACATTGGCTCAATGCCTTTTGGGGCGCCGTTCTTGGAAGAAGCCGACATAGTGGAGTCTATTATCAAGATCGCGGAGGAATCCCAGGTATTAACGCTCAAGGGTACAGCGTTTTTTGTTCTTGGCTTGATATCCAGGACCATGCAGGGTCTGGAGATCCTTCTCGAGTACGGATGGGATGGCACAACGTCCACCATGGGAGAATCGCTAGGGTTCTGTATCCCTTTGAAGCTTGGACGTCTTCTTTCCGTAAGTTCCGTATTTGCAGAGACCAAAGCCTTAGCGAACTACTACCATAGTATCGCCACACGCATACAGGAGTCAGTGAGTAATGATATAATATAACTAACCTCTTTCATTTCATTTTATCCTACACATAGGTAGCACCCTGGTACCATACAGGAGACGAAACGAACCAGATAAATAGACCATCACCACTTTCCTCGGTGATCGGCGATGACCCGGTGGATGCAAAGATATTGACGGCAATCGCGAACCTAAACAACCATATCCTCGAGAGCGGTTCCACCAAGGAACTGAATCGGTAGGGATCCGGACAGTTTTTTTTTTTTGTGACCAGTGATACATACAAAGACAAAGGAGAGGTAACTAATGCAGGTAATAATAGGCTCAAAGCTAGTCACGTGATGCAATTCCAATCCCCAGATCTCTTCCGACGAGTGATGACGCTTATTGAGTCGTTCCGATATCGGCAGCACGTTCGGCGGTATATACTTGACCTCTTTGAGAAGTCAGTGGTGGAGAGGGTTTTTGCAGAGGGCCGAGCTGACTCGGAGGTTGAATATCCTGATACTCCAGAGAGGCTCAGACAATGAGGTTGCCAGTGGCCGGAGCGGTGGAGGGGGAAGCGGAATCGGAGTTCGGAAGGTATCATATGCGGCAGCGGAGTGGGAAAGAAATTTCTATATATTTCCTTTCCTTTTCCTTTTTCTTCGTGATAATTTGCACTGTCTTGCCTTTTTCTGACTCCCCCCCCCTCTCTCTCTTTCTGCCCAATTGGGTGCATTCCATTCCGGCTTCAATTCCATCTCGTTTCTCCTCTTCTGAATTGTCATTTTTTCTCTTTCTCTTCCCATTTTTTCCATTTCCTCTTGATAGCATCTGATCTATCCATCTGTACATTAAATTACGAGCCCATTCATTTCTTTCTTGTATTTTTATATAAAAAAAGGCCATACTGGTACTGTAAGTTATTTCTGCGTTGCTTGTAGCTGCTGGCTGGGCTGGGTTAAGAAGCATGGTGGGGCTCTGGACCGGGTTGGGCCGGGGCTGTTAACACTACCGTACTTTGTTTTGTTTCGTTCTTTTATTTATACCCTTGTTTGTATCGACGTAAAATACATATCATATCATATCATCTTGCACCGTATCCTCGATATGTGGGGTGGGCGTTTTTGCACAAGTATGCATGTACGCAGGCAGGTATGCACGAGCAGAAAAAGTGCGCTTCGACAGCGGTACTCGAGTACGTTATCATATCATCGAGCGCGTGGGTTATCGTACCGCACTGTAAGTCTCCGATGCATGCATGCGATGAATGAAAGAGAAGGAGATGAAGATAAAGAAGCGTGCCGAGAAGAGAAGAGAGATAGAGACGATATGATACACGGTAGCACATTACGATATTGGTTGCGATACACGATAAAGAGTTAACTCCTCTTGATTGTTGAAAAGAAAAAAGAAAAGCCAGGAAAGAAGGTCCCTCAAAGTTTCGATGAACATTCTTTACTTTCGTTCCAAAAAGGATGGTATGGATGGATGAGCACGGGACAACACCTTTATCAAAATCCCCCTCCCCCCCCCCACCTCCAAAAAAAAGCAATGTTTGCTTGTTCGAAGAAGACTTGGACGACTTGCTAGATAAACTATTCGGATATCACATATCGTACCGTACCGTCCGCAAGCGGTCGGTAATCCCCCCCCCACGCCGCATGCGCGTGCGGTACGGTAGAGTGTCAAGTGTTGTTGGAGGTTTGGTGATGATGATGAGTGGGAAAAGCGTTAGGAGAGGGGGAAATGAATGAGGAGGAGTGAAGAAGAAGAGGCGCTAGCGTGATGGATGTTTATGATACCAGTACCGGTACTATGACACAGAAGGTGAAATGGATTGGGTTATTTTATTATTTTATTTTTTTATACATTTTGGTATCATAGTTATGTTATCGCCTCTATCATCTGTATTCAATACAAGTGCCATACTGCAACTGGTGCAGTGCTTTTTGCAGGTGAAGATGAAGGAGGTTATTTTGACCGCGCAAGTGAGTTACCGTATCGTTAAGTCGGGGGGGGGGGGAAGGTTGAGGCTTATCAACTTGTAGTGAAATACCGTAGTTGTTATCATAGTCTTAACTATCCTATCCGCCCAATAAATTTGCAAGGAGGAATCGATGAAGGGTATGATACCCGTGCCCGTTACCGGCAATAAAAAGAGGTTTTTTTTGTTTTTTCTTCTTCCCCGTTTTCCCTCTTCACGCGGGCCGAGTTTGAAGTTGTTTTTCCTTTTCCATTAATTATGACGTATCGCTCTTTTCTCATGAAGTTGCTCAAAAACGAACCAATACGTAGTCTTAGGAAGTGCTTTCCCAAGAGTTTCCTGTTCGACAACCCCCCCCCCCCCTTCCCCCCCCAATATTTGTATGCTGCCAGTTATTCTCTAGGATAATAATACGTACCATAATCATATCACTCGGCTTGGCACTTTATATTTGGCCAGGTGATTTAACTACGCTTTATGGAGGTCCAACTTCAAACTCGGCCGCACGAGCAAAACTCTTCGTTTCGAGAGAGAAAGAGAGGGAGGTTCATCATACATAGTCTATGAGTAAATTAGTGTGGTGGATGCTCGGTGCGAGAAAGCGTTTCCGGGTGTGAGCTTACAAGTGTTCTTTTTTTGAAGGAAAAAAAAAAAAAAAAAAAACCTTGGCAACGGGTGGCGGTTCCGACGTTTTTGCTGTCGTGTCTGGAAAAATGTTTCTGTACGCTTTTGCGGTAGTGGTACACACAGTAGACTTACCGGTAATGAAGAATAAATAATATGGATCATGCGATAAGGATGATGTCAAATCAAGTTTAAACTAGATGATGGTGGAAATAGAAAAAAATAGATTTAGATTTACCTGGTGCTACCACTTTGTGTGACTACTACCTATCATACATCCAGCACAGCTTGAAGTTCTTTAAGCATCCTCTGAATCTACTCTACTAGTACCTATTGATTATCTTCTAAGGAATGAGATTCCACTCCTACTTTGTTGTCTGAAATAATTTAGTGGTAATGTGAGGTTCTCTTTCCTACATTTGAGAATTACTTTATGGTTCAAGAACAGAAGAGTGTCAACCTCATTGAAGGTAGTTTTTAACAATGTATTCCAAACCCAATAATGGCCCAATTTATGTAGAAAAACCATAAATATTTTGGAGAAGTGAAGCAGAATAAAAGTATGGTTTTTTTAACTTGGAAAAGTAAATGATTGAATAGGAATACACTTGTTAAAATGTCAAAGTTTTGGTGTAAATATATAGTTCTTGTCAGTATGATACAATATCAAAATGCTAACTAATAAGAATTTCATCATGGTAAATTAATCATAAAAGGCAAACAGATACTAAGACAAGTCATGGTAAATTGATCACAAAAGGCAAATAGATACTAAGACAAGTCATAGTAAATTGATCACAAAAGGCAAACAGATACTAAGACAAGGCAAAATAATCAACTAAATAATACAACATCTTTAGTATTAGTATATATAAAATCAATAAAGCTGTACCGCTAGTCAATTTGATGGTAGACTAAAAAAAGTACAAAGTACTCCAGTATTCATTAAGGACTTAATGAGTGTAGAGGTCTGATGGAATGAAAAATGAGGTATTTTTTAATCAAAGAACCAGATTCTAAGGCTCAGAGAAGTCAGTTAGAGGAAGGGGTAGGATTCACTGGTTATTTGGTATACTTTTTCCTCAAATATTATTGTAAGCACAATTTTATTGAGTATTATTAAAGTGTAGTAAAGCTCTATACATGCCAGAGATGTGGCTATACTATTAGAGTACTATAGAAAATGGTTCCTGAATGTTTAGCTTTAGTTAAACCTACATAAATCTGGAAGTTTTAGATACATACTAAGAGAATCATAAGAGTACATTGTGAGGTAATTACATATGGTATACTGAACTTCAAAGAAAAGATTATAAAAATATTTAGGAGCCATTATAGAGTTTAAAACTCTTAAAGTATTATAGTAAATTAATATAGTATCTCTTATATACAATATGATATTGTATAATTTACACTACTTCATAATCCATCACTAGTAGGCTTGGCAGTTTTGGTGCACAGCTACTGTTGCATTTTACTATGCCACATAGTTGACAGTCTTCTCTTCTTGAACTGTACAAGGTTTTTTTTTTTTTTTTTTTTTTTTTTTTTTTTTATGTTTTTTTTTTTTTTTTTTTTTGAAAGTATTCAGATATTCTTAATGGAATTCAAATTTAGTAAGTTAATTTTTAATACTCATAGTAGTCCTGTGATTTTTTGCTTCTTTTTCTAGTGTATTTTATATATTATTATAGTGTACTATTCAGTTTCTATATTAATATATTCTAACTTAATATCACTTGTTCTAGACTATAAGTACTTGAAATAAAGAATAGTAAATATAGTTGATAGTAAAGGAAGTTAGTTATTACATGACTTATAGTTATGAGTATTAGTTATATTTTATATTTCACATATAACTTAGTTAAAATTATAGAGGTTTTATGAGTTATAGTTGTAATCCATAGATATGATAGGAAGAACTATATAAGAAGAACAAAAAATTGTAGTTAGTTCTTCATATAACTACTTAAGAAATAGTCACTACTAGTACCATTATAAATACAAGAGATTTTTACTTCTCATACTACTTTATCTTTGAGAATATATGTAATTTCCTATACAAATACCAATCCTAGTAACAATGATAAGAAGTGAACAAGTTTGATCATAAACCTAATATGCATATTGACTGAAGGAATCTAAAATAGGTTGAACTTTTAAATAATATACGATCATTGCAAAGTTAAAAACTATTAAGTTATAAGAGATAGGAGTTTCCTACAAGTTATAATAGATAGTTTATAAGAATATAAATGTTATAATTAAATTTATATATTGAAATTTTAATCTCAAAATAAACAGCTGTCATTATCAGATAGTTATATATAAAAAAAAGCTATATGCAGCTTCTAAATACAATTAATATATATGAGAACTTCAAATCTGAGTTAAATCTTCACTTTGTAATTTAATTATAATTCCCAATTCTCTGGACATGTCACCCATCTGTGATGCTACCTGACCATTGTCGATACACTTATATAGGTTACTACAGAGGTAAATATAGTATACATATATTAAACAAAGCATAACTTCTTTACCAATTTTTTTTTTTTTTTTTTTTTGCTTTTTTTTTTTTTTTTTTTTTTTTTTTTATGATATATAAAAAAAAAAAAAAGGGTGCGTAAAAAAAAAAAAAAAAAAAAAAAAAACCTTTGCCATCTCTACTTTGCTACGCCCTTCAATTCAATTTATTACCCTTCTCAATTCAGCCGCAGACATCAAACTTGATGTGACCAGTGAGTTGATTTACCAAGGGGTATCGATACAAAAACCTTCCGAACAACAACACCATGCCCGAGCACGACAACCCCCACCGCACGTTGCTTCAGTCCACAGCAACCAGGTTGACGGAAAGCACAGACCAGAATTACCAGATGAGTGATGTTTGATGTCCGAAGTCCTGGATGGGATGGGATGGGGCAACCGTGGCCCTCGGTTTTGTTGTGCCCCCGGGTTCTCGACTATTCGGGTACAGCGTTTACTATCATACCTCCCCATAGTCCGCCTTAACATGGCTCGCTGTAATTTACTGGCCAATTTAAACAGCATCCGGAGATCGGCTGCCGTAGTGCAACCTGCTTGGAGGTAGATCGGAAGTGACGGTTGCCCCTCATCGAAGACTCCATACTACAACTTTCTAGCATGATACCGGTTATCCTCTTCAAGTTCGTTTAGTCTGGCCTCGGTCAGTTCGGTTTGGGCGGGAGCAGCAATGTGATACTGTAGATTTTATTTCATCGATGACGGTAGGGGGGGAGGGGGTAGGGTTTTGTATTGTGGACTTTGAAGACTTTTTTTCTTCTTCTTCTCCCTTCTTTTCTTCTTTTGCTTTCTTCCGGTTGTGGGCGTCCGGCTGCATAGGTTGTACAGTGGCTTGATATTAATATTGACGAGTAGATTTGGATGACGTTCGTTTTTTTTTTTCCCTTGCGGGAAGGAAGGAAAGAAGGAAGCTTTAACTCCGTTGTGGAGTTTGGAGGTATTTGTACCGTACTTGTGATATTGTGGTCAACTGCTCTGAACTCCATGCCGGTCCATGAGGCTTAAGGGGACTAACTTTGACAATGGTAGGAGTGTGCATGGATTGCATATGATACACGCTCGAGTACATACTCGAGCACATACATCTACCAAGAGTCTAGGTACTCACCATCACTCAGAGAGTGCAGAGGTCGGTGAAGCTATGATAAGATTATGAAAAAAAAGAAAGAAGGGCGTAGATTGCATTCAACGAATGAATCTTTAATTTTCCTTCCCCGAGAAAAAAAAGTGTGGGAGCAAAAATATTCCCGGGGGAGAGAGAAGTGAAGGAAGGGAGGAAAGAATGGATGGATGGAGGAATGGATGATAGGGATGGGTGATGCCCCCAAAGTGTGATCTCGGATTCACCTCGATGTGAATTCGTGGATCAAGAGTCAGTGCTGCGATCGAGAGTTTTTATGAACCCTGTCAGCGGCTGCCTTTTTGGAACCACACAATGCTAGACGACTTATTTCTCTGATCTTGACCAGGGCTAGCCCCGGTCGGTTTCTAGAGTGATTGTTTTTTTTTTCTTTTTCCCTCTCCTTCTCTCCCTCTCTCACTGGGGACTTTTGTGGCTCGTAAAATGCTGGAGAACTCGAGCACATCAATCAGAGCGTTGTTGTTGTTTGTTGATGTCGTCCCGTTTGGAGTCTAGCCTTCCGGGCATGGGCGGTTAGTGGGCTACTAAAGCACGGGGTGATGGATGTACACTTCTTGTATGTATGTATGGATGGGGGGAGATAGGGAGAAAGTGCAGTCCGTGGTAACGATATTATGCTGTTTCGGCATGCCTTCATTCCTGTGGAGTAGGTTATGGAAAGGATTGTGCAAACAAGTACCAGAGCACAGGTACAGTACAGTACCCTATTTGCATGGGCCGGAGCAGACTTTGAAAAGGAATAGAAGACAAAGGAGAGGAGCTCAGTGATCAACTCTACTGTACTGTACTCGAGAGTACTCATCACACTCAACTCTGCTCTGCCGGCATCTCAACATGTCTGTCGAGCTCTTTCCCAGCTTGCGCCACTCTTCCTTCAAGCTGCTTACCGGTATCATACAAACTAACCTGCCTTTGTTGAGCTACGTTACCTTACATTACGTTATGATACCTACCCGTCTGCCTCACCTCACCTCACCTCATTGACTGACTGACTGGGTGACTGGCTGGGTGAGGAAAGGGGAATCACTTCCTTTGATCTGTCAGTCAGACAGTCAGTCAGGTCTGCAAGAGGGACAGCTTGACAGGGACGAAACATAACGCCTTATGAGCCCGGGAGTGAGCAATTGGTGTAGCAATTCCGTCAAATTTCAGTCAGTGGAGAGATCCCCCCCTTCGTCACCACTGCTCACTGTATCCAGTTTTAGAACAGGAGAGCTAGGAAATAGTACGAGTGCGACTGCAAAATTTCCTTTCATAATCGAGTATCATACCATCCATACCAGTTGCATGCTCCTACATATCGGTATCGTATCTCTTCGTCTCATCTAAATCTTTAAATGCCTTTGCCCCACCATCACCACCCTGCTCCCTTCCCTCCCTCCGTACACCCATTGCCCCCCCCCCACCCATTCACCCCCGGTCAAAAGTCAAGTCAAGTCCAATCGAGAGTTGAGAAAAGGTTAAGCCGAAAAAGTCAAATCAAGGCCGAATCGGTCCATTCACCCAGGGAAGTATTGCTTCGACAGGAGTCATCAAGATTTCACTTGTCTTCTTTCCTTTTTCTTCTCTCTACCTTTCCCTTTGAAATTTTGAGATTACACGTTGTTTCTTTCATTCTTAAGCTGTCCCGGTATCTTACGATACCCGTATTTCATCCATTCCTTCCAGAAGATTAAAAACAAAGCCAAACTGAAGCAGCAGAGTGTGAGGAAGAGAAAGAAAGGAAAAGAAAAGAAAGCAAAAAAAGAAAACAACCTAAACTTTGCCCTCCTATCCTGTCCAACACCCCCTTTCAAGAAGAGTCTACTCGAGTAGATGTTGGTGTAGCCTTGGGTTTTAACATCTCGACTGGGTTACAGAAAATAAATCGTCCCTTTCTAAAGCTCTATCTTGTCTCTTCTTCCCTCTCCCTCTCCCTCTTCTTTCCCTCTTCTCTCTCTCTCTCTCCTGCTGTCGTTGTTGCTCGTGGTCAGCGCTGGCACGTTCTCCCATTCCAAGTGTACATGTACACCCTTTTTGCCATCATCGAGAAATCAAGGAGTCGATCATCAATCGAGATCGAAGCATTGAATCGGCCTCTCATTTCTCTTCGGCCTTCCGTTTAACTCTTTCTCCCCTAGCTTTCTCTCTTCTCTTTCTCTCGCCCACATCACTCCAACCCCCTACATACCGGTCACTCACTTACTCACTTGCTCACTCACTCACTCACTCCTTCACTCACTCCTTCGCCCACTCCACTTGAGCTACCTCACACGCCAACCCTTCCCCTTCACTTTCCTCCCAATTGTTCCTCCCGCCAACTGCAGTGCAGAACCTAATATTTCTCAACTAGTCCTAGAGGGAAATTCCCTACAGCTTAGAAACAGTACAGAATTACCTTGCAGGAGCTGCGGAAGACGGCATAGTTCCCGAGGAGTGGGTGCCAGGATTTCTATCCATTAAAAGGGACCTGGATTCCACTTACTCCTGCCTCCTTCAAGAGCTGCTGGCTGTGTGTGGCGAAAAAAGTGGGTTTGCTTCAACCCGAATCATTTCCCACGTACCTTGCGGCTGGCGTTCGTCCACCGCAGGATCACCAATCGGTGTTCCCAAACCCGCTTCGCAATCGAGCCCGGGGGGCTTTTGTTCATTTTTCCTCTCCGTCCCCTACTGAAAGCCTGTCTTTTTTTTTTTTTTTTTGTAATTTTCTTGTAATTTTTTTTTCCCCCTTTCCTTTTCCTTTTCCTATTTCCTTCATCCCACCCTACACATAAGCTCTTGCATGGATTGACGGCAGGCAAGAAATATTATCTACCTTTTCTCCCGACCTTTTCTGTTATAACGCCGTCAAGTTGGAGCCGTTACACCTTTTCATAGATGCCCCCGAGCCCAAGCCGGGTGAGGGGCGCACAACAATTCTCGAGCCGGCCGCGGACACTGTCATGGAGAAAGCTCTACCTTCCCCCGATATTTCACCGCGATCAGGACTCGATGCCTTCCAAGACGCGCGCGCTATCATACGGCTTACACAATGCTCCATCTGTTCTTTACCTCTGCGATCTCCTAGGACCTTACCTTGTGGCAACTCACTCTGCCACAAATGCATGCCTGAATGCTACATTCGCCAAAACATCTCATACCCTAGTGTTGTCGGTCGACGGGAAGGATTTTCGTGCCCTTTTCCAGATTGCGGGAAGGAACATTCTGCTGCCGACTGTAATTTGGATGTTACACTGGCGAAGGTGATGGAGGTTGTGGATAAGGAGCTGGGATCACAGACACGGTTTCCGGAAGACACGGCGTTGGAGGTGGTTGTGAATGTCGATTGCACAGGCGGTTATGAAGAGCGGAAAAGGCGGATGTATGGGGGACGGCTGGCTGCTATATATGCCCTTTCAAAGCAGGAGGAATTGTATTATGACGAGGATGTGACATGCACTCCGCTGATGGGCGATAATTTTGGTCCTTCCTACCTGGACTACGACGCTCTTGAGAGATTAATGGACAAGGCTCGAGCGGATTTGGAGTGTCAGGTTTGTTATGGAATGCTTTTAGATCCCGTCACAACTTATTGTGGCCATACTTTTTGTCGTGGATGCTTGGAGCGGGTTTTGGACCATTCTCGACATTGTCCTTCCTGCCGACGGTTGATGCACCTTCCGTCTGTACTACCGGCACAGTCTAGCAATAAGAGGCTAACGGAACTACTGGTGGGGCTATGCCCGGAGGCTCTGTCCCAACGGGCATTGGCTGGGGCTATGGAGTCGATGGCTGGGAATGGTGACGGTGGACTGTTGACTCCAATATTTGTTTGTACGGCTTCTTATCCTGGAATGCCTACTCCTCTACATGTTTTTGAGCCTCGCTACAGACTCATGGTGCGACGAGCTTGTGAGAGTGGTGCAAGGAAATTCGGAATGTTGCTGCCGAATCGTACGGGTGCACCGCAGGGTGATCTTGGTGTCACGCCCTTCATGCAGTATGGGACCATGCTGCAGATTGAAGAAATAAACATGTATCCCGATGGCCGCAGCGATGTTTGGACCGTTGGTGTTTCACGTTTCAGGGTCAAGAGATGGGGTATTCGAGATGAGTATATCGTGGCGGACGTGGAACGCGTAGACGACATCCCGATCATCGAGGAGGAGGCCATCGAAGCGCTGGAGACAGCTCTCTGCCTGTCTGGTGCTCAGGAAGCGCATGCCTCTTGGATGGGTTTGCCCACGCAGACCCTGTTGCATATTGGTCACCAATTTGTCGATCAGATGCAAGCGATATCGGCTCCATGGCTCCATGAAAACAATATTCTGGCCTTTGGACAACGACCGGATGATCCAGCTCTTTTTCCGTATTGGCTCGCGAGTGTTTTGCCGGTGACCGAAACGGAGAAATACCGCCTGTTGTGTTCCACCAGTGTCAGAGAGCGACTGCAAATTGTGGTAGGCTGGATCAAGAAAATTGAAACTCATCGCTGGTAATATTCCACCCAATCATACCCCATGCGGGCCAATTTGATATCCACCGCATCTCTAACGTATGATAGGTTCTCTGCTAGTACTTGCGTTATTATCTGAACTCTACCAACTCGAGTACATAAATCAAAACGCGAAAAGCAAAACATTCATAGACAGACGCGCACCCAGCATTACCCTACTGCGCTCGTACATTCACTCTTCAACCCCGTACTCCCGGTCGTTTTTGACAATATTTTTTTTGTAATTTCACCGCTTGTTTGTGCGTTTCTCGTTACTACTTTTTTTTCTTGTTCCATGGAGATGGCGTATTCTCGCATCGCCAATTGTACTTGACCGTATTTTCCCTGTCGTTTTTTTTTTTTCCTTCGGCGCTTTCTGGAGCATTTGTTTTTTTCTTTTTCTTGATCTAATTTGGAAGACTTGCACGATACATTTAACGTTTTCTCTACTTATCGTTTTCACCATCGTCATCACCACCATCCCTTAACCAAAACTGTGGATACTTCGTTTTTTCTTTTTTCTTTTCACTCCGGAGGCACAATTGCTTTTTTGATGTTAAACTTCAGATCTCCTACTGTACTTTTTGGTCTCACTTTCGGAAATTTCCACGTTCGGCATGGTACTTTACTTTCTTTGGGGTGTTATGCATGGCATGGGTGGGCGGATCAATTCAATCAAGTTGTTCAAGCGCAAGAAGGGTTATCCAGTCCGCTAAGGCAAAACATAGTGTGCTCGTGTGCTCGCGGGATGACCATTTCGAATTCGGATATATTGGGAGCGGCTGGACTTCCTTTCACCTTTCACCTTTGCTAAAATCAGTTGGAGCAATCGCTGCTGTTTCATTCCTTCAATCTTCACATTTTCTCCTCACAAAAAGATCCGCACCCAGCCCCCCGTCCCCCCAACTAGCAAATGATATCCTATGACCACTTACCTACCTGGCTGGTTTAGGTGTCTCCAAGACCCTCATGCGCAGCTCGATTCAAGTATTGGCACCGAGCAGGCTGTTTAGGGTTACAACCATGGAACACCGAAGTACATACCCCGTCCAAATACACATCTCGAAACTGACCGGTCCAATCTTGGCAATCCTAACCTATGGGCTAATCAGTGGAGACCATATATTTGGGCGGGTCGCGCATTTGGGTGTTCCGCAGTTGTAACCCGCAACGTGCGATCCGTCCGGGGACCGGCGTGGGGTGTTTGTGGTGTCCCCCTGTTTCTTTGCGGGCATGGTAGGTTCGGTGGATGGGGGAATCGCCCTCCCCGCGCCCCACACGTGACGTCCCAGAGCCCGAAGTTATCGCATCCCATCCGTGCACGAGTGGGACTTTATGAACGACCCATCGGTAGTTATCCTGCCCACTGTGGCCCGTATTTGAGCGCTGTGGCTGTTTAAATGCAGATGTTTTCTCCTGGCGGGGGGGCGCCGGATATATGGTACCGGCACTTGTCCTGGCAATAGTACCCGTAGGAGTCACCACATGAATACCCGTCCATCCATCCCATCCCAACCTGCGGATTCCGCCATACCCAATCTCAGCCAAATCAGCCTATCGCAGCCACACTACCGCACTGTGCAATCGGGTAAACCTTCAGCCCTACACAGCGTCACGGCCGTATGATATCCCACCCGGGTTCTCGAGTGAGACATTGTGAATGCTGTCACGGTTTGTGATACGTACCGCACGCACTTGTCTGCACGATGCCGGTGTCGGGTCATGCTTGACGGATGTTAGTTTCGAGGATGGGTGGTGTATCATGGTTTGTTGGGTACCTGCAGTGGAGATTGTGGATATCCGGCTGACGTGGGGGGGGAATAAGACTTTTTTCTTTCCCGGGCGTCCGCCGTCGTCTCGGGAGGTAGTTGTAGTCTATCGCATCATGGCGTCTATGCAGTGGGGGAAATGTACTGTGCCCTCGAGTGTGGATCGATATCACACCACCGACGACGACGACGCCGGCCGGCGCTTTGGGATCTAGTGGTTGGGAATGGTTCCCTCGTTCATGGTTGGGCTTGCTTTCAAACACACCTCTGGGCAGTGGGAGATCGCAGTTGGATGTTTCTGTTGACTGGGGTTTTCTCTGGCTTTTTTTTTTTCCTTCCCCTTTTTGCTTGTTCTGGTTGTGATGTGTTTTCACGATGTAGACTCGCCGGTCCGGTGATCTGTTGATGCACGCTCTTATGGCCCCGCTGGTTGATAGATTCCTGCTCAATCCCATCGCATCCGAAGTTTACGCCGACTAAGAGACAGCGGAGGGCCACTCCCGGACCACCTCTAATTACGGCTACACCGCATCCACCGCGACGCCCACAGCAGATACGTATGAATTACTTTAATTAGCCGTGTCCTTTAACACCCCGGGTCTGCTAACGTCTCTTAGTCGTGCGGGTTTGGTGCGCATTATCAGATATCTACTCCGGGGCGTGCGGGGCGTGGAAAGGGTAGATTACAGAGGGTGATGTAGATTATCAGTATCATTCTCCGAGCCCCCTCCCCCAGGTTCGTGTATCAGGGGTTGTATATATATGTCTGCTAGCGTTCCCCCTTGGCAAGTTATGACTAAGTTGGTAGTGGCCATCATATCATGTCGGTGCCTATGATACTCCAGTTCTGTATTCTCAATCTCAACCTCTCACTCTCCTTCGCACTCCTGCCCACTTGGATTAGGAACTTGACTTGGCCTGACCTCGGGGTTTTTACGTGTCTGTCCGGTCCGCCTAGTCGCGTACCGGTACCATACCTCCCTGGGTCCACTAGCAGGTATATTTATGATAGGCTAAAAGGCCTGGTGGTCATGAAAAAACTGGAGGTTGGTTGGCTTCCCCCTACCTACGTGTTGAAGTCACTCACTACCTTAGCATATAATTATGTTTTTTTATTTATTTTTTATTTTTATACTCGTATGATAGGTCGAAATTTGATATGGACCTTTGGAGAAAAATTCCTGGGTTAAAAAGCATAGTTAATTGCTTCACGGACGTTACTAAGTAGTGTCTCCCTCTTTTTCAAAAAATTTCCTTGCATCCTAGGTTTAAGTTAAAACTCGGAGCCTCAGGAGACGCACGTGCTGTTAAGAGTGAGATGGGGTATCATACGTACGGTAGGGCATTTCGTGATGTGGTGCTTGGATCGGAGCTTGACCCCATACCGGCCGTATAATACAGTGCAGTGCCGGTGCCCTGGAAGTCGTTATGGGAGGTGGGAAGTGCGGAGTAACCCGACAACCTTGCGCCTACATACAATAACCATGATACCGTCAGGAGCGAGAGGTATCATATACTATTTTTATTTATTTATTTATTTATTTCTATTACCCAGCAAGTAAGTAAATCAATTCCCCAATTTCTTTCCCCCCCTCCGGAAAAGGTAGAGCTAAAACTTCATTTCCACTAGCTATATAATAGCTTTAAACCTGCCATCGGGGGGGGGGGCTTTTGGTTGCCTATCATACTTATGATACACAATGGGAGTTAACTTATATGCCGAATCGGCGATACTAAGATAATTAATATAATATTATTCGGTTGAAGGTATGACACTGGTAGGGGGAACTCCCGCCTTGAAACCCCAACTACCGTATGATACTTGTAGTACGGTAGCTATTGCATATGATACAACTGAAATTGGCCAAAGCGCTGGCGTTCCGGTGGTATGCAAAGGTAATCCACGGAGATCACCAAATTCCCCGCCTGCCTGCCCGTCCGCCTGCCCGCCTGCCTACAAAAGACTGGGGAAAAACTTTTGAAAGACATCGCAATTTGCACTTCACAACTACCGTAGCGATAGATAGACGCTCCATATTATCTCGCCACTGCGCACGAGCCATACTATGCACCCCCTCCGCTCCCCTTAAGGGAAAAAGAAAAAAAAAGAGCCCAACACATCCAGCGCCTGCAACGCCTGCGAACTAAACTGACCAATCACGATATTCGTCTGTATCCGAGTCATATCTCGTGATTGGTAGAGTTAAATAAAGTTCTATTAGTACTCGTACTTCTGGGTAGATGGACGGGAATAGAAATCGCGTGGGGTGCAGTGAGAACGTTGTCGGTGATGGGTTGGCTCTAGTGTCATGGGACATTTTTACGATCTATTGAGTTTTTTTTTCTTTCTTTTTTCTTTTTTTTTTTCTGAATTGGGTTTTATGATGAGCTGGGGTTTTGGGAGATTCCAAGGAGTTGGGTTTTGGACTAGGATTTGCTGTCGTAGTGGGGAGTTTCCGAAAGGCCTCGTGGATGGGGTGTGTATCTGGTTGCTTGCCTGCTTGTGCCTGTCTGCTCTGTCCTGTCCTTGGAGCGGAGAACCGGAGTATAAGGGAGGGGATTAAAGGTGGACTCAGGTGACGAGTATGTGTGGTCCTTAGCTAGGGTGTTTTATGACCTAGGTGCTAGTAGTGGAGAGGGTGGCGTTGCACAAGTATCATATCATAGTGGGGTAATATTTTTCTCGCCTGTTGTGGATGTCAATGATAGCTTTTTTTTTTTGATCCTTCCCTGCAGGTAGGACATTCTAGACTAGAGGCATTGTTGGCAGTGACTGCAGACGAAGCAGGAGGAGGAGGAGGAGGAGGGGTCTGTCAGCCCAGAGTCGTGTGCTTCATTTGTGGTCTGCTGATTCGGGTATACTGGGTTGACGCCCCAGTATCTGTCGCAGTGCCTATAGGAGTTCGGGGAATTGGTGGGGCATAAGGTTAGGAAATTGTAATTTACATGTTTGTAAATTACGGTAAATTACAGTAAATTTACCGTAAAGTATAATAATTTACTGAAGTATTTTACACTAGGTAAAAAAAAAAAAAAAAAAAAATTCTTATTTCATGCAAATTTAATTTAACTAGAACATTTATATTCTATGAAGATAACTTGAACAAAGAATATATTGTTGCTTTGATATAAGTAGCTAACTTACTACTTTTATACATGATTAAAGTTTCAAGACATTTTTTTTAAATTTAGTTTGAAAAGGAAGAACTACCAACACATTGCCTCTTATAAGGCCTCAAAGAACTATCCTCTCTATCTTCTAAAGTGCTTATGGGCTGAAGCATTGATCCTTGATCCCTGAAAGCTCCAATAGTTTCATGTTCCTTTCCGTAATGATAGGCCTGAGTACCCTCCAAGTCCCTGATATGTTCACCACCTTGATCTAACAAAATTCCTAATGAAGCTAAATTAGAATTCATTACATGTAATATAAGGTCTAACGTCATGATTATGAAGGAAAATACCTGATTCTGTAATAGTATTATCTTCATCATCATCATTACACTCTAGATCCAGAGCTTGGTTTTCCAATTCAACTTCAGCTTAATTGGACAAGTCCTCCCACCTTCGTGCATCATCTGGTTTCCGATCGAGAACTCATTGATTCATGTAAATAAAGGTAAGTTTATCAACTTTAGATTGATGGAGACGGTTGCGAAATTTGTAATGAATAAAGTTTTGTGAACTGAAAGACCTTTCACTGGGTACAGAGTTTGAAGGGGTCTTTAATAACCGGATTGCGAGCTGCCCAAGTTCTATAGCGAAAGGATGATAGGCTTGCCAAAATACGATAGCATTCTCAATCTTCCAGGCTTCATTGGTATCTGAGAAGGGTCCTTCATGTGCTCTGTATGAGAAAAAGTCGGTAATAGCAGCTACAGCTTTGTCATTATCGGGATATGACCGGCGAATAAATGAAAGTATAGAATTCTGGTGGTCTATACTGATTGTAACTGTAGAGTTCTTCGGTATCAGATAGTATGCTGCCCAGTGGATATCTTCCAACTGTCGTTTCATCCTCTTTTCCGCAATAGATGTAAGTGGTATGGCCTTTGATTGTATCTGAGTCTCAGTTGCTTGGAGGTGTTGTAAAATCTTTTTCCATCTCTCAGCTACAAGTCCTAGATGAGAAGCTTCTGACTCTAATACTTTTTGAAAAATACTGATAGGACCTATAAGATCCCGTAACTCCTCAACTTGTACCCAAAAGAATCGATCTCTGATTATCAAGACTACAGAATCCTTTAGCTCGGCTTCAGGTGTGAGAAGTAAGGATTTGAGAGCATCCTTATTGTTGTATACTGACTCAATTGCTTGCGCTTGGGTTCCCCATCTTGTTATAATAGAGAGAACAAGGGAGATCGTTTTACCATAAGACTCGAGTTGCTTCTGACGGAGGAGAGCAAGTTGTCTTGGAGATGTTAGGCATATGGAAATCTGAGACATGTGCACAGACCCACGGTAGGGTAACTGCGCACAGACCCTGAATTAACCGGAGCCAACACCCCTCTCCGGCCCCCTTATAGGGCCCGCACGTCATTAGCGAGATTACGAGAGTTGCGTCCCATAACTAAAATGTCATATCAATGAAGCCCACTTCATAACACCATATATGTCGCCGCCGTCCGTCCGA
>JACCEG010000156.1:261220-338661 GCA_014065205.1 Tuber brumale
GATAAGTCGGAGACCCTTAAAGACGCTGACACGTCGGGCTCGGACTTGCGATTGGCACTAGGTGAACCGGCATGAACTTGATCACTTCATGACCGAAGAGACTACTGAAACGATAGTCAACCAGACTAGAGTAATATAATAGTCTACGCGGACATCTAAGTTGAAGGCCGCTGTTTGGTATAACAAATAGCGCAGTCATCTCAAGGGAGGGATACTACTCCGAGTCTGCAAAAGGGTGTGATAAGTTTCAGGGTCAAACAGTGTTCGCACTTATAAGATTCTGGACATTTGCGTATTAAAACCAGGGTAATACTTCGGGGGCATAGTAGTTAGAAGTAGTCCGCGAACACTCAGACGCGGGATATAAATATCGAAGTGCCTCCTGAGCTTTACAGACATCATCAAGCAATGGAGAAGAGATCCTATCAATATAATATTGTTCTACACTTTAAATCTTTACTTTACCTTACTTTATCGAGACGAGCCTTCCTCGACAGATTCTCCAATAAAAGATTTCGGGCTTACGTCTCTCAGTTATATACTTGAGTTTGGCGTCCGCCTAACAAGAACTTCTCGCCATCCTAGAAGCCTTTAAAGAATGGAGACACTACTTGATCGGAACGGAGAAACCGATCACAGTCTTTGCCGACCATCAGAACCTACAATACTTCCTCGCCTCAAAAATCTGCAGTGGCCGTCAAATTCGATGGGCTCAGAAGTTGGAAGAATACAATTTTCGCATTGTATACCGACCAGGCACAAAGGGCGGAAAGCCTGATGCATTAAGCAGACAGCCGGAGTACCGCTCTGAGGAGGGAGCTACGCATCGCGAACAGAAAACTTTGAAAGAAGAAAGTTTCTTAGTGTCACTAGTAGCGAGGGTAGGCGATAAAGGAGAAGACTGGGATGGAGATAAAGATTTTGATTTGGAACCTCGAAGAGGTGGAAAGGAACCCATTATTAGGGTCAAGAGATTGAGCAAAAAGGCATACTTGCCGACAAAGGGCTCAAGAATAGCGGCAGGACATGACCAGTATGCCATAGAAGATGACATTGTCCCGAAATATGGGCAGGCATTAATAAGGACGGGTATAGCGGTGGGGCTGCCAGAAGGAACATATGGAAGAGTTGCCCCAAGAAGTGGGTTAGCCGTCCAAAGCGGAATCTCTACCGGCACAGGAGTAATCGATGCTGATTATACCGGCGAACTCAAAGTCGTACTTTTCAACCATAAAGATGTGGACTGCCAAATAAGAATGGGCGATCGCATAGCTCAATTAGTGGTAGAAAAGGTCAATACCTTGGACATGATGGAAGTCAACGACTTGGAAGAAACGGAGCAAGGAACCACGGCATTTGGAAGCACCGACATAGCGACAAGATCCTTGATCGTCTAGGAACAGGAACCTAGCATCAGCTACCTACAGGCATCGGCTAAAGACAACGAACATTGGTATGATATTTCAGAAGTACCCGAAAAGGTTCTAATGTCAAATGCTATTATCCTGCAGGAAGGTATAAAGCAGTTCAATGCTGAATTCTTAAACGAGATACAGGCAGCTATCGGGACAGATGCCGTTGGGAGGCAACGGAGGGAAGAACTCATTAAGTTACAAGACAAAGGAAAGGATTTTCCCGAAGACTGGACCTTAACCGACGATCTACTATATTATAAGCAAAGACTATTTGTACCAGATAGTCAGGCGCTATATACTAAGATTGCAGAAGGATGTCATGATGCAAAGGTTGCAGGACATTTCGGACAAGAAAAGACTTTGGAAATAATCATGAGAGACTTTTACTGGAAAGGACTTGCGGCATGGGTCAACGACTACCTACGATCCTGCGATGAATGCCAACATAACAAATCGCCTAGACACGCTAAGTATGGATTATTGCAACCACTGCAAATACCCTACGCAGCATGGACGTCCATCTCAGCGGACTTCATTACACAACTACTAGAGTTGCAAGGATGCACTCACATAATGGTAGTAGTCGATCGGTTCACGAAGATGGCACATTTCATCGGACTTCAGACCTCGGCTATGGCCCAGGATGTTGCAAACGCATTCCTGAAAGAAGTATGGAGGCTGCATGGCCTGCCAACCGAAATCGTCTCGGACATGGACTCAAAGTTTGCGGGAGAATTTTGGGAATCTCTTTGGAAGGCGCTGGAAATTAAGCGAAGAATGTCAATGGCATACCACCCTCAGACTGACGGACAAACCGAACGTACCAACCAAGTGCTGGAAGGTTACCTTCGAAGTTTTGTCAATTACGATCAGGATGACTGGTATCAGCTACTACCGCTAGCTGAACATGCCTATAACAACTCTGCAACCAACGCTCACAGGATGTCACCATTCTATGCCAACTACGGATTCCATCCACAGATAGAGTGGATGAAGGAGCGCGAAGCTTAAAATCCAGGAGCGACACTTTATGCCAACTGGATTAAGATGATACATGAACAAGCAAGATGGTCACTAGAAAAGACACGAGAAGGGATGTCGAAATATTATGACCGGAAAGCTTGAAAACAGCCGGACTTAAAGATCGGGGACAACGTAATGTTAAACGCCAAAAACATCCGCACCCGACGGAAATCCAAGAAGATAAGTCAGAAGCTATATGGCCCCTTCCAAATTATGGAAAAACGTGGATCTAGCGCATTCAAGCTCAACATATCCAATCGATGGAACATTCATCCTGTATTCCATGTCGCACTATTGGAACCCTACTGCGAGTCAGTTCATGACAATCGCCAACAATCCCCTAGAGAACTGGAGGATATTGACAGAGATCTGCAATGGGAGGTTGAAAAAATTGTAAGAAGCAAAATTCGTTCTTACAAGAAACGAGTACACGGCCGCTATCAAGAGAAGCAGGAACTGTGGTACTTCGTTAAATGGCAAGGGTGTTCGGAAGATGAGAACACATGGGAGCCTGCCACCAGTATGGAAAATACGGAGGAAGTTGTGGAGAATTTTCATAATGAAAATCTGGACATGCCAGGACGGGCAGAAGTAAGATAGTGAGGAAAAGGTTTTCCTACCGTGGCCAAGTAAACGCGGGAGGTTTTTTACCCTGACCACACTGCGTCTTAAAATGTATTTAGAAGAAATTTTAAAAAATGGTTATAAAGGCATTCGAGGCGAATCCTGGAAGGAGGGAGCTCATGTTTGGCATATGGAAATCCGAGACATGTGCACAGACCCACGGTAGGGTAACTGCGTACAGACCTTCAATTAACCGGAGCCAACACCCCCCTCTGGCCCTCTTATGGGGCCCGCACCTCCTTAGCGAGATTTCGAGAGTTGCGTCCCATAACTAAAATGTCACATCAATGAAGCCCACTTCATAACACCATATACGTCGCCACCGTCCGTCCAACCGCATGCTGTTCGCAGGATATATGAGAGGGGACCTTTGGCGACATCTGGGAAGTGGAATGGATGAAGGCCATTGGAGGCGCATTGAGATAGTAGGCTTCAAAGTTAGGCTTCCCAAACTATAGGCCGAAGGTGACGGGATGTTTTCGGAGAAATACTCTAGGAGGATACCCCAGTAGTGAAAGCTATTAGGGGTATACCGAATCCACCCATACCCTTCTGAGATCAGCTGTAGGTTGGTTGGTCCTAGTAATAGGACCCCTCTACGGAGGCCGGCGGACCAAGGGGAAGCACGCTCAGAATGGAAGACCTAGATAAGTCGGAGCCCCTTAAGACGTTGACACGTTGGGCTCGGACTTGCGATTGGCACTAGGTGGCCCGGCATGAACCTGATCACTTCATGACCGAAGAGACGACTGGACGATAGTCAACAAGACTAAAGTCATATAAAAGTCTATGCGGACATCTAAGTTGGAGGCGGCTGTTTGGTATAACAAATAGCGCAGTCATCTCAACGGAGGAATACTATTCCGAGTCCGCGAAAGGGTGTGATAAGTTTCAGGGTCAAACGGTGTTCGCACTTATAAGATTCTGGACGTTTGCGTATTAAAACCAGAGTGGTACTTCGGAGGCATAGTAGTTAGAAGTAGTCCGCGAACACTCAGACGCGGGATATAAATATCGAAGTGCCTCCCGAGCTTTACAGACATCATCAAGCAACGGAGAAGAGATCTTATCAATATAAAATTGTTTACCTCATAAATCTTTACCTTACTTTTATTTTATCGAGACGAGCCTTCCTCGACAGATTCTCTCAACAAAGATTTCAGCCTACGTCCCTCGGTTATATACTTGAGTTTGGCGTCCGCCTAACAGGAGAGGCCCGAAATGTAGTGATAATCGTAGTAATCTTTGCTAATACTTGAGAATAATAAGGAATTTGGAGAAGATCTTTGATTAATAGTTGTAATCCATAGGAATTACATGGAACAAACAGAGACTTCGATTCTTGTAGTCTTGCATCAGCACTAAGTATCCGCCACACACCTCGTATTGTAGCACATGTATCTGTTGCAAAGCTGTTAATCCTCTTCCAATCACCTTTAACGACTTCACCAAGCTGCCGTATTATCCAAGTTGAGGTATTGGCGGCATTCATAGACTCTGTACCAACAGCCTGTGATAGATGGTAAAAGGTTCCATGAGGTACATTGATGCCGAGGTTGATAATTCATTCCTTGTTGATATTCGTACTCTCATCAGTTATGATATTCTAGTAATAACTTGAATTCAGGATCTCATTCCTAGATTTTTTAATGTCATGGTAAATCTCTTCCAGTAGAGTAGTTTGTAGAACCTTGACAGAAGGGAGCTTATATCCAGGTGCTATCATTTTGTGATAGGATTGGAAATAACTGGACTGAATAATATTAAAAGATATGCTGTTCATATAAAATGCAAGAGCAATCCTTTTATCGCCCTCTTTATGCTGTGCTTGATTTAGTTTATGAATAGCGGAATCTAGTACCCTCTGTCCTGGAACTGTTGCTGGATCAAGAATGGTTCCATGTTGACTATTATCTCTTGGAGACTTCTTATACAACTCACAAGCTTTCAGGTGTTCTTGTTGGCGCGTAATATTTTTGCCAAAGACTTTTGTACATGCAAGGCATTTCACTTTATCAACCTATTAGAAATCTTAAATTAATATTCATCAGAAGCAATATTGTTCACAAGTACAAATATGAAACTGGGGATTTACCTTACGGTCTGGTCCAGCAGGCAGAATTTCAAATGCATCATGAATTTTATCGTTTTTGTCGCATCCCATTTTTAAGGAAATGTAGTTTGTAGCAAAAAGAGGATAAAGCTAAGGTGTGAAGGATGTTGGGAAAGATTTGTTGCACAAAGTTGTAAATGTGTAAGAAGAGGATAAAGGTATGATGGATTGAAGTGAGAAGATCATCCAATATATACATAATTATAAAGCAAAATCAGCCAAGAGGTAGTCACTAGTCAGAGTAATGCCCATTGAATCTAGAATAGGAAAACCTTATATACTGTATATTAGGTTTTTCTTCACTTTTTCAACCACTAGTCTAGGTATCAGGGTAGCTGCAAGCCCTAGCCTTGTAAATTATGTAATGTAAATTGTAAATTATATTTCGTAAATTACTGTAAAGTATCATAATTTACGTAAATTTCCTAACCTTAGTGGGGCAAGACTTGGACGCTTGCTTTTCAGGTCTTAGACGCGGCCTCTGGAGGTTAGTGTGTGGGAGGTTTCATCACTCAGGGCCTAATTGTACAATTCAGTAGCCCTAAGAGCACGTGTTGCGTTTGCCTATCACGCCCCCCCCCCCGTCGGGATTGAGACGCAGTTCGACGGTGGTTTGATGTGCGTTCAGTTGCATAAATATCTGTTCCGAGTGGCTATTGCCTTGGTGCGCTAGAGCTATGTGCCGCTGAATATTGCTTGGGAGCGCTTGTATATACTCGTTTTGGTATGGTTTATGAGGTTCGAGGGATGATAGCAAAATACCGGTACTATCTATGGCTTGGTTGATGACTGGAGATAGCAAACACAAGTAGTCAGAACATAGCTAGAGTGGCTGGTAGCCAGGATCTCGCTCTCCCATTGAAGAATAAGGGTTACACTCCTGAATTCCTCACTTGTTCAACCCGGTACGAGGGAGGACTGTCTGAACAAGAACTCCAATAGTCATCTTAAAACTGGTTAGGTCGAAATTCCCTGGGGGGGCAAATAACGAAACTGGTTGCAATAAGCGCTTATTGCGTCAGAAAGTTGCCTTTCTATGTTTTTTTTTTGAGAGGTTTTTTTTTTGGAATATATTGTTTGTCCGGTCATGAACTCTATTGGGGGAGGGTTATGTCTTAGAGGGCTTCTGTGACTCAACAATATATATACCCTTGAGCTACGTGAGGCATCAAACGGGTGGCTTGGACATTCTCCTTGCTTAACCTGCGCTCTTGTGGCGTTGGCCCTTGTGGGGTCTGGAATGATATAGATTATCAAGATTCGGCGTGTGGCATATTGGTCACGATCGTTGTTCAAGTTTAATCTTTTCTAGTATTAAGTAACCCCAAGGTTTTTTTCCCTCCTCTTAGCATCTAATCTATCGGTTGATCATGTGTTCTTCTGGCGCGAACTGCTCATATGTAGTGGTCCGGTATGTAGGCCCAATGCTGTGGTTCAGGTTTGTTTCTCGATTTCAGGTTCACGGGGTCGATGATACCCGCCAATTACTTGCAAGGACTCACGGATTAAGGGGTTAAAACGTATAAACTTTATCTACAGGCTGAATTGAAAGTGGCCCGAAGCCTTGTGTGCACTTTGGGATCCTGTTGGAAAGGAACCGGGTTTATTATGACTACCACCTCAGCTAGTCCTCCGAATTGACTCCTTGGGCCTTAATATGACCTTGTAATTTTCTCATCTCAGCTTAAACATTCCGACTGGTATATCAAGCGATCACGCGCTTGCGTCGTTTAAACGCCAATTCCGTTGCACGGTTGGTCCTGATCGAAAACAAGCGTCCCCTGAGGTCTAGGGGCACTTGAATCCAGTAGCACGAATGCATTGACTGCTCGAGTGCTCGAGTAGTGGGGTCGGCAACACGATTTACCCAGTCTTGGCGTTCCGACTTTAGTGAGGTTCACTTACCCTGCCCCCGCGCGAATGTCACCCGCGCGCGAATATTTGAAAGCAAATCCTGGCCGCTTCTAGTATCACGACTTGCTGATTATTGTTAGGCTACCTCGGGAGATGAGCTGAGACTTGGGATTTTTGTTGATATGCTGAGCCCCTTATGTTGAAACACGCTGAAGCTTGCGTGTGCTCGATGTGATGGTTGACGGGTTATAAGCAGAGGGAAATCCCCTCAATCGGGAGCCTTGGGGTTTGTTCGGATTTTGATATTTTTTTTCTTTCCGATCCTCAATCCCCGGGGCGCTGCAGCCGATCCTTAAAGTCTGCCGGCTCCTTATTGTACTAATACGATAATCTGTTGCGAGGTTTGTACTGATATAGTGGGTGTTGGTACTTCGCTTGGATGCGATGTTTGCCTGGGTTGAGCTCTTGGTACGGCATCATGTCCGGAGGAGGAGCCTGGGAGGGGAAAAAAGAAAGGGAGGAAATGGGCCAGTCTCACAGTGCACTGACAAAACAGGGCACCGATGAGAGGAAGGAAACCTTAGGAATGGACCAAACAGCTGTCGAGTTGATGTCTCTAACAAGCGCTGAGTTCTACACACTGGTGAGTTCATACAAGACCTAGACTCCGCCACTTTTGGGCTTCCCACCTCTGCCACGCGAATCCGATCAATGACGGAATAAACCCCCTCTTTTCAGTTGTACCTGCTACCTTTGAACAGAGAACCTCAGACTTGTCATGGGTATGAACACGGCGAAGTCTCTTTCTTCCAGAGCATACCTTAGTTAGGTGCACAGTACCTAGCGTAAGAGGGGAGAAAAAAACAGTGCCTTAATTGCGAGTCAGTATTGAACGAAAGAGTTCGACGTGACTGTTGGCCAGTTGTTTATTTTCTGGGCCCCTTTTTTTCCACTAAAGGCGGGCGTATATGTGCGGACCTCAAAGTCTTCTCTGGGGTGCAAGGCGCACTTTTGGTCCATCACCAAGTTTTGGGTCTGGACATCTCTCCATCGTTTGCGTTATGGTGGTTGGGGTGTACATAGCGCATGACTCCAAAGCCAACACAAGAAAGAATTGCCTGGCTGATCTCTCTCTGATTGAAATGAAAGGGAACGGTGATTCAGAATTTATTTCTGCGCACGCCGTTGTGCTCTTAGAATTTTGTGATATTCTGACGGTCTTTTGCTATCGGAACCTCCTTTAGTCGGCAGGCTCCGTGAAATCGGAATTTGGGACTCGGAGGTTGCTGTGGGGAATGCGGTACCGGAGGGTTACCAATGCGGTTTCTCTGAAACACCGCCAGGTGACGAGAAGAGGCTCAAGTATCACAACACCAGGACCCGCGCACAAAGGCACTTTGAGCTCATAAAAAATCCTGCCAACTCATCTGATTTTTCGTCTCAGCGCCACCTGGTGAGGCCTCTTTCCGACTACCCTTGCGACTTCCATGGACTTTGATAGCTTCCAGTTCACCTGAGGTTCTCACCAGGGAAGGCAAAATGGACTTCAATTTCAATCTCCCAGATTATGACGTCGGACGGAGCTGTTGTGGGGGGTGATGGGGTGGTGGGGTAGCTTGGACTTCGTGCCTCTTCTTGTCCGAGGGCAGATCACCTTCTAGGCCCTGGGACACGTTCTATGGGAAGGGATGATGGGCGCTGGGTGGCATCTGGCACTTGTGTTTCCCATCTTGCTGCTTGATTGCTGCAGGTACCAATCGTTGGAAGATGCACAACGTGGTGAGGCGGAGGCATATGATTAGGGCTACGGTGTGTGCGGTCTCAACACAGCGGTGGTTAGGCAACAGAGACTGTCTGTACCTGCGCCATGACGAGCCTTAATCTTCCTGTGAACATGAAGTATTCCCCCTTCCCACTAACACTGGCTGTGCTAGCCAACACCCAATCACGATCACAAATGAGACCCGAGGGGAGTGCTTCTCTACCACCTATTGCGGTGTACAACCTTACCACTGCCCGCGAACCTACGGCGGTCATTCCGCGGTAATGTGGTCCGTCGTATGGATGTTGGTCTCGCACTGGGTTCGGTATCATCGCACACTTAATTGTGGGAGATGAAAGATTATGGCAGTGTATCAGCATTGGTGTTTTGGGATTTAGCAAATGTAGCCTTATGGTGTTCATACACCCTAACTTATGTTCTGCTTTTACGCCTGGAAAGGTTTAAAAAGGAGAGCATTTCCTTCTGGCCCCTCTTCCAAGAACAGACAGACAGTTCACAACAGCCCTCCAGAAAAACCTCTGCCTCCAAAACTATATACACTACCCAACCCCCCGATCCTGAAGGCGTTCAATCCTACCATACTCTTCTTCATTAAATCTTTTTCCACGACTTCACAAACTACCCCCGCCACTCCACCTCGCCAGTACCCCAAACATGACCTGGTTTTGCGTAAGTCATTCCTTGCTCCGCTTTACTCATTGTAACCATCTACTGATACATTTTATAGAGATACTGTGGGTTTGGCCCTCACAACCCCGAGATACACGTCGCATGTATCGAATGTGACAGGCCCGCGGATGGCGAAGAGCACAACGAACAGCGTCCTAGCGGCTACAACTACCAGAACAGCCAGAACACAGACACCGCAAACGCTTTTCTTGTGGCCAGCGCCGCCACGAGGAATCATTCCACCTAGGAGGGCTTCTCGACTTGAGATCCTACCCGACGCACACATGGACAGTCAAACGAACGGCCACGAACCATAGATGAATACCCACCGAAAACACCGATGCCTTTTCTAGAACGTGGGACAGCAGGCAAAAAACCTTTTGTCGATGGATCCCTAAAAAAAAAAAGAATCATTAGACGAGGATAGACAACTTCCCTTGGCGCTCTTAGAATCTCTTCTTGAAACGGGTTGGGCTCTTTTTTAACTTTCTTTTCTTTAATGGGCGGGGATATCAAACGCTGTATAGCTATTGGATCTACGCATTCCGACAGCAATATGGTGGTTAATGGTGGTTTTTCTTGGGGTTTCATTTTCTTCGGGGACTTGTACTTGTACCTCCTGTACTACTATTACTACTATTACCACTATTACTACTACTACTGATATCAGGACGCTTCGTGGTATTTACTTTCTTTTGTATCCGGGCTTGTTCTTTCATTTGTTTTTGAATGTGTACCACCTTTGACGGTTTTCTTTAATACTACTGGTCAATTATAGCTCGCAATCATTAATCTCTATCAAGCGCTTGATTATCATGAGTGGCCTCTTTTCATCACGAGTATTTTACTAGGGTTGAAATGATAGTAGCCGGAGTCCGGAAGGACTGTTCGTGGATTACTAGTCCGGGTGGTTTATGGATACATATCTCTGTACTAGCAGGGTAAGTTGCAACGGTCCAGGTGCACTACTCGAGTACGAGTATATTTCCGTCCGTGTAGCAAGTGAACGAGTAACGCGATGGTCGCTGTTTGGGATGCTCGATGGCACTGTGCGAATACCTTAGACTCACTTACTGGTTGCCATCCGCATCCTAGCCTCAGCTACAACCTTTCAACACCCTCAGCAATCACAGGACGGTACACCTTTGCGAAAAAACCAATCGAGTGGCACGCCTTTAACCGAATCTTGCGGTACCGTACTCGAGCAGAATCCTCCGGTCAATCATCTCTAGGGAAAGCCGCAGTTGCCTTCACCGAAATGCTAGCGGCGGAAGCTCTCGCTAAGCCAGACCTTTGCGATGATGACTGTGTACCGCACTATGTGAAGCACCACTCAACATCACATCTAGCGTTCTCGTCGCTCCTGTTCACTGCTACCTTCTGCATTATTTTCCTAGGCGTCCTACAGCGGCTTTTCCCGGTACTATGCGGGGCGGGCAGGCGCCACGCTCACCACGAGAATAGGGGGCAACGAAGGATCGCAGCGATAACCTTCTCGACCATCTTCGGGGCGACGGGGGTACTGGCAGAGTTGATACTATGCGAGGTGAGCGAGTGGGGGGAGGCTTCGGCTCGGAAAGCTGGCTTTCAGAGTTGCGTGTGGATCCTGATGATTTGTTTGGTTGTGATCGCGCCATTGCTTGAATTTCACAGCTTGGTTGAGGGATCAAGGATATCCACCTGGCGAAGGCGATATGTTGTTCTATTCGAGATGGCTATTTTCTGTGTATGGCTTTGGGTCTTCTGGAGCTTGGGTGATCGATTGCCGATAAGGAAGGCGGATCAGAGCCTCTGGAGAAACTGTAAGGAGTTGCTTGCCTTCTGGCACCGTATTCGCGTTTTGTCTACCTGTTCACTAATACGGTGCTTGACTTTCTAGCAACCAGAACTCTGAGGGAAGAATGTCTAGCAAGAGTAGGCGTGATAGGTGTCTCAGTAAGTGTAATCTCCGGATATTTGGCTCGCTACGGTCCTAACTCTATATTTAGTTGATGGCATTATTATGTGAGTTTGCATTGTCTAGCTGATTTCAACTTCGAGCATTTGAATCTCGGGGAAGCATTCGTTGACTGGCGCTTCTCAGCCGGGTTCGGTTGTGTTTCTTCGCCGTGGCATGACTTTACCGTCAAAACGAGGCCTGTTACCGAGATTGACGTCTCGCGCGCTCAAGGTGGCCTGGATGCTACTATTGAGATGCTTGAAACTAAACGCAACAGGATGAGGCTCCTGGAGAAAAAGATCCGAGATAAGAAGGTGGGAAGACTTCTGTCCTTAATGCTTGGTTGTATCTTATTTTACGATCCTGCTGATGAGTGACTGTCCATAGGCTTCTCAGGAAGGATTGATGAGCAAAGTTCTTTCTTCAATTCGTGGAGATGCCGATGCTCAGGGTTTGTTCTCTGGGCCGCTGCTCTTATTTCTGGACACTGGTTGTGCTAATATATTTCTGCAGAACACGCAGTATTAGCTAAGGAAGTTAGTGGATTGGAGACAATGCGTATTTCACTTGCTGCTGAGTTTGCGGAGCTCCAACGCCGCCTGTCATCGGAGCAGCAGGCCAAGTCCTTATCCGGGCGTGTACTGCAAGCTATTTCCTACGGCTTCTCTGTTTATTGCGTCTACAGGATCATTGCAACCTCCCTCGCCCATATCCCTCATTTACACCGAAACAAGTCTTCCTTCTCGCAGAGCGATCCTATAAATAACGTCCTGGCAATCATCGCGAAGCACTGGGACCCACACCTCGATCGTGTTGCTTGGTCCCGCCAAATTGGATTCGCTCTCTCGGGAGTCATTATTGCCGGCTCGTTGAACTCTGCCATGACAACCTTCAATATGCTCACCCGTGCGGCGCCAGGAGTCATGGGTCATGCTGTCAAAGGCGAGAGTCCGAACCTTGCACTCTTCGTATCTCAGATCAGTGCTGTCTATGTCCTCGCCTCCGCACTTTTACTTAGGAGCAATTTGCCCCCGCACATGAGCACTGTGATCAGCGAGGCATTGGGCGCGCCCCTCGACCCCGCGTTCGTGGATAGGTGGTTTGATGCACTGTTCCTTGGCGCGGCGGGCCTCACCTTGGTTGGGATGATTATCGGCAGAAAGAGTGGGTGGTGGGGAGGTGCGGGTAAGCATGATCCATTCTGTGATGAGATGGAGCAATTGGAGGCGGGGAAGAGGAATTGATTGATTGATTGTTCATTGATTGGTGTGTTTCCATTACATGTTTGGCAATTGACGGGTCCCCGCCCCTCCCCTTTTATTGATCCACTATTGTTGGGTTTTTGTCATTATTCCTTGCTATTGTTACCATCGTTACAGGCGTTACTTGGGTTTGGGTTTCTTGGACGGAGGTTAATTTATACATCCTCCTGTGTTGGCGATTTTGTCTTCTTTTTTTTGTTACTGGCCTTGCTTTCACTTCACTTTACTTCTCTCACAGGCCAGGTCGCTTCGTGTCGTCTCAAGACCTCATGATGCTACACTCTCATACTCCGCACTCCGTAATGCTTCTCTCCCCCCCTTTCTCCTACCTATTATTGCCTCTCACCCTAGCGACGTCAGGCGTGCAATCTCCCTCACACAAAACAAAATAAAAAATAGGGCATCAGTTCTATAGGAGTTATTGCTTTGTTATCTCGTTTTTCATAATACCATACCCTGGAAGATATGGGGTTTCCCCAGAAATTAACCAGCACGCATATCCTAAGAACTATCCTATGAGATTATTCGCCTTGGATTTGTTCGCGCACGTTATTCCAGAAGTTAGCCTAGGAAGAAACACTCCCCGGAACGCAGACTATCGCCGCAGGAAAAGCAGCTTTCTGAGTGGCAGTATTTATAATTGCGGTAAAGTGGAGTTGCTCGTGGGAGGCCTGATAAGTGCAATTCGCGGCAGGAAGGTGGGGCTTTCGCAGACACACATCCTCCAGCACCGGTATGATGGAAAGCGTATATGATATATCATAGCACGCACTAGTGGCCATTTCGGAGTTCAAGTGTCAATCAATGCTTCCTAGGCTGTTGGGGGGTTACTGTAAAATGCCATTTCAAACTTTTTGTTATGATTTGTGGTTAATACCATTATTTTATAGCATATCATAATAAAATATTATAATATTTTTCCTTCTATTAAGAACTATTCCCGGTCTGGGACTTGACTACCGTACGATAGCTCTAACACTCTCACTCTTACAGGTTTAGTTAGATCTTTTGCAACCTCGTGCGGTGGAGGAAGGAAGGAGGGGTGGGGGGAAATTCGTGTAGGTTGGGGATTGAATTTAGAGCCGTGATTACTTTTTTTTTTTAATTTTTTATGGCGATGGGGTTGGTTTGCGTATGGCCGGATGTACTGTACTGTACCGGTACTCGTACTCGTACTCGTTATGGTGGAGTACCGGTATTACAGTTACGATATTTGCGCTCTCTAACTTAGTTCTCGTTATCATAGCCAGACTATGTCAATCAATAATCGCGCAGAGTATGATGGTCTACATATCATACAATATTTCTCTCCGGTCAGAGGTTTGGTTGGACAAACTTTCGAGACCACTTTTTTTTATTTTTATTTTTATTTTTATTTTTTTACTCTAATAATATTATGGACCTCTATGTCGTATGTAGTGATATTATGATAGAAACACTTTAATTTAACTTTGAACAGAGAAAGAATCAATTTTATTTCTAGGCAACCATTCTCAAGCGTTAACTTAAATAAGTGCACACAAACGGAGCAGAAACAACCCCCCCCCCCAAAGAGCAACGTACGAGTACTCGAGTACTATACCGGTACGGTATTCCCAGATCTCTGTGTAAATTAATTACCGATCTAGGCAGCCATCACACAACCCACCACCACAAAAACTTGAAGTTCATTTCTACCGGGGAAGTTGTTGCACACCAGCTACCCGGTCGGTTGATGGATGGATGCCTTTAATTGCCCGATCTTGCATGTTTCACCTGTGTTCAGTCCGGCGAGTTTAAGCGCGGTCATTTACTTGTACGAGCACAGTATTGTATCGGTACTGCGCTTTTACTTCCCACCCCCCCCCCCAACCGACACAGGTATGATATGTGTATACCGTGCTGAAACACTTTTCCTACACTACTTCTTTGAAGGGTCGGGTACAGCACAGGTTCTCTTTACAAATGCGCACTATGGTAACGTGCCAGTATTTGGTGCCCCGGCTAGGCTTCTCATGTTACACTGTTGTGCGAGCCAAAAGCTTAGCATTTACAAGTACGAGTACCTATGCAATCATACGCGGGAGCCTCGGCTGTTATTGCCGTGGGTGATATTTGGTGAATGTAGTTGGTTGTTGGAAAGGTATCGGCAGGTTGTAATGGCTTGAGGCAGGTTACCTAGATGGTTCTAGCTATAATAACTTTGGTGCCTAACTGAAGGTTACATTACGGCGTAGTGGAGGATGATGATGATGGCGAGGCTTGGTTGGGGGTGGATGTCAGGGTATTGAGTGGATATTCACCCTGTATCTCAGAAAGGCTTTTCCCCCCATGTGGCTTATGGCACGTAAGGGGTATATTTTCCAATTCTGCCAAAAAGAGCGGGGGTAAATATCCTACCGTATAGTCCTCCCCTGATACACTGTGTACATTGTGTGATTGTGCATTGAACAACGTTACCTCCGAGAACTCCGGTGTGCAGTTGTAATGCTAATGATAACGTCTAGCCCTCGTTACAAAAATGTTTGACCCAGAATCAGTTTTCCGGTGCTCCGTTGGGTACCCTGAAGCTCATGTGCGAATGACTCGGTGGATCCCTTCGTTTGTGGCTCTGCTGCATTTCCGAGATGGAGAATCTCTCCAGCCCCAAGGGTTTACATAAGCTGGGCGTTGTGGTGTATCATGCAGTGCATGCATCCATCGACACATGTTGAGTGCGTAGGGCTGAAACGGCCAGGCCGCTGGGTGATACCCAGTGAGCGGGTTTAGGTTAGTTTAGTTTCTGCAAAGATGCATTTTTTGGGGTAGGAGGGGCGGGGTAGGTTGATGTACCGGTGTACCACTGTGGATGATACCGTATGATATGATATTAGGTTGGTGCAGATCTCCAGCTGTTGCCATTCCTGTCATGACTCACGGCTTCTTTACCCAGCCTTTTTCCATGATAGTAAGTCCTATACATCGGACGTTCTTCCCGGATGGTAGCTCGTGAATGAGCTTGGGCTGTAGCAAATTATCGGAGGGAAGTATTCGTGAAACCGTGTTGTTGGCCTTACCCACCCAGCCCCTCGGTCTGTCACACCGCGTATACAGGGCGGTGTTTCTCTCTAGATGGTACGGTACTGTAAAGTGCTGCTACCGTAGCTTCAGTGGTTAACAAGAATGCTGATATGGTTGTAGCACGCAACAACGTTGTTGTGTATCATCGTTGCTTTTCTTTTGTGAATCAGTGGGGGGGGGTCCTCCGACAGCCTCGATTCCGGGCCACACAGGTCACAGACACAGGAGTATAACCCATGTAAATGTATTTTCTGTTTTGATATGAAAGTACCGGTATCGAATGATCTTAGAAGTTTTTGTTTCTTTGTATTTTTCTAGCTGAGGAGTTAGCCTTGTGACGGTATGGAATTAGAGCTGTGTGCTCGTGCCGGGGGGAGGTACAACCCAGCTTGCCATTAATGATGGGTTCTGAGGCGATGATACCCTTGCACGTCCTATCGTGACTGCATCGGAATTGCCCGTCGATTGATACGCTATGAATGGCTTTGATATTGAGCCTTCCCCCAGGCCCCCTCGCACCCCCCCCCCCGAGGAAGTTCCGAAACAATCCTTTAGGTTGTTTTTGCCTTGAGTGTTCTTGGGCTGACTGGGCTAAATAGCGTTATATACGACGCCTTAAGAGGAAGTGCCATACCTGTAAAAATTACGGGGCTTGTTCTGTACTTGTATAAGCACACTTACGCCCCCGGCTCTGGCACCGCACTTTCCACTAACCGCAGTTCATCCCGATTGATATTCTATGAATGTCTTTAATTTTTAGGACCTTTCCCCCCGTTATTCCCTATCGTTGTCTTAGTTCTATCTTCGCATCCACGCCGAATCCCCGCTTCCCCATCTGAGTATAGCACTTGTAGCGAATTGGGGTGAATCATATGTAATGCTTTAACTTACCTTTAGGGTGATATCTCAGAAGGATGTACTTAGTTCATGTGTGGTTTGAAGCGCTGGTTGCTTACCTTGTACCTAAGACGTCGATATCCGAGAGCTGCTTAGGGCTGCATGAATTATGCTTTTGGGTGCTCGTAAGAATTTTGAATCACCGTTTTGTCCAAGCTTTCTAGGGGGACTAAATTCTTTGGAGGCAGGACGATGTGCCTCTTGATGTGAAGGGAAATCCGGAACCGTGCCGGTTTGTTATCTGGCTTGGCCTGGCGGCGTGAGGACATCGCGATTTCGCGATCATGTGGTTCTAACCGCGATTGTAGGGTAGCTGATACTGTTACGAGTTATAGTTGAACAAAACAGAAGACGAGATTTTATTTGGTTGTTTATTCAAGGAGAGAAAAGGAGAGAAAACAAGATAGAAGATAGGGAGAAGAAAAATGTGAGGGGCTGCATAAGAAAGCAAACATGGAGAAATCATAGGAATGTAGGATTACGCAAGGTAGCCGGAAAGTGTTATGGAGAAAAGCAACATCAGGTCCACGTTCTAACAGATTCTTTAAAAGTCGGAACTAATGTATGATGATATGCCTATGCTGCTTGCTGCTTGTATCATATAATAGCTAGCAGTGGTTTTTCGAGTCTCTAAATATCTCCTCCGCAGAATTGGGTAATTACAGCAACTAGATGTCGCTCTATAGAATCTAAAGTCGTATGTAATCCACTATAGCTCCTAATTATAGAATTTTAAAGTTATCGGCTGAGGGAGCTCGATATGTAACTTATCTTGTTTCTGCCCTCCTGCGATATTACTATACCTGAGCCCGGTAACTCAATCACAAGGAATCCAACTTTGTGAGACTTTGGAACATGGCAGATCTCTGCCAAAAAAGAATTCTAAGGGTCAGCCAGGGGATATAATCCATCATTTTGAAGTTAAACGCTGGGGGAGAACGGGATGTAGGAAGGAATTGCCTGTACTTTAGAAATGATCTATAAGAGATCGGCGGCCAGAAGTGAATTACAGCCCCCCCTCTAACACGTGAGATGCGGTCCAGGAAATCGTGCCTTAGTCATTACCAAACACAGGTAGAGAAAAAGAGGAGGGATGGGCAAACAGTCGCACATATATCTCTTCAACATGGTGAACATCATGACCTTTGTTCAGAGACCCTCTCGGTGGCAACCTACTACGGGTGAGTCTAGAGGCAGAAACAATTCTAGTTCCTCATAGCGTGGAGAGGTGAAAGAGGTAACAGTCAATATCTATCACCATTCCAGTTCATTGACATGTTCCATTTGATGCCATGGCCCCTGAGCGGGATCATTATCTGCCCGCGATGAAATGTTGTAAGAAAAAGTGTGTATGATTACACCCACAGAGGGCCTTGCCTAATGGGTAGCTGCGCTATTAAACAACGTGACTTTGATGTGGTATGATATTGCATGGAACTCTGCAATGAGTGATATCTACTCGTAGTGCTCGAGTAGAATTAGAGGTCTGCACGTCATAAGTATAAATATGATAATTATCATCGTATCATAATTTTGCAAATACCCTCCTCCTTTGCTTGGGTCTGGAGGAGGGTTGCGAAAGTCGTGCAGCGTTTTTCTAGGTTAAACATTAAATTATCACCACCACGATGTGACATCAGAGTGTTGGTTGATAAGGATAGAAATGTGATATGAAATCAGTATGATAAACCATCCCGGATCTTCCACAACCCACGGGAGCTAGTCTAGCCCTAGCGCGGCTCCACAAGCTCGGACCAGCAACTCGACTCCACCTTTGTTGCTTGTTTCAACCACACTCACTACAACCCATCCACCACCTACATACAATCTTATCATTTCCTCCGTATTACGGGGATCATCTCCTCTCACCTCATAACAAACTGATTCGCCCGAATTCTACACTGAGAATACCTACTGCCTAAAACAGCCTCATACTCATAATGAGTTCCAATCAACTTCTCCTCTCCCTCAAATCCTGGCCGGAAGATGACCTAGAGTTGAAGTCGGTCTCTTCGCTAATTACCCGAATACAAGCTCAGCGTGGACACTTCCGAGACGTCAACGAGAGCATTCTAGAAAATGAGATAAGGGAGGGAAAGGACACCGACGCGCTATCCGATGATTCTCCGGTAGAGGAGAACAAAGGAGGCGCTAGCAATTCTGCCCTAGCAGCGGGAGAGGAGCTCGATAGGGTAACGCAGTTGAAGAACGCAAAGGCGGAGATTGTGGCATTGGTTGGGTATTGATCGCGCTTAGTTGGTTCCTTTTATTGACGGTTGCTAACTGGATGAGATGCGGGAGGATAGACACGCGCTGAACGAAGCTCTCTTCGGCCTCGACTACGTTTCCCTCTTGGTGTCACTGCACAATCCCGAAGCCGGCTCTTCAAGCATGTCCCCGGCACTCAAGAAATCCGTACCAGTCGGAAGTCTCGGCTTCGATAAAGTCCAGCGCAAGGCAGATCCTAAGTTCGTTAAAGAAGACCTAGCCATATCCCACGCATGGAAGGTCGAAGGTCTGAATTCCGCCGCTGACACACTAATGGGCGCCTCCAAAAAGCTTGGCGATGAGGTGGGGAAGGAAGCACGATACTGGGAGCAGATATTGGCCATTCGAGAAGATGGTTGGGTGGTGACACGGATGCCTAATGAGCGAAGAACACTGGGTGTGAGGTTCGGATTCGCGGAGTCGGCAGCGGAGTACAAAAACAAGGGTGTGGGGGCATTGAGACGTGGGGAAGATGGCGATGTGGTCATGGACGATGTAGCTACCACTGGCTCACACGGCAAGGCTATGCTCCGGGTTCGTGTTTTCGAGAACGGGGAAGTGAAGGGATCCAGTGTACAGAGTGGGAATAAGTGCTTGGGGTCAGTTAAGGATATGATTCAGCGGGCTAGGAACTTTATCTATGAGGATGAGCTCTTCTTTGAGATCACGAGGGAAGCTAGGCTCATGGCGAATTTTGGTGTACGAACAAGTGAGGATGCGGTTACGATTGACCTAGGGGGGGGTAGGAGTATAGTGATTGATATGGTGAGGATTTTCCGTTTTTTGTATGCACTCGGATTTCCAGAGCTAACGGCCTAGCAGGCACCTTTGGATGATGGCGATATTGTTCCAGATATACACAATCCTGACAGTAATCTCGCACAGGGGGTTGTCATGGCATTCCGTATCCTCCTATCATACAATCACAGGATGAGCCTAAGGAAGCGCAGCAAGCCACCACCACCTCTAACCCAGCGTAAAATAGTCCCTCCCGCCCTCCGCATGGTTGCACCGATCACCACACACCTCTTACATCACCAACATCAATTGAATCTACAAACCCTACTCGGACACCTAATCAAAGTTGTCAAATCTGCCGGAATGAGTGCAGCATTCGTGACAAAACCCCGCCAAAATTGCCTCAAGCCTGTGATCAAAAACGTAGAAACCGCGGTGGAGACCTTCCTGGAAAGGATCGAGAGCGAGGCTACGGTAAAGCTCCCTGGCGGCTGGAAAGTCGAGATCAATATGAAGACTGCCCTTGCGGGTCCACTTTACGGCACTGCATACATCATTGGTGCGTCCCACGACGGAGTCTCAGCGCGCCTAATGGGCGAAAATAGATTTACCTCGTCCAAGGAGATGGAGATGTACCTTTTCTGGTGTCTGGAGCGGAGCATCGTCAATGAGGTTAGGTACACGAATGATAAATGGGAGCAGATAGCACAATCTAACGAGATGTGGTCCATCGATAAATCTACTCGACGGATAAGAATTTCCGTGGATAGGACTGGGTTATCAATTGTCACGGGAACTACTGGCGGGAAGGATGATAGGGTGGTGTGGGATGGGAGCGATACGGGCAGAACCTTACAGGATTTGTTAAACCATCCTGTAGGGTAGGAGAGGGATGGGCTAGGGGAAACTTGTTCCTTGATATGTATGCTTTGTGTATTTATACATATACCAATAAACGCTACGGGAGATAGATGCCTTAGGACGTTTATTCCTGTTTTTTTTCAGACTGATGTTTATTCTCCTCTGGCAAGACGTTCCCTTTCCAGCTCTTCTTCTGCAGCACGGAAGTACTTGGTTGTATCCACACCGTGCTAATTCCCGAAAATCAGAGACCTCCATTTTCCATGATCGACAGAAACTCACCTGATTGTGATTAACAAGGTTAAACCACGGTAGGACATGGAAGAACGTCTGGGAGTAACGCGAGTTACGGGCAGCAACTCCCTGCATATGCGCATCAAGCATAGAAACTCCATATAACGGCTCCTTGTTCTTGACCTTTTGAACCATCTCTCTCATGTCCATCTCTACCTCCCGCTTGTTTTCCGTCCATCCCCAGAACCGCACTGTAAATACCAGCCATCAGTCTTCCGCAACCTCCCTTTCTTGCTGTTGGCATACACATAGTCAGCAAGACTTACATGAGGACCGATTGTAGTATCGTAGAAACCCCGCGGTAACACCGATTGCTGCGACGAGACGCAAACTCTGTGCCATGGCAGCTCTGGGCAAGAACGATGGGTGTGCTCTCTCCATCGCCAGAAAGAGAATTGGACCTGCCACGGCTGTTCCCGCACCAACCGCATAATCAGATGGACGGGCGTAGCGAAGCACGCGGAAGAAGTGTCTGCGATTCGATATCAGTTTTTCCCGCTTATCGGTTGGTTTTGGCGGGGTTAACATTGGGGAGGATTGTGTGGTCTTACGGATCGGTGTCGATAACCTAATCTCTCCATTGGTTACCACGACTTGTGTCTTCAATTCTTGGGGGGAGGACGTACCGGAAAATCGGTATGAACGGTCTTTGGCGGAACGACGTCCATAGTGGTTTGCCTGAGTGGAGAATTTGAAGTCGTTTATGTTGGTAGAGGTGCGGGATTGTCAACGGTGAAACGAAAGGTGGGTTGAGCCGAGGCGCTAGTCTACTTTGGAATGACTCCGGTATGCATGATACCGTGGTTGGGAGAACTTTCAGGGCCGGGACCCTTTGTCGCGCCAAACGCGTCTTGCACTCTCCCTTAAGTTGACCTTGTTTCGCGTGGGCGAAGCTTTGGTCGCGCGTTCCCAATATCTCCATGAATTTTAACGAACAAACGAACAATACTACACAACATGCCGGGAGACGCCCCCAACACTGCGGATGAGAACTACATGGATGACGATTTGTTCGATTATGATGCTGATATTCCGGATATCGATACGACTATCAGACAGCCTACTCCTGAGAAGAAGGATGGAACAAAGGACAATTTAGGACTTGATGAAGAAGTTAAGATCAGGAAAAAGCGGATCAATGTCAAACTGGATGAGGCAAGGTGCGGAGAGGAACGGGAAGCAGGGGTTCTGCGATTGTTGGCTAACAGGTTTTTCTTAGGCTCTTGAGAGAAGACATTGGTATTCCCAAACTCAGAAGGGAGGCTCACAAGAAGCTCAGGTTCAAGGGGAAAGGCTATGAAGTAATCACTACTCAACTGTTGCTTTTAACTGCTTGCTAACGTAAAAACTTCTAGTACCGAGATGCCGCGAGACTACTTTCCTACTACCAACTCTGGGCCGACGACCTCTACAAAAAAGCCAAATTCCGAGATACCCTTCAAATAATTGAGAAGCTCGGTCACTCTCGGAGAATGAAAATGGAGAGGGAAGGCTGGATTATGGATAGCAAGAAAAAGACAAGTGACGATACACAAGAAAAGGGCTTGGATCAAGGGAGGCCAGGAACCAGCACTACACCAGGGGCCCTAGGCGATGAAGTTCCACCCAACGATGATGACCTATACTCAAGACCGACAGGTGCGGTTGCTCCTGCCGCGGGCAATGATGGAGCTTTGTTCCTGGGTGGAGCCCCTAGTGATTCCGAGGAGGAAAACTTTGGGCCCAATGATGATGACCTAGATGCATTGATGGATGAAATGGCTGCTGCGGGTGCTGCAGGCGTCGCTGCTATAGGCACAGCTACTGTAGCAGATCGTTTGATTGATAAAGGGAAGGATGTTCCTAAAGTTGCGCCTGTTGCCCCTCCCCTCGACGAATTCGCCGACGAAATGGAAGCTATGGCAGAATTAGAGGGCGATTGGTAGCTCTTGCTTGCTGTACACAATGTTATATAATAATTTGTACTTTATAATAAAGCCCTGCACTTTGGAATATTAAGGCTCCGCTCGGAACGTACCAATAAAAATATATTGCGATATTTTTGGTATCATACGTTCCGAACAGAGCCTAAATGGTGTAGAGCTAGACTCATGCCCAGATATGGTTCCGGACATATAAAACCTACCCTCCAGGTAACAACAAAAGAGAAGAGAAAGACATGAATAGCAACAGCGCCAGATTAATGTAATAAAAAAAGAGAAAGAGGGCATTGAAGTGGCGAGGAAGTGAGCAAGAAAGAAACTGAAATGGATTTTACTAATTAAGTTCAAGGAGAACGTGAACAGTATATATCATAGATGGAACGTAGTGAAGTTTTTTTGTACAAAAAAGGTGAATAGCCAGGAAATTGCCCAGATTGGTAAATCGAGTGGTTATCCATGATGGGACCCAAGATATCTGTCAAAGGATATCTTTTTTATTGCAGAAAAAGCACCGTTAAAACTCTCCAATAAGTGTAGGTTTTGGATGTCCGGAACTATATTAGTTTTTGTATACCGCGCAGTACTCGAGTAACCGTGCCAAGGTTGTGGCGAAGCCACAACCCTCGGTCGCTCGCAAACTCGCAACCACGGGCACTCTCTCCGAGAGTGCCTAACAGCTCAACGGAAGAAACCAGCTCAACGGAAGATTTACAACAAAAATAAATTAAAGCAATCAACAACAAGCACCAGTCCTTCTAAGTTGGTTTAAACGAGAATTCCGTCTCTTAACCGACTGTTTCAAGTCTTTAAAAATTGGTTTCCAGGCTTTTTTTCTCTCGTTTGCGAGGGTTTTCTCCAATCTCTCCAGCTGCCGTTGTGCCTGTTGAACCTTTTTCTCTGTGTTCTCCTCCTCCCGCTTCTGAATCATTGCCCTAGCCTGATGGGCATACAATACACCTCCCTTCTGGACCGAACGGCGGCTTTTTTTCTGTCGATTAGCTCGTGCGAGCTCAGCTGCTTGTGTATGCTCAAGATCATCTTGTGCATGTGCGCCTAGGTGTGCTTGGGCAAGACTTCCTTTAATGAAGTAATTCAAAGACTTCCAAAAGCTGGGAGAGGTGGGGTCGGCTTGCCAGAGGTAGTCTGCATGTCTTTTTAAAGAGCGTACTGTTCGTGGAGTTGTTGGATTTTGGAATGATGGGGGTGGATTTGGAGGAGTGCTTGGCCGGGATATGATTGAAGAAGAGTGATATGGGTGTGGGGGCGGGGGTGAAAATTCACGAAGCTTGGANTGATTGGTTTGTGAGGTTTAAGTCTATCTGCGACAAGTATGGGATAGTGTCTACCGATACATATAACTTTGACGAGACCGGGTTCCGGATCGGGATCGGAAAGGATCAGTGGATTGTCACTTTGGATCCTGATAGACAATCCTATCTTGCGAGTACGAGTAACCGAGAACTTGTAACCTCATGTGAGGTTATTAGTGCCAATGGAGAGGTGCTTCCTCCGATGCTGATTTTGCCTGGTATCCTACATCTTGACGATTGGTATACGAAAACAGATCTTGACGATAACTTCCTCTTAGGTGTTTCGGAGACAGGATACTCTAACGACTCACTTTCGATGAAATGGTTGTATCATTTTGATTACTTTTCATCATTACGACAATTAGGAGTATATAGGCTGTTACTCTTGGATGGATATGGGTCACACTGCACGAAGGAGTTTATCGACTATTGTGATCAACAAAAGATTATCCCATTCTGCCTACCACCCCATACTACCCATTTGCTACAGCCATTGGATGTAGTCGTCTTCCAGCCATTAAAACACTTTCATGCCGAAGCGGTAGAGCAGGCAACCAGAACTGGCTGCTCGGAGTTCAATAAGGTTGAATTCTTATCGGCAATTAGTTCTATCCGTCAGCATGCATTCAAACCCTCAACAATCATCTCAGCTTTTCGAAAGACTGGGCTTATTCCTTACGAACCAGATATTGTCCTCTCCAAGCTTCGTGAATTTTCACCCCCGCCCCCACACCCATATCACTCTTCTTCAATCATATCCCGGCCAAGCACTCCTCCAAATCCACCCCCATCATTCCAAAATCCAACAACTCCACGAACAGTACGCTCTTTAAAAAGACATGCAGACTACCTCTGGCAAGCCGACCCCACCTCTCCCAGCTTTCGGAAGTCTTTGAATTACTTCATTAAAGGAAGTCTTGCCCAAGCACACCTAGGTGCACATGCACAAGATGATCTTGAGCATACACAAGCAGCTGAGCTCGCACGAGCTAATCGACAGAAAAAAAGCCGCCGTTCGGTCCAGAAGGGAGGTGTATTGTATGCCCATCAGGCTAGGGCAATGATTCAGAAGTGGGAGGAGGAGAACACAGAGAAAAAGGTTCAACAGGCACAACGGCAGCTGGAGAGATTGGAGAAAACCCTCGCAAACGAGAGAAAAAAAGCCTGGAAACCAATTTTTAAAGACTTGAAACAGTCGGTTAAGAGACGGAATTCTCGTTTAAACCAACTTAGAAGGACTGGTGCTTGTTGTTGATTGCTTTAATTTATTTTTGTTGTAAATCTTCCGTTGAGCTGGTTTCTTCCGTTGAGCTGTTAGGCACTCTCGGAGAGAGTGCCCGTGGTTGCGAGTTTGCGAGCGACCGAGGGTTGTGGCGAAGCCACAACCTTGGCACGGTTATCATGCTAGTAATCCCACAGCTGTTCTGTTTTGGCCCCTTATCGATAAGGCACGTGACTCTGGTATCATAGCTTATTACATTGACCACCCCGCCTGAAAGTTTGGTCAAGTATCATACGAGTAGACTACAGTACAACCATCCCCCACTAAAGACGCCTTTTGTCGCCACAACCTACTATTTACCTACCACTCAACCGCTTCATTCTCAATACAACAGAAAAAGCGTCTTTAGTCTATTAAAGGCCAGTAACGCTTCTACAATGGCCTCCTCCGAGAGCCTCGCGGATGCCATTAACCAACTGTCTCTAGTTGATTCCGACAAGCCTGATGGATGGATAGAGGGTATACTAAACCAACAACTGCCCCGTAAACGGGTTAAGCCTGATCAATCCCAGCTTCGAGAGCAGCTTCAACAGGAGTTTCTTACACCCTCTCCAGTGTTTTCTACAGAGTGGCTAAATAAGCTTCAGAAGTATGTATTCCGGTCCCAAAATCTGAGCCAGACCTTACTCTGATTGTTTGCAGACGATGGGACGACCCACCCGACTACGTTTCCCTTATGGGCCTCGCCCCTTCGATGTCTCGTACTGTTATCCGATTCACCCGCGAAGGTCTCGAAGGTCGTGTCACTGGCTACAAAGAGGTTACGGTTCCTGCTCACTCAATTACTGCGAAGAACTCCACCTCACTATTGAGAAAACCTGCTTCAAAGGCAGATTTCGTGAGAGGAAAAGCAGGTTTTTTCCCATTTAGTCCCGGCGGGGTCGATATCGGAGCTGCGAACGAAAGACCCGAAGAATTGGAGCTCCAGGAGGCCCTGATAGAGGAGAAAATCGGCAAGGACGGGCTATTGAGGGTTGCACCGGGTATGACGCGCGGGCTGATATTTGATGAAACTCCGGGCGACAATTCGGTTGAAAAAGAGGTTGACGATGATGGATTTAAGTTTGGGGATGTGGAGCCTAAGAGGAGGAAAAGAGGAGAGACCGATGATGACGATGGGATGAAGGCTGATAAACCTCTTGCGGAGTTGGATACTATTGACGATTTACTACCCATTGAGGTGAGCTGCTGCGTTATTTGTTTGAATATTGAAGTACTAATGGATTGCAGTTTCCTATGTTGGTACCAAAAGGAAATTTGCCTTCATCGTTGAAGCTAAAAGCGAAGGAGTGGGCTCATATGGTTGATGTTAACCAAGAAATTACCAATTTCCGTGAATTGGTCCCCAATATGGCGAAGGAAGTAGGTAACTCGGACAGCAATTTTAACATCTTCAGGCTAATAGCGTATATAGTGGCCATTCGAGTTAGATACCTTTCAGAAGGAAGCCGTTTATCATTTGGAAAATGGTGATTCGGTCTTTGTGGCTGCGCACACCTCCGCTGGGAAGACTGTGGTTGCTGAGTACGCAATTGCACTTGCTACGAAGCATATGACCAAGTAAGTCGATAGCCATCAATCACAAAAGGTTTGGTGCTTATAAAAACCCAGAGCAATTTATACATCGCCGATCAAAGCATTGAGCAATCAAAAGTTTCGAGATTTTCGTCATATTTTCGAAGATGTGGGAATTTTGACCGGAGACGTGCAGATAAATCCTGAAGCCAGCTGCTTAATTATGACGACAGAGATTTTGAGGAGCATGCTTTATAGGGGAGCCGATCTGATTCGTGATGTTGAATTTGTTATTTTTGACGAGGTTCATTATGTCAATAATCAAGAGGTGAGTAAGAATGTTTGTTTACTTATGGATCGGTGTGTTAACTTAGCAATTATAGAGAGGTGTCGTATGGGAAGAAGTTATTATCATGCTTCCTGAACATGTCAACCTGATTCTTTTATCGGCAACTGTACCCAACCCTTACGAATTTGCCAGTTGGGTGGGACGCACAAAGAAAAAAGATATTTATGTAATCTCAACACCCAAAAGGCCAGTACCACTGGAGCATTTTATATGGGCGAATAAGGCTATGTATAAGATTGTTAATTCAGAAAAAAAGTTTCTTGAGCAAGGGCTGAAAGATGCAAACAACTCGCTTAGAAAGAAGGAACCTGACAGACCACAGCAGGGCGGAAGCCAACGCGGTGGTGCGCGGAATCAGCGTGGGGGTCGTGGCGGGCCCCAGGGAGGAGGCGGGCGTGGTGGTAGTCAACGGAGTGGACAGAGCACTGCAGGTTTCTCAAGAAGCGGCAGAGGTGGCATGAGGACAACTACTGCGCAGGACAAGAATATTTGGGTTCACCTTGTGCATCATCTGAAAAAAGAGACCTTGCTTCCCGCAGTTATATTCGTATTCTCTAAAAAGAGGTGTGAGGAGAATGCTGATGCCTTGAGCGCTGTTGATTTCTCCAACCAAACAGAGAAGAGTGCTATTCACATGATAATTGAGAAGAGTGTCGCAAGGTTGAGGCCTGAAGACAGGTTGTTGCCGCAGATACTGAGAATGCGAGAACTTCTGGCTAGGGGATTGGCTGTGCACCACGGCGGACTTTTGCCAATTGTTAAGGAAATCGTCGAGATCCTGTTTGCGAAAACATTGGTTAAGGTTCTGTTTGCAACCGAGACGTTCGCAATGGGTCTTAATCTACCTACTCGTACCGTGGTATTCTCCGGATATCGAAAGCATGATGGAAAGTCATTCCGTGATCTTCACCCAGATGAGTATATTCAAATGGCTGGCCGCGCTGGACGCAGGGGCCTCGATGAGCGGGGCATTGTAATCATTATTTCACCTATGGATGAGGCGCCTCCGGTAAGACTTTATGGTGAAACTTGTTATGGGTTCGAAGCTGATGAATACAGGCCGCTACTTTAAAGCAAATGCTTCTTGGACAACCTACAAGGCTTCAAAGCCAGTTTCGCTTGACGTATAATATGATACTGAACCTTTTCCGCGTGGAAGCTCTGAAAATTGAAGAGATGATCAAACGGAGTTTTAGCGAAAACACGTCACAAACCCTTCTACCAAAACATGAGCAGGAGGTGCGGGAGTCGCAGGAGAAATTGAACAAGTTGCAAAGTGAGGATTGCGAAATATGCAATCTGGATCTCGACGCCTTTGTCCGAGCCGCCGAGGAATTAAAGGAAGTCTCAAGAGAAGTAATCATAAGTGGTTCGAGGACCACAATAGGGAAAAAATATCTCACAAAAGGGCGTTTAGTTGTCATTGGTAAAAAGGTTTGTTCCCGCCCAGCTACTGGTGATTGTCCTACGTATTGATTGTCTCCTTCTAGGGCAGCCATAGGACTATTGGATTCTTGGCAACTGAATGTGCCTCAGGTGGTGCACAGGCCGTTGTGCAGGCTTTAGCACTTGCGTCTAAGGATGCTGTAAGGTCTCCAGGTAGGTATATTCGGCCCTAGATAACGTCTCCTAGCACTAACGTATTTCTATTCAGTTGATAATTTACCCTTCACTGTTGCTCGCTCAATGGATTTCCCAGCACCGTCATACGAAGAATGGAAACTTCGGTTGGAAACCATCCATATATACGAAATAGAGTATCTGGGATCAATGATAACCAGGCTCGGCATTGCGAGAGCACGCCAGGGTTCCCGTGAGGATGTTCGAGCCATTGAAGAAGAACTGAAAGCTTTATTCTGGAACTGGACTTTCCCAGAATGGACAGAAGTTGACTGGTCAAAGGTTAAGGATCTTACGACACTGGAATGCTTTGAGTACCGCAGAACAAAAGTGGGGGAAATAGATCGGTTCAGGTGCCTTGAGTGTGACAACTTCGCCGCGCACGTAAGTTACCGGGTTACTTTGTCCTCTGCATCACGGCCTAAGCTAATCCATAACCTTAGTTTCACTCAAGCTACAACAAGTACTTGCTGGAGTTGGAAGTTGCGAACTTAAAACGCCTGATATCGGACCAAAATCTACAGCTTTTACCAGACTATGAACAGCGTGTGTCAGTATTAAAAGATTTGGAGTTTATCGACGAAAATATGAATGTGCAGCTAAAGGGAAGGGTGGCTTGTGAAGTAAGCTCAATGCCATATACCACCTTTTCTTTGACGAAATGATAGCTTACCGTTTAACAGATCAATTCAGCCAACGAGCTGGTACTGACAGAATTGATCTTGGAAAACGTTCTCGCAGAATACGAACCCGAGGAGATTGTGGCCCTTCTTTCTGCATTCATATTTAGTGAAAAAACTGATGTTGTACCAACTATCACTGCCCGGTTGGAGAAAGGTAAGGCAAAGATCACCGAGATTTCTAGGAGGGTCAATCGGGTCCAGATAGAACGTCAGATCATAATGGCTCCGGAGAATGACGATTTCGAGAGCAGGCCGCGGTTCGGTCTGATGGAGGTCGTTTATGAATGGGCAAAGGGGATGTCTTTCAGCCAAATAACAGATCTAACCGACGTTTTGGAAGGAACGATTGTGAGAGCTATCACTAGGTTGGATGAGACGTGCCGTGAGGTCAAAGGTGCCGCCAGGATTATCGGAGACCCATCTCTCTTTGCTAAAATGCAGGAGTGCCAGGAGTTGATTAAGAGGGATGTCTGCCATTGTGCCTCTTTGTATTTGGTTAGTAACTGCTACTTCCTATTCTTAGATATTTCTCGTTCCGAAAATGGGAGTAATGCTATTCGCGGGACAGAGCTGACTATTTTCTACTTTTCAGTAACTCCCAATCAGAAGAAAGTTCTTTAAAGGGGTGTTCATATTCTTTGCTAAAAGCGTGTTAGATTATCACATGTGTATCTTACTCGCACTCAGATTAGCTTGACAGTAGAATATACTCGTATACCCCACCGCATCATAGACCGCTGGAGTAGCGCTTGGACTTGTAGGATATTATGATTGCCGCGCCAGAATTGTCTTGATGTTTGTTATTTGTAGGGAGTTATGAAGCTTGTCTCACATCCAAATATTGTGTATGGGTAACTCGTATAGTATGATTCAAGTACTCGAGTATACTATTCTATGCTATACATGATGGATTGACACGGGATGAACGGCTCCCGAACTAACCTAGTTGATGGCATACCACGCTACGGTGCAGTACTTGTACACCTCAGATCTGACAACAACTGAGGTGCAGGCACTGTATCGGTATCATAAGTCTTGGGAAGCATCATAAGATAACATCTGGGGTAAGGTTTGGGGACCCCTTAGTCCGGGAAGTCTAACCGAGGTGAGTAACTCTGCGCATAACAGCTTTTAAAAAAGAAGCTCAGCAAGATACGCACGGTATTGCTGTGCGTTCTGATAGTGACAAGTGCAATGGCTTACTCAGAAAGATATATATTTTCAAAAGACTTTCGACGTGGCGAATTGAGTTCCAGCGTGGCATTCCCGCATATATTTCCGCCGTGCCTCATCTGGCGTGAATATTATATATATAAAGCATGTGGCAGGTGGATTATATTTCTATTAGCAATACTTCCTTCCTGAACAGTACCATACGAGAAAACGAGTCTCGAAGCGTACGGCGTGTACCGGTATTGCAGCAGTGCGGTACGATACCGCACTCGAGCACTTGCACAGTGCTGCACCGTGTGATAATTCGTGCATTTTTATATAGGTGGCATGAAAGCCCTGTTGGAGTAATCTGCCGAGAATATCGAGGATTTCCTATAGTTCCCGTCAGGGAGGCTCTTCCATTGATTTTTCCCTCTTTGTATGATAGTCTTGTCTTTTTTCTTCTTCTTTTCTTTTCTTTTTCCTTTTTCCGGGGTTTTTTTTACCCCCTTTATCTTCCCTCACCATAACGGTACCGGTATCTCATGATAACTTACTCGGGTAGGTCTGCCACAAGGATGACGGACTAGGACACGAGTAGTCTAGTCTACCCCGCGAAAAGTTCAAAAAAGCGCCCGAGATGATGAGATAGTGAGGGAGGGAGGGAGGGAGGGACCGCCTCAAAAAAAAAAAATAGCTATTTCCCTATCCTGACAACAAGAGAAACACACATCAGCTGAGAGGGTTTACCCCCAGAGCGTTGATTAAGGCAAGTGACGGGACCTATATAAGTGGGGTCTCCCTTTGGCGTTTTGTGTCGGATGTCGGTACCGGAGCCCGTATGGTTGTTAGTGATGCCAATGGGACGTTGGTTACTAAGGTACCGGTATAATACTTTAGGTGTTGGAGATGTCGAGGTTGGGCTGCACAACACGGGATTGTTGGGATTTAGATGCTGTCGGTAGAACAAGGGAAGGTCGTACCCTGGAAGGGAAAGCAGAAGAATATTTGGGGAGGTGGGAGGAGGGGATGAGTGAGTAGAGGAGATGGCGAATGAGGTTAGGCTAGCAAAGTGATTGGGAGAGATAAAGAGAGGAGGTTGGCTTTCTTCTTTTCCCTTCTTTCTTTTCTTTCTTTCTTTCCTTCTCTTGCTTTCCCCTTCCACTGGGAAGGGAGGGGGCTGCATGGGGAGCAGAGAGTAGCCTGGACTTGGTCGGTGGTACTGTACACCACATTTATTGCATCTACAGATACAAGCACAGGTATGCGAAGTAGGCTAACTAGAAGTACATGATGTAGAGAGATCGGTGTGGATGCCTTAGTCCTCCAGAGAGACCCTTAAGATGGTCTCAAAAAGTCATGTTTTGGCCGTTGAAATTCCTTCCAAGACCTCCCTCGCCTTGAACCTCTAGGGAAAAAAAAAAAAAAAAATTTAAATTAGTTCACCGTCTAAAAACAGTACACCACACCCAACCCTAAAACTCAGCCAAGTTATCCCTAGGGCTTCTGTGGAGTCTTTGCCCGTGAAGGAAAAAGGAGATACCCTTCAATCCTTTAGTTTTCTTGATAGCTAACCCTCTTTTCTTTTGTGCCCTTTTTACTTTGACTTTTTTACTTTTTCTTCCTTCCCTGTGTTGCTCTCTTGACTTTTCTGGGTGCCCCTCTGCTTTCCCTCTTCTGCCCCTCTCAACACCCCCGCGCCCACGTTTTTTCAGCAACCTTCTCCCGTCCTGCGCTCTTCAAACTTTTCCCAGGTCTCTTGTCTCTTCTTTAGCGTGAACATATTCTGCCCGCATTATCGGTATTTTAAACGGCCAATTTGCACAGACACAGCGGGAACCACCCAAAACGGAAACGATGGATGTTTCAGCTCTTCGTGAGTGCACTCTGTCAGCGCTCGACGCGAACGCCGACATTCGACGACAGGCTGAGATACAACTGAAACAGGTACGAGAGTCCGCTATCATACTTCAAAGACTTTACTAGTTGCTGGTTGGGTTGCTTTTCTTGCCTATCTGTTCTGCTAACCGACGTTGTTTGGTCTTTTTTTTTTTTGTCCTGGTAGGCGGAATCATCCCCTGGGTTTATCGGTGCACTGTTGGATATCGTAGCGTCGGACCCTGAGCTACAAGTTCGCCTTTCCGGTACCGTTGCACCCCACAAAGTCCTGAATTTTTCCGGAGGAAAGCAAATATGATGTTTTTGATTTTGTTTCCTCCTCCGGGGAGAAAAATGAAATGCTGTTCCCGATGTTCTGACATAGCCTGGTGCTCTCCCAACAGCTGTGTTATACCTTAAAAACAAAGTCGTCCGGTCATGGGAGTTTAATGAAGACTTTCCAAAGAACCCACAGATCCCCGAGAGGGAGAAGGCAGGATTTCGTGACCGTCTTGTCCCTACGCTCGCATCATCGGCGCCCCAAGTACGGCAGCAACTTATGCCTCTGATTGGGAAGGTTCTTCACTTCGACTTTCCCGAGAAGTGGCCCGGCTATATGGACATCACCCTTCGACTCCTGGGTTCGAATGATATCACGTCTATCTTTGCCGGGGTACAGTGTCTACTCTCTCTTTGCCGTGTTTACCGGTTTAAGCAGGCCAACGATAAACGGGAAGAGCTGGACCGCGTCACACAAGCCACATTCCCCACTCTCCTATCCCTCGGGAACAGATTGGTAGAAGAGACTAGCTCGGATGCGGGTGATATGCTCAAGATGATTATCAAAACGTACAAGCATGTTGTTTACGTGAGTTGTGGTTCCTGTGGGTGATGGGGCCAAGGTATCTGACCTGTTGTGATTAGTTCGAACTGGCAGCTCATTTACGGGAGGAATCATCCATTGTAGCTTGGGCGACACTCTTCCTTAAGGTGGTTGGAAAGCAGGCACCACCGGAATCCATGGCAGATGATCTCGATGAGAGAGAGATTCACTCGTGGTGGAAGGCGAAGAAGTGGGCATACTCAAATCTTAACCGATTATTTGTCAGGCATGTTTCTGGGATATTCCAATGCCGTGGATGGGAGAATTAACCTCTTTCGATGCAGATACGGCAATCCTACCAGTCTGGCGGCGGCAAACTCTGGGGATTACGAGAAATTTTCCAAGCACTTTATCCATCACTTCGCCCCCGAGATTTTGAAGGTCTATCTGCAGCAGGTTGAATTGTGGGTTTCCAAGCAGGCGTGGTTGAGCAAAATATGCCTGTCAAGTACAATCGCTTTCTTAGATGAGTGGTATGCTATGAGCTGTCCATATTTTATCCCACTGCTTGGCACGGAAGTGAGACTAATTGCGGGCCTGCACAGTATCAAACCATCTGCCACGTGGAAGCACTTAAACCCCCATATCGGAAACTTAATTTCACATGTGTTGTTCCCCCTACTGTGCCAATCGGATGGAGACCTCGAAATGTTTGAATCCGACCCAGCAGAGTACTTGACTCGCAAAATCAACTTTTATGAGGAAATATCAGCGCCAGATGTTGCTGCCACCAATTTCTTGATTACTCTTAGCAAGTGTCGACGAAAACAGACCTTTACAGTTATTAACTTTATTAACGACGTCGTTAATAGGTAAGATTTATGAAACTAGAGGGTTGAACGACATGCTAACCTTGGGGTTAGGTATGAGGCAGCTCCGGATAACGACAAGAACTACCGAGAGAAGGAAGGCGCTTTGAGAATGATAGGAACACTCTCTGCAATTATCCTTGGCAAGGGTAGTCCAATTGCGGACCAAGTCGAATACTTCTTTGTTCGCCATGTTTTCCCAGAGTTCCGAAGTCCGCACGGGTTCCTGCGGGCACGTGCTTGTGATGTACTTGAGAAATTTTCGGACCTTGATTTCAAGGATGAGAATGTAGGTTTCAATGCTTTCCGGGATTGTAGCTGTCTGCTGACAATTTCTTAGAATGTTGTCCTTGTCTATCAGAACATCTTACAATGCCTTGACGACTCCGAGCTTCCCGTTAGGGTGGAGGCTGCTTTAGCCTTGCAACCCCTGATCAGACATGATTTCATTAGGAAGTCTATGCAACAGAATATTGCGGATATTATGCAGAAATTGCTGAAGTTGGCCAATGAGGTCGATGTAGATGCCTTATCAAACGTTATGGAAGAATTTGTTGAGGTATTTGCATCGGAGTTGACACCGTTTGCTGTACAACTCACCGAGCAACTGGTGTGTTCCTCCAGATATCTTTTTTTTACTTTGGGCAAGGTCTTACATTGGTTTAGAGAGATACCTATCTTCGTATAGTCCAGGATGTTATTGATAAGGGTGCAAATTCACTTGATGATGATGCCGACAACTATCTAGATGACAAGAGCATTACAGCCTTGGGAGTTTTGCAGACAATCGGGACCCTCATTTTAACATTGGAGAGTAACCCTAATGTTCTCCTACTCCTTGAGCAAATACTCGTCCCCGTTATTACCATCACCTTGGAGCATAAATTGTTTGGTGAGTACCCATAAGGGATTGTGTCGGGTATGTTACTCATTGCTGATTTTGGTAGATCTATATAATGAGGTGTTCGAGATCATCGATAGCTGTACCTTCGCTGCTAAGGCAATCTCGAATACCATGTGGGCGGTTTTTGAACTCATCCATAAATCATTCAAAGACCGTGGAGAAATCTATATTGAGGGTAAGAAATACCTCGTTGTAGACCTGCTTTTGGACCTAACACTAGCAGAAATGCTCCCTGCTCTCGACAATTATGTCTCATACGGCGCGGGTACGCTGAAGGAAAACCCTGCCTTGTTAGACGCTGTGTTTGACATTATTCAAACTGTAGCCCCCCCCCATCTTGTTAATATGGGTGCGTGGGCCTAACGAGCTATTTTAGATCTTCACAAACGAGCGCCTAGGAGCCATGGATCGCATTTGCGGATGCAAGCTCGCCGAGGCTGTACTTCTTAACCTTCGAGGCCATGCTGATCAATATCTTCCTCGATTTGTTGAGATCGCCATGACATGTCTCAACGCCCCGGGAGACATCAAATCATATAGGATTCACTTGATGGAAATGGTTATCAATTGCATATACTATAACCCCTCGGTTACGTTACAAATTCTTGAGCAGCACGGCTGGACGAACAAATTCTTTAGTCTGTGGTTCTCGAACATTGAGAACTTCAATCGGGTTCACGACAAAAAGTTGTCTATTGTGGCAATCGTTGCATTAATCCAGTTACCTGCTGAGCATGTTCCTCAAAGTATTCAGCCCGGGTGGCCCAAGCTTATGCAAGGGATTGTTCAGCTATTCCAGACCCTACCCATCGCAATGAAGAGTAAGTCCCTATCCCTGATACTAGCAGATTATCCGAGCTAATCCAGGCCAGATCGTGAGGAAATTCAGAAGGAGGGGTTAACCATAGACGATACATATGACACAGAGAGTGACACAGAATGGGAAGGCGAGGCTGTCTGGAGTGCCGATGCAGATGAAGGCGACGAAGCGGATATTCCTGATGAGAGCAGTGCATATATGGACTTCTTGAACAGCGAGGCCCAGGCTCGCGGAGCAAGTTCGGGCCTCGCTACCGCATGGGCTGATGAGGAGGAGGACCTTGAGGAGGAAACGTTGTTGGAGACTCCTCTTGACCACGTCGAGCCTTATACGCTTTTCCGTAGCGCCTTGATGGGTGGGTTTCCGTGTGCACCGGGTTATGAGCGATTGCTAATTGCCTAATCAGATCTTCAAAATATGCAACCTCATATCTACGAAGGCCTTACTAAAGCTCTTAGCGAAGATGATAGGAACGTCATTAAGGGCGTGATCATGGAAGCGGAAGCTAAATCTCGCGCTAGTGAGGCGACGGCAGCAGCTCTGGGGGTAAAAAATGGCAGCAATTAGTACTTTGCTAGGGTCTGACGTTGTTATGCAATGGATCTTAAATTTAATGCTTTTGTTCATTTGTCCGTGGTGTCGGTAAAAAAAAAAAGCCGGGTTCGGGTTCTGTCTTATTTATTTTTCTTACAACCTTCAAGGGGGTCTTTTTTTTTTTTTTTTTTCTTCCCAACTTTCACCACTTGCTTTTCATCAAGGTTTTTCCTTGTTTATTCCCTTTTCACCTTTTTCCTTATACTCCGTTTTCCATTGCTTTTTTCTTTCTTTTTTCTTCCCACGCGCCAGAATTAGATAAGTTAAATGTCTTGACGGTCGACTTTACGAAGTAGATGAATTGGGAGGGGGGGGAACCATTGCGGTAGTGTATTTCAAATAACGTGGTCGTAACGATAAGTTTGGCAGTATGATAGTTTGTGTATCTTGTTTACCACTTATCACATATATTAGACGTGATGTACTTGTAGTACTTGTCATGGTGTATCACTCGCCTCTCTACCAAATCTCTCAGTCTGTCCATGTAAATTATCTATGATGTCTATTTATTTTATATCTTATCCATCAATTACCACTGCCCAGTAGCCAAGGCCGTTTCTCCCAGAACTCGTCACGGATAATGTCCACGTGCTCTGTCACTATCCTCGCCTTCTTGGCGCGCTTCCTTTCCTTCTCCTTTTGCGTTTTCGACTTGAATTTCGGGACGGCTGTGGTTTCCCGTTCTTCTTCTTCTTCCCGCTTGCTCCGCTCTGGGGGTTCGGTGAGGGTGGTGGCGGCGGTGGGATCCGCTGCTGCTGCTGCTATTGCTGTTGCTGCGTCCTCGCCCTCGGGGATTCGATAATCTCTATAAACAACACTACCCTTCCTGTACATCTCCGGCTCGTTATTGTAATTAATCCCGAATCGGGAGAATAGTAACTCGTTCTTATCCGCTGCGAAGGTTCCCTACACGCAAATGCAAAACCAAACGATTAGCTCCCCACTTTTCTTTCTCCCCAAAAGGGCCATATGGAGGGGAGGAAGGAAAAAGAGCGCAACCCGTAACTCAACCTCAGCGTCCTGCCGAGTGACACCACCCTTAATCACAAGTGCCCAAAACGCGGTATTGAACAGATTATTGACGTGAGCATCCGCCTGCCTCCAGGCGAAGTAATCCCGGACATTCCCAATGCTAGGGTAACAAACGGCTCTACAATCGAAGCTAGGCGGAGCCCTCAATCCCCCATCGCCCTCCCCATCGCCCTCCCCATCCCCTTCGGAGGCGCCGAAATAGCGCTGCCAGAGAAAGACGTACCACCCCGTGAACGTGGATACCACCGTGCTCACCAACTTATCCTCCCGCCGATCGAATAGGGCGCACTCGCGCGGCAGCAGGAACGAGAACTCGTCCGAAACCCCGTACGCCATGCGGATGTCGGTGAGTGTCTTGAGCGTCGCGGCCGCCGCCGCGTTCATCAGGTGCAGGGCGCGAGGGTCGTTGGGCTTTTGGAAGTTTTGCGCTACGCTAAAGGTGCTGAAGGAGCGGCCGTCCAGGCGTAGGACTATGTAGGTGTTTGGCAGTAGGTGGCGGGGTATCTCGAAGTTGCGGGTGTATTCGTATCTGTTTTTTTTTGTTTTTTTGGAGTTAGTTAGTTGGGCAAGTGGGGGGGGAGTGGTTGGAGGGGGGGGAGGGGGGGTAACTTTGAATTTGCCATTTGAGCTTTGGGTAGTAGTGGTGGTGGGTTGTTGTTATTATGGTGGTGGTGGTGATTGCTTGAGTGGTAGTAGTTTTCGGTGGTGGTGGGGGGTGGTGGTGGTGGTGGTGATGGCGGGGCAGATTTGGTTGTGGTGCGAGTCATGTGATGATGGGTTAGCGTGATGGGGAGGATGGGATTAGATCTTGACACGACGCGATGACACCGGATCGCCAATGGTATCATGTCGGCCATCTTTTACTTGTAAGATGGAAATGTGATTCACGGATGGCGTGCTCGGAAGGGGAGGGGGGGGAGGTAGGGGCAAGCGTGGAGGAGAGCTAGTGCCCCATAGCGTCCTGGACTGGGAAGCGGCTAGGTAGGTGTGGAAGTGAATTAGTTAGACTAAAATGCTCCAAAGGAGAAATCTAAAAATCTCAATTGATGCCCAACACTTAGAAGACGGAATAGGGTAGTGTGGGAGGTATTCCTGATAGCACATTATGTTAGATTTGCCCTTATTTGAGCCGAATTCGGACATTTGATTTTGTCGAATTTTTTGCAGTGAGGATTTGAGCAAAATTCACATACAAAGTGATTAACTTCTGCGTCTGATCCAATTCCCGGTCCAGAACGCTATACCAGTATTATACAAAAATCCAAAAGGTTATGGCGAACCCGTATGGGGCACTGGCTATCCCCTCAGGCACATTACCTATGGCCAATAGCTGATCTAATGGTATGTACTCGAGTACTGTACCTCTATCAGAATATCTCTAGCCATAAACCACACACAACGACCAAAAATTGCAGTATCCATCTTAATGTACCACTCCAATCGACCCATCGACTAAACAAAAACTTTCCAACCTTCCTCCCCAAATCCCCCGTCCGTAATGCAAAGGATATATAGCTGGTGTAGTATTATAATTGTCGGTCTTCTACCCCCCCGCCCCCGCCCTAACCCCCCAAACCAAAACCTGCCCCCCCTGGACCTCAATATCCCAGCCCTCCTGAATCAGCATCTTACTAACCGCCGGCAAAAGCCTCGGTTTCCCGTCCTTCGAATGTCTTCCACGCCCCGTAACAATACACAACGCCTTTGCTCCTCCCCTACGTCTCCGCTCCCTATCATCACTCTCCCTAGCCCACCACCGAGTTGTGCGTTCCCGCGAAATTTTCACCGCTTGCTTCACCGTAGTGCCGTGTAAATCTAGTATATCCCCGCTGGAATTCTGGTTTACTAATTCCTCAGCGGCGGTATTGCTGTATTCTCGCACTCTGTTGTTGTGTTCGTGTCCCTGCTCACTGTAGACTGCTGCCGCGCCGGACATTAAGCGGTCGGATTTGGACCTTCGGTGTGCGGCGGCGGCTTTGGTGAAAGCTTCATCGCGCGCAATTGCGTAGGCTGATGTGTGGATTGAGGGTGAGGTGGGAGATTTAGGGATGTTGGCGCGTGTAGACATAGGTGGACGGCGGAGGCTGGTGCCGATTACTGTCCAGTCGGCGCCGACTATTGGTGTCGTTTGGCGGGAGACTATTCTTGAAGGGGAAGGGGGAGGTGGGGATGTGGATGTGGGGGAAGGGGTTGGAGAGTATGCTGCGAGGAAATGTTGTTTGGGAGGTGTGTTGCGGGAGAGAATCTCAGCGAGTTGGAATAGGGTAGTTTTTTTCTCTCCGCAGAGCGACAAGAGTTTGTCTAAGTGATCTGTTTTCACAGTTGGCCCAAATTTCGCTGCCAAAGCGTGGAGCTCATCAAGATGCATTGCGTTCCGTGAGCCACCAGCACCATACTTGTCCAATAGAGCGGCAACGGTAGGACCCATCGACCCGTTATGGCAATGGTAAGCAGAGAGCACCTTCCTCCGTTCTAAGCCTAAGCAACCCGCCAGATAATCCACTTCTCGAGACATTGTTTCCCAACGAGACTCTCCAGCATTGTCGCTCGGCGAGTTCTCATCCAGCACTAAACTTGCCTTCATTCCCCCTCCCCCCTCCCCCTTCCTACTGCTCCGCCCTTTACGTTTCCCCTTCTTCCCACCCCAATTCAATCCCAGCTCGCTATCAAACGCATCGACTCCCTTGGTTCCCCCCTCGTCCTCGTCGCCGTCCAAAAAAACGCGATTCAGGAGCTCATCTATTGCGCGATCCACATCGCCCTGTGCACTGCTAAGTACTCGCTTGATCGTGTGCATGCCCAATTCCGGAAACATCTTCTGTAAAAAGTCGATCTTGTCCGGTGGGTTCTCGTCATCGTTCTCCTCCGTCTGCCAGGTCAGGTCGGTTTCTGATGACCACTCGCAGAGCTCGGGACAGGAGTCGAGGCCTGGAAGCGCGCCATCGTCAAGGACGGTCTGCGACTTCAATATATCGAGTGTTTGGCGGACGCTGCTTAGGTCGTTGGTATCGTTAAGTATTGCTGCGATTAGGGCGGAGTCGAGGGTGGGGAATTCGGCCTGTTGACAATCACAATTAGCATTTTATAGAGAGGAATCCGGGGCTGGGATGGAAGGAAGAAGGTACTTCGAGAAGGCCGAGAGGTTCTATTTCTACATTGTTCATTTCGCTGGTCATCTTTGCTAATTACGAAAAGCGGGGTTCTGGAAAATGGCATGGAGGATTGTGTGAGGTATATTTTGGACGATGATCGTAACCGCAGCTCGAGTAATTCTTGATTTACTCTCACGACGAGACTCGGGCGAAAAGGAAAGGAAAGGGGGGGAAGCTTGTTTCCACTCGCAATGTGAAAGAAAGATTGTCTGCGTGGTGTATGTGTGTTTGTGTGGGTATTGGTACAGTATTGTTTGTTGCTTTCCCGTCCAGGGTAAAATGGGGAAAAGGGGGGTGGGTTATAAGTACTTGTATGTACGAGTACAACTTTTCGAGTGTTTTTCAACAAATTTATCGAAGTACTGGTACTTGTACAGAGGGGAAAAAAAGGGAAGTGGAAAGAAAGGGAGGAGAAGCTGGGGGCGTAAGTTGAGGTTCTTATGAGGACCCACTCGCTGGCATTGATGGGGGTTACACCGAGGTCACGTGTTTGACGCATGATGCGATGGCATCAGTTGGAATGGTGGATGAGTCTTAAGAACCGGTACCAGCACTCGAAAAGCTTTGGAGAAAGGACGAGAGGAGGAGGTGGCATTTGGTCACTTTGACTGAGGTTGATCATCTGGCCAACGTTGCACCTGAAATGGTGATTTTTTACAGCCTAACTTGTTGGGGGGTGGGGGTTTAGGGTACCGGTATTTAGAGTTTAAAAATAACAAGTGTGTACCCGTGTGTTGGGGCGACGTTCGTGGATACGACTGTGACAGGTACCGGTATTGCATACCACCCAGATCCGAGCAGAAAGATCAAAATTTGGCGGTATGCAATAGCGGTTGTGTCCACAAATGTCAACCCACTGTCAGTATAGCCAGAAAGAATGTGTATAAAAAAAAATTGGGATTATATGTTAAAGGATACTGAGTCAAGGCGTTCGGTAGGCCTACTTTATCCTTACCAGCCTGATGCCGTCTGTGGGCCCCCGGGAGCCGTTTGCTCCATGCGCAGTTATTCGAGTATCAGATCGAGGTGATGCGGATACGCGCCAGCTGCCGATTATTTGCACCAAGTGATGGGGTAGCACGTTTCGCTGATATGCAATCGATTATTGATACCAATGGGAGAGGATTAACAGCTACTCTGCACCACATTTTATGGGTAGTCGTAAAAACCCTTCCCAGATTTCTTCCCTAGCCACCCTGCATCAACCATCTTCTGTAACAACACCGCGGGACGGTACTTTGAATCAGCCGTATCCTTGTGCAAGACTTTCATGATGGCCAGACAAGTATCCAGCCCGATAAAGTCGGCCAACTGCAGTGGCCCCATAGGAACGTTGGTCCCATTCTTCATGATACTGTCGATATCCTCTCTCCCGCCTATCCCTGTCTCGAGGCAGATCACAGCCTCATTGATATACGGCATCAGTATACGGTTTGCCAGGAAGCCTGGAGAGTCTTTGCTTGTGCTTGGGATTTTCCCCATAGCCTTCACAAAGCTGAGGGCACGGGTGAGGGTTTCCTGGGAGGTTTGTAAACCTGCGATGATTTCGACACCTTTCTGAACGGGTACCGGGTTCATGAAGTGTGTGCTTAGAACCCGGTGCTCGGCCCCCCTTGCTGCTGCTGCGATTTTGGTTATGCTGATACTTGAGGTGTTTGTCGCGAGGATTGCGTTTGAAGGTGTGATCCCTGCTAGTTCCGAAAATATTTTGGCTTTTAGTGAGGGGATTTCCTACTTTATGTTAATCCCAATCATATATATATGTGGCTTAGGGGGATGCTCGCACAGGCACAGCTTCAATAACGAAATCCGATTCTGAGAGAGATGAGAGCTGCGTAGACGTGGTGACGCGATCCTTGATTTTTTGGGCATCATCACTGGCCAAACGGCCCTTATCGACACTCTTCTGTAGCAACGTTTCTACCGCCAGAGTTAGCCTTAGTAAACGAAGCATCACTAGCAATATAACCGGCTAACCCATGAACGTTATAGACTTATTGATAGATTCCAGCGAGTTATCCACCAATGTCACCGGAACTTGAGCGTTCTGAGCAGCTACGAGCGCTATTCCGAGTCCCTGGAAGCCCCAGAATTAACAATCTTTCGCCCCCTCCCCCCTTAGACATGCTGCATTGGAGTTCCCGGCGTACCATCTGTCCAGCACCAACAACTCCTAACCTATTGACATTGTGCTCGCCTACTACAGCCGAAAGGGAGAACTGCCGGCAGAGTGGCTCGCGGAGGGCTCTCGAAACTGTGGAACGGAGCATCTTTGGTCTTTTTCCCACCGAGGTGAGGAGATACTCAGGGGAGAAAATTATGGAGATGCAAAGAGGAGAGGATACGGGAGTTGGTTCCAAGGGTAGCGACGTCGGAAGATATTGTGGGGTGGTGGATCGGGGGATCGATCACATGGGAGTGACATGGGACAACGAGGCTCAGCAGTGCAGAGCCTCACGAGACGAGGATAACCGAGGAAAGCCGAACGCAGTCATGGATCAACTCGAGATGATGAATTTTTCGCTTTTCTATCCGTGATGGGCTCTTTTGTGTTTCAACTTAAACGTGATCCAGATCGAACGGCTCTTCTTCGCTTGATAATATTATGAGCTCTTTTTCTGCATCCTTAGAACCCCCTCTCTTCCTCTTCAGCGGCAAGGATAGATACCGGTATCTCAAATTGTGCTTTCGACGATTTGAAATTGCATGCTAAACCCTAAAATTACGATAAGTCTGGGATGCGATTCCAAAACCTTGCCGAACCAGACATTTCTGATTCCATTATGACCACGATCATCCTTTCGTATTAATGATACAGCTATGAGTTCAGTCAAGACCTCAATTAAAAACTCAAGCCTTGTTACGGTAGTCCATCTCCTACCGGTACCTACCTACCCCACCCACCATAGACCACTAAAACATGGGAAGCTTTTATGCAACTCCCGTCCGTGTGTCTAAGACAGAGATGGCAAAAGATGTTGTCTTAGTATTTCGAGTACCTAATATGCGCAGGTACAGTACAATAAGTTACTTGTACTCAGTAGTATCAAACCAGTAAGTTTGACCGACCTTTTTTTTTTCCACCTGCGGGGAAAGGAAAAAAGAAAAAAGTTCTTGCAGTAACTGGGCCCCTAGTACATACAGTACCGGTAAGTGCTCGCCCAAAATCCCTCCTGTACCCGACTGAGTACCGTACTGTGCTTTTTGCATCTGCTTTATCTTCAGCTCTAAGCCGCCTCTAACCACGGGCCTAGATGCCCTCCATCGCTGTTTCACCTCAAAAGCACTCGTACAGTAGCTTTACCGTAGACTACCGGTGGTAAGTAAGTTCTGCGAAGCTTGGAGTTTCCAATTGCCGCAAACTTGATGGGTTGTGGTGGTGGCAATCATGTGTAAAGTGCCGCCGATATATGTAACCTATCGGACCGGGAAGTGAATCACTTTATGGTGAATTCCCTTCCTTTTCTTTTTTTTTTTTTTTGGCTCAAACAAACCCTCACTGCAGAGAAATTTCAGCAAAAAAACCAAAAAAAAGGCCTCCGAATTTGGCTCAAAAAAAAGGGGAACATCCAACAGCATAATGTTCTATCCCGGATAGTGCCGTATTTTTTTGTCTTTCCAGTTGTTGGAGTGTTAATTGATATTTTTTTTTTTAAGACAGATTCACTTTCCCGTCTGATCCGCTTCCCCCGTCCAATACAGTATCATACGTTATCCATCATGTTGAAACTTGATCAGAGAGAAATTTTAGTGAGCCTTCCTTTTTGTTGATGTGTGCCCAGATATACTCGAGTATATTAAATTATAAGGTGTGTCCTCACTTTAATTGTATGACGGGAACCCGTGTCATGGGGGGGCAAGCTTCAATCCACACACAGCCACGTGATCAGTGAGGTTTAAGGGATGCCAGCTCATACCGGTACTCGAGTAAGTTATCTTAGGGCTTTATTGAGACACCCTAAAGCTATCCGTACTCGGATGATAGGGACACGGTAACATAACATCCTTGGAATGAAAAGCTTTGTTGCAACTAAACTATTAGGGGGATAGACTAACTAATTAACTTACCTGATAGCCTGCCGATAATGATAAGGGTAGACTAGCGAGAAACAAAAAAAAAAAAAACACCTCCCTCCGAGGAGATGATAGGACTTATCAAAAGTAAAATTTATTTGACTTGAAAAAGAAAAAGGCTGACTCGTCCGTGGGAGGCTCGCTACATACAGTACCTACCCTACAAGTATCATTCTCGGCGCCCTATCAAGTCGGTACGGTAGACTATATACTCGGGTACATGCTGCATTGCAACATCAAGTGCAGGAAGCCCTCAAAGTTGATATTTTGTGCCTTGTGCGGGCAACCTGTAGGTTACCCAGTTTCGCTCTTCTATGTTATTCCAACTTACCGTACTCGAATACTCCGTTTACTGTAACATTCACCTTTTTCTCATGCAGCTTCTACAGCTATCCTGCATATAGTACCGGTACTTGGGCGATCGTATGCGTGGGGGAGGGAGGGGAGGAGAGAGGGGGAGGGAGGGCTTTTATTTTCACCGGCTCGGATTCACCCCCTAGCCGGGTCGAGGTCATTATAACAACAGCCACCACCCTCGATTTGATTTCCCTTCTTCCTTCCTTTCTTTCCTTCCTTCTTTCCACTTTCCATCTATTATAAATTTTACAAGTTCAATTACAATTCACTTCTTTTCATTAGTTAAGTTAACCATTCCCAATTGGAAGAAAGAAAGAAAAAAAACATCCGCGCCCCATGTCCCTCTCAGCAATCCCGACCGAGCTAATGCTCATAATATCCGGCTACCTCTGCCCCGCGGACCTCAATTCCCTCCTGCGCACCTGTAGCTCCCTTCACGAGACCCTGACAATCCCGCTCTACCGTCTCGCGTGCGAACCGGAGTACGAAAAAGCGGCGCTCTACTCCTCCGCCGCGGTCGGGAACCGCACCCTCGTCTCCCTGATCTTTGGGAAAAACCCGGACCTGACGATATTCGACGAGGACACCGAGAGTCCGATCCCGAGCTCCACTCCCTTCGAGAAGAAGATCGAGCTGGCGCTCCACCTGGGCGTGGACCTGATTCTGCACTACCCGGACAAGGACAAGTACCTGAGAAACGGCGACGGCGTGTCCTACGCCGTGACCACCAACCGCCCGGCGCTTCTGAAGCAGCTCCTCTCCTACCACGCCGACCCGTCTTGTGTGACGCCGAACGGGCAGACGCCACTACACCTGGCCGTCATAAACCGGAACCCCACGGCGGCTAAACTCCTCCTCCAGTACGCCGCCAATCCCGACGAGAAGGAATTCGAGAACCCCAACCTGCTGTGCTCCACCTCCGCCCGGGGATCCACCGCCCTCCACCGGGCCGTCAGCAATAACGACCCAGAGATGGCAAGGATACTCCTGACGAGCGGGGCGAGCACTGAGGTGCGCAACATGTTTGGGAAAACGCCATGGTTCTTGGCGGTGCAGATTGGTGTGGAGATTGCGGGGGTGCTACTGGACGCGGGTGCAGATATGAATGCCAAGGATGACAGAGGTTGCACCTTTTGGGATTATCCAATGTCGAACAAGGTTATGCAGATGCTGGATGACCTCTATCCATCTGAGGGTGGGGAGAGGGCACGCAAATCGAGGACGCGTATAGAGAAGCTATCAATGTACGATTATATATAGGGCCACATGATTTTTTTTTTGATTGATTTTATTTATTCAAGGAAGGAGCAGGCGGGGGCTGGTGGGGGCCTGTGGGGCTGGTGAGGCTGGTGGGAAATTTGAAGCGTTTTTTTTATTGTTTTACCTTACCGGTATTTCATAACTGTTATTATTATCAGTAGTATTAGTAGTAGTAGTAGTAATAGCAATATTCCTACCACTAATCTTTACCATAATGATCATCTTACATGGTTTTTTTTTTTTTTTTTAATGTTTTCACGATTAACTTTATGCGCCCTTAATACCGCAAGAACTCGAATAAACGAACCTCGCGCTGGGACGTTGGACTTGCCTCTCAAAGTAAGGTCTGGTGTTTTTTTCTTTTTTTATTTGTCTCGGAGAGGGGGGGTCTTTTGGTGTGGTTTTCGCCCCTTTTCCAGAGGAGGAAATTTTGGACTACCTAGCACAAGGTTCGTTTATTCGAGTTCTTACGGGTAGAAGGAGTGAATCACCAATGATCACTCGTTCGAACGACCCCTCTCTCTCTCATGTGGATGGAAGCGATTTTCAGTGGGAAAGGAGCTCGTGACTCCCAACGCCAAAGTTGGGGCTAGATGGCCCTGAGTGGAGACTATAGCATGATATCATCCGGTAACGGTATATCATAGGTCAGGAATATTATAGTGCTTCTATACCATGCTTAATAATTTATGGCACAGTTTGTCTTCAATCAGCTGAAACCGCTCCTTTTTCTTTTTCTTTTTCTTTTTCTTCCCTTTTCTTTCCTTTTCATACAGTATTTGACATCTTTCTCCTTGGCGACCAGTTGTCATTTGTCAGTTGTTGTCTTATTATCATACCTCTTCCGGCCCTCTGGCCGAGATTCCTTTGCTTGAAGAGGCCTCTATTCGAAGGTATAGTACCGGTATATTTATCCCTGTCAAAAAAAAAAAAAAAAAAAATGTGTCCCAAGCAGTGAACTTCCCCATCACCACTCACGATGCAAGTCCATTTTTTGTTCATCTGCCGTTTTTCTTTTTTCTTTTCCATTTCTTCCATTTCCTTCCCTTTTTTTTCCAACCCTACGAATATGGGTCGGGGTCGGACAAAGTGGAATTTAATGCCGGAACAAGTGCGGTAGTTTTTTTTCTTTTTTTTTTCTTTTGGCGGTATGATATGAGATCGCGGTTTCGGTAGACTCGTGTGCGTTTTACCAGGTTTTCCTCTTCCTCCCAAAACAACACCACTGTTGGAGGATAAATAATTAGACTAAGGTGGGAGGGGGGGGGGGGGAAGTCTTGTGCGTTACGGTTTGGGGTTTTTTTTTTGGAAAGGGCAATTCTTTTTTGCCCTAATTGCCTTTTTCAAGTCAGGTGTGTGGTGTGGGTAAACTGACCTTCAAATCGTGGGTCGAAAATGATGGTTGCAATCAATTTTGTGAACAGGATTTTGTTTCGGGAGCTTCAAGATCTTATTGGAGGTGGGGGGGGCAGCAGGGGGGGGGGAAGTATTGGTCCTGGGATAAGGCAGATTTGTCAGTTTGGTTACGGAACTCGTTGCATCAGATCGGATGGGAATCTGGCTGAATTTCCAATGATGACACTCAGAATTGTAAAACTATCATAATCAAGATAAGCAGTCGGGATCGACCAATCGAGGTCGTGACCTGCTTGGCAGTGCTTAGGCGTCGCCGTGATTTTAGGGTTTCACATGTAATCTGTTTTGATCAACCCGAATCGTTGTTTTCGGGTCGTAATCCGATTCCTTGGGACGGAGTGGAGGGGGGATCACCTGCTCTTGGAGGGGTGGGTGGCGGTTGGAGGAAGACATAGTCTACTCGAGTATCTAAATTCTGGTTGGGGGGGGGGGGAAGGGAAGGGAGGTGGAGCCTTATCCTTCCTCTCTCCGCTGAGACACCTGAAACTTTGTTTGCCAGTGATTGTTGGAAGCATTTTGAAAGGGCACAGGAGTGCATGAGGAATAAGGTACTTGTACTAGGCCTTCATTGACATGGACTGATGTGTTAGATTTTGAGTATGGTGAGGGTAATACCGGTATGTGCCGAAACGGGGGCGCTTTGGGGGGGGGGGGGGGGGTAAAGCTAGGAATATCAGTACAGTTCAAACTGACGATATGTTATCAGTGCGCAGTAAGGGTGCGGTATCTGGCAACCTCCCGTCTTCTCTCAGTGGTATGCAGATCCTTCGGGCACTTTCTCTGCTGGTATGATAGCTGGATATGCATTTTCCCTTCCTGGTCCTGGACCCTTGCCGCCTGGGGTTCTGGGGGGGTGGGGAATGTACTCGCGCGGCCGAGTTGAAGCCGGACACCTAAGGTGACAATTACCATACAAAGTGTCCGGCTTCAACTCGGCCGCGCAAGTATGCTGATACATAGTACTCGAGTACAGTAAGGTGCCATTGATATTTAGGGCCCGTCTGGTTGCGATGCCAAAACCGTCATTACATGCCGGATAGGTTTTTACTAGGATAAATTTTAAGTTAATATTTAATTACATCCCTGATTAATTTTATGGAGGCTTGCTGCAAAAAAACACTATATTTTGCTTTTGAGTGGGGTGTCTGTCTGGTCAACACTGAAAACTCAATAATCGAAAATGCGATAATGATGTCAAAATGAAGGTTTGCGAAATACTGATCTGACCAGTATTTCACACACAAAAACCTTCATTTTGGAACAGTGTGCATAGGTTATATACAACAATCCACCACCAACCACCAATTTTTGGGAATGGAATACAAAAGTAAAAAGTATTGAACTTCAAGTGCCAATGTGTCCCTTATATAATAATTATCCAGGGATTTTTTTTTGAGTGACTTTTTTTTTTTTTTGAATTGATTTTCCTGGCGACCAGACATGCTTCTTGGAACTTGGCGACTGCCGTTTTGTCATTATGGATGTTTGAAAACCCCCCCCCCTGGATGACCAGATGCGCCCTTATTCGTTCCTTTATTGAGGTCATGTTTCTTCCTTATGCTAGCTGTGGCTTTTCTTGGACCACTTCTCGAGCTTTGATTTTTACTAAGGTGATGTTAGAGTCCAACTATGATACTCTATCGTGCGGCGAGTATGATAAAATAAACCCCGAAATCTCAAATCAGTGCATCCAAGACTTCACCCGCCCTAAAAGGCAGTATGTGCATGGTAATGACCAGTGAACGTAAGCCATCAGTAAGCACAAGTCTCCTCTTTGTATCTCGGGTTTGTCTCCCAATAGTAGTCATCTGGCACTTTTTCCTTTATTTTTTTTTTTGTTGTTGTTGAGATTTCTCATTTCCTGGCGTGCACAGGTATAATTTGTATGGAGCAGCGACTTGAAACTTGGTATTTCTGTTTTTTTTTTTTTTTTTCGAATAAAAAAAAAAAAGATAAGTGCCAAATGATTCCAATACGTCATAATATATAAACCCATGCTCAACGATCGACGACTTTCCCACTTTCTTGGGAATCGAAGTATGATAACCTATCATCCTTGATAGTATCTATATTTCACCCTTTATAAGGGAGAGAGGATCTGGGCGCACAGGTGTTGGATCACCTACCGTATAGGGCAATGTGGTTTGGTGATAGGCGGTCATGGGGACATGGGTTTTGGTGGTGTTTGGTGGTGGTGTTTGGTGTGTGTGACAGGTGTAATATGGTACAATGCATTAAAAAGGTGTAGAAAGAAGCGTTGCATCTCGTAATGCTAGGTCAGAGGATTATGAAGAGCAACAATATCATTATGAGGTGTAACAAAACCTTTACAGGGACATTATAACTTGAATATAATTGTAGATTGTACACATTCACTGGAGATACATTTCATCATATAATTTTCAATTAAAGATTCTTGTAAAACTATTCAGCTAGTTGCTGTGCATTGTACTTTTTTCAATAATGATTGATGATATCATGGATCCTCATCCAATGCTCACTGTTTTGAGCCAGTAATTGGAATCAAAGTTACCAAATACTAGTGACAGGTCTGTTAATAAGAGTACTTTAAGAAGTTGTATTTGAAGAGAAGGACTGTGAAATGCCAATCTACAGGTTTGTCAAATTGCAAAACTGTCTTGTAATTCTAAATAATATACTAGTAGTCTAATAAATCTGGGTTCTCAGAAAGCAATTGTAGAATATGAAGAACAGGAATTATCTGCCAATGCTCACAGAGTTTGAAAGTGTTGTGCCAGAGCTTCCTTAGTCAATTTCCTATCCCCACTGTCTACTCAGCCTGTACAAATTCTAGATATTAAGATTATGAACTATCTTAATTATCTGCAGGATCTATTAAAGAAGCATTATTGGAGCTGGCCATGTAAACTTGGTCCTAAGAATCAAGCATGTTCCTACTGGTTGCAGATTTTAGAAAAAAATAATAATTCTGCTAATAAACTTATAAGGCAGAAGAATAGGAGAAATAGCATAGGTAGAGTGTAATTGATACTGGTTATTTGGTTACTGAACCCAAGTGCAGGAAGTATTGGAGAGCAGTTAGTTTATTGGAGAACTAAGAGACCATGTTAGCTATTTGGAACTATATCCAAATTGCTGGAGTGAATAAGTAACATACTAAGGCTGTAAATAATGAAAAACTTATACTAAACTAGTATATAGAACTAAACTCCAAGGGACTTGCAATCGCAGTTGCCCAGTATTGGCAAGAGACCAATGATGGTATTTCCAACCACCATCAAGCCAGGGTAGCCAGAGAAGTTGCTAAAGCAACATCCTCCTCAACAGAAAGACACTGGCTACATAAGATGATATTTGAATGGAAGGAATATCGTAAAGGAGTCTATAAAAATGGACATGAGCGCGCAGACGTCATCATACATGCTATCCAACCTACTCCTACTACCATTGCCCTCCTATTACCGTAACCCAGCCTAGTTCTCATTTCCCTTGATTCCGACGTCATGTGCTTACTTTATTGTGTTTAGTTTTTGCCGATCGCACCCAGATCTCACGCTAAAACGCTGTGAAATTCGGCATCCAATGAAGGGATATGGCGGGGTGATACCGGAGGCGCCGTAACTTGTGTGTGTGGAGAGATTCCGATCGGCAAGTTGGAGTCCACAAAAACCCAGACTGGCCCTGTTCAGGTGTAACATGGGACTGGTGATTCTGTTTTGCTTCTCCATTTTTTACATTCTATATTTGAGTCTCTCTAGGGTTTGATAGGGAATTGGGCTATTAGGGATTTGGAACTCAGAAAGTCTTTTAATGCTAGCAGTATCTGCTGGCTTCCACAATGATCAAGATGCAACTGCTCTGGGATTTTAACTTTCTCCACTCTCCTTTCTTATCTATGATGTCAATTTCACGATTCCTGAGATTCCTTGTTCATATCCCTGTTTTGCTCGATTTTACTTCCACCTCCCAGTATTCGTATGATATTATGCTGCCAGAGCTAGGAGAATAAAGGTATTGGCAGAGAGAGCCGGAGGAAAGGATATGGCGTGCCAGTTTAATTTTGCCTAACAAATTCCCAGAAACAGCTCGTTAGCGAATTTTTTTCGACCACTCCCTCTAGTTCAAAGCTATGATGCCGTCGGCCACCGTAATAGTTGTAGGTAGGCGAAGTGCATCCTTAACCCAATTGTTACCTACAATAAATTAACCCCTATCCCCAGGTGTTCTAGGCTTACACAAGGGACATTATCATACAGAGCTCGGTTGGTATCACATGTACTGTACAGTCTTTCATCAGGTCTTGACGAATATCAACGGGTGACGAACAGGGGTATTCCGCCAGTAAAAAATCGAGTGGGGTAACAAAAAATGCCTGCTAATCCCTGTTCGTCACCCGCTGATATTCGTCGAGACCTGGTGAAAGACTGTAGCTTTGGTATTCTTTTTTATTTAGCCAAGGCACCTCTCCCAGGGTTCCGTCTCGCCAAGCGACAGTGAAAAGGAAATTTTCCTTGCAGTGGCGTAACGAGTGAGAAACCATGAGATCCCTCAATTTCTCCTAACACGCTTGTGAGAGATACTTACCGACGTCTAGAAAAAGGAAAAAGTCATCGAATAGTGCAATGGATGTTCTACAGATGCCGAAAAACATGCTGAGAACTTGATTGCAAAATACAGAGTATTGAACCCGGTATCAGGTTTCTGAAATGGAGAGGAAATTGGTCAAGCTAACTTAGACCGTAATTCTCTATTGACGCTTTCAGCTCCTTCCGATAAAGCCCCAGGATGGAAATAATGCTCCTGCTCCCCCCCCCCCCCGCAGCACACAGGGTTGGAATTATCGGTTTATTCGTGGAATTGGGTTATCGATTCAGACTGAAGATATGGCCCTAATTTTGTATGTCCCGCTAAGACTGGGGCCCATTTCTCGAGGCACCCGCATACTAGTATGATATGTGAAGTTTGCCTGGTCACTGGACTTGGGTATGTATAGTGGTCTAATATACTCACCCAACAATCTTTCGTCCACCCTTGGCTAGCGGGCCGATTACGTCAGCAGCACAACAGTTTCATACACGCCTAGTAGTCTACTATCCACTAAATATACTGCCCCAGTGGTCCTATATCCACTCTGGGTCAGAGGCTGTCCGATGGAGGGGGATCGATGAAACGAAGGTGGGAATAGCGAAGGGCGATTACCAGTTTGGTGTGATACCAAGATATTGTTTTGCAGTGTGCTAGGCTTTTTGAGCTCTAAGGCGCAGATATATTCCACCCCCCAGCCCACACTCTCGGCCCCTTGTGAGCAGCTAAGGCCTACATGGTAGCCGGAATGGGTACAACAGCCTGGATTCTGGGGTTCATTCAACCGGGCCTTGCCGGCCTGCAGATATCTGGGGCCTCCGAGTGACAATGCATAAATGTCACCCAAAGTCAATCCTAATCTTGCTAATACACATTCCATTGCTACGTCGCCCACCTGGTCTATATGCAGATTTCGAATGTGTACATGTTCCCCCGCCTGAACACAGAGGTCCGATGTTCCCTTTCATTTCCTTTCGTTTATCTCCTCACGGTGATCCTGACGTGCTTTGCAGTGGCGGAATATATAGAATCTGGTCGGACTATTTGCAGCTTTGCGATATAGGTGAGACTTCACTATCGTACATTAGTAGGCCCAGTAACGGGACCAAAATCCAAAATCCATATGGCTTTCTGCGAGGTAGAGGCCAGGTGTTTGTGTCAGATTCATATTACTCATGTTCCGAGTGATTAATGGTGAAGGCCTATAGGTAGTTCAGATATCTGCAGGCTACGTGGGCGTCCAGCAGTTCCGGTTTCGCCCTGCCGCGAACTGCCTATACACACCATTTATACCAGTCTTCATTCTTCTAGGAATGGTATACCCGCAATTAGAGACGGATTCCACCCCCAGCGTGCGTCGATGCTGTTAATTATACATCCTCCTCCTCCTGATGCAGAGAGGCAGGCAGGCTGTGGTATTCAATTGAGGTAATTGGGCGCCCCATCACTTTCCGCCTGCCGTGAGCAAGTTTTTTGAAACTTGTTGCTTGGTATTAGCTTGCCTTCTAACCGAGCAGATGGTGCTGAAGCATTAGATCCCGTCAAAAATCTATGTGGAATTGAATAGTCTGATACTATATTTCTCTCTGTTGGTATTTCCTTCTTGCTTACAGGTGCCGCACGGTGCAACAGATGCTCATACATACTCGTTACTCACCCTGAGCCCTATCACAACCAATAAACCTGTTATCACACTTTCTGGACCCAACTCCCAACAAGCAGGTACAACCTCCATTCTACAGATGACAACTCCCAAACAATCTAAAACACAGTATTGTACCAGTAGGGGAACTCACTTGATGCCGTTTAATTACCAAGGTAGTTTAGGTCATCCTGTCTCTGAGCAATATCTGTATTCAGTCCTTCCCCAGATGGATCCTTGCTCTCGGTTTCTTTTCAACATTCTTTTCTCGAAAACTCTGCTACTGTCACTACGATTCTGGTTTACATCCCCACCTCGCACGGGCCAACATCACCCAATTCCACTTTTGCAAAGAAGGGGGAGGAAGAGAAAGGGGAAAGGAGAAAAGGGGAAAAGAGAGGAGAAATACTCAGAATGACTTTAATAGCCTTCCCAACCCAACTGCTCTACCTGATAAGCAACACCCCCCCCAACCCCCTCCCTCTTAGCCCTAACCAACACCTTAAAACACCTGCATGCCCGCTTCTCCCAGGAACTCACCATTAGCACGCCCACCCCTGGTGACGACCATATCAGCGCCATGTACCAGGCAATCCTAATCCCGTCGCCAGCCCTCCTGACAAGCCTCTTGTTACCGACCCCACACCTGATACACTAGTACAAGTACCGCTGACAACTACGCGGCCGATGTAAATGAGGAGGGCTTTGTCCCCTACCTCTGAACCAAAGGCGCAGGAACCGATATTGTCCGGAATGCAGAGCTGCCCTTTTCCGTTATGTGTGGCAAGCGACTGCTCACGCGGCGGCTACTGAAGTGGGGGGGCAGATCCGTGTCAGTTCCTTGCACCCTGCCACTATGAAGGGCGGCGTGCAGGCGCTACGGATGATGCTCGGCGAGTACGTGATCAATTTTTGCGTTGAGGACATCTGTGGGCGCACAGCCGTGTACACCGCGACCACGCTCAGGAAGGTACTGAGCATCAGAGTCCTACTATATTCTGAAGAGGATATCAACTGCTGGACCTACGTGTACAGTTACAGGATGGTGCTGGGTTTTGCAGTTTCGAGGGGCAACACTGAGGTTGTGAAGCTATTGCTCGAGCGCGGCGCGGATTTCAAGAGGCTTGATCGTGGTGGGCGGAGCACGCCAAGTATTGCGGTCGCAACTGGAGATGGAGGGATTGTGCGGATCTTGTTTAAGGCTGGAGCAAAGATTTTAGCAGGGAGTTCAGGGCCCATTTTAGCAGGGAGTTCAGGGCCCTTAGTGGAGGCACCATTGACCTTTGCCCAGTGTTTCAAAGACTGAACGATTTACCACATGCTAATTGAATCTAGAGGCAAAGCGGGTAGTTCTGTTGAAAAGAATTAGTTTCAGCTTTTACATGGTGTTATGGATGATTGATTCTTGTACTGGTAGCATATCATTTCATTTCACTGCAATTTACCATAGAATACACTGCGAAGGTTGTAAAAGATAACTTGGGACTCCAGAGCAAAATAATGACCGCGATCACCATACCGACAGATTATCACTCGGCGGAAATGAAACGCCAAGGCACTAGGCATAGTTCAAAAGAGGAGTATGAAAATTTTCTCCGCTCACCCACTCTCTCACTTAAATACACTCTTGCTCAATCTCAGGTTCTTGCCAACTCTCTCTATTTTATCGCGCTCAACTAACTGAAATAACAGGAAAGCATAGCAGTATAAATAAACGACAAAAGCTGATCTCATACTCGCTCCACCATTTTCACTCGTCCACACAAGTCCCCATTCCTCCGCAGATTCCCATGCTAATAGAAAGAAAAATAAACAGGACGAATACTACAACTCCCACGCCTGTATACCTCCTGCTCCCATACACGCCGCCCCCTCCCAGTAACTGCACTGCTTTTGTGCCCGTACACAGAACGACATCAACAGACACCGGAGGGGAGAACACTGAACAGGGAACCACTGAAAGGCAAAATGACGAACGGTGAGCGACGGCAAACAACTGCGAGCGGACGAACAAAGACAACGATAACGGCAAATATCCGAACAGACAGAGGATAACGGGCGGCAGACAATGGACAGGTGGATGGAGTGATGGATGGGAAAGCATGCCGAGCATGCCAAGCAGCACCCGGGGGTTCTATACACGTCGAACATGTTGTTATTCTCTCCGGCCTCTCACCAATGTAGACAGTATTCCTCTATCTCCCCCTCCTAAATGCCATCGAGGTATGATAACAGGGAGGGAAGTCAAGGTGGAGGAAGACTTTGTATATATTCGGGAATGGCCGAAAACGATAGCACAGGCCCGCAATGGAAAACGACTTAAAAAATAAATACATTCGCAGTTCCACCCCAACTGCATGGTCACCCTGCCTTTTCTTTACTATCCTAGTCGTCTTCTCTTACTTTGCGCCCAGCTTTCTCGCTCCTCCCACTGCCCAGCTGCTCTAAGAAGCTTCACTGCCCGGGCAAATGATCTTCTCTCCTCAGTTTCTGGCAGTGAAGTTCCAACGAATTTTTCAAGCTCCTTTAAACTAAACATAACCTTATTTTTAGGGTCATGGCCCATTGGAACATTGTCTCCTAAGAGATCCACCAATTCTACCCCAAATCCAGATCTTTCTTCTTTCTCCAAGTTCCCTACTGGTGGTTCCAAGTCCCCTTCCGGTGGCGGTAGTAGAGTGGCCATAAACGATTCCTTAATCTCTTTCCCCTCCTCGCACGCTTTGTAAACGTGCACTGTGGCTCCAAGGGTGCCAACCAAGGGCTCCTTCAACTTCCCCTGGCGGTTCAAGTCCAGTAATCTTGCGGCTAGGGCGTGGTATCCGGTGGTTTCATCGATACTCTCCAAAACGATCTGTTCCTCACTTAAGGCCACCGGTTCCTCAGCATCTTTCTCACAACCACCCCCCAGCTGGTCATTCTCTACCCCCATCATGGTCTTCCCTTTTCCCATCTCCGGTATATCTTTCTCTACTTCCGGCTCGTTGTTCCCCAACTCCGGTGAACTCCCGGCATAGCTCTCCGTGAATGAAACTAAAATCACAGCCCTTGTCTGTCCAGAGGTATGTAACAACCATAACCGTGCATCATCCAACAAGGCTTCAAACTTTTCGCTCCATCCAGCCTCGCATACGACCGTTGGAAAACGTGCACCAGGCAGCTTAGCGTAGGCATCGGGAATCTTCACCGATTTCCCACAAATATCTCCGCTGAAACCTGTAAAGCCTAGATACCATTAGATATATAATAATAAGAAGAGTGATTAGATAACATACTCATTCCGGAACTAACCCTTACTAAACCTCTTGCCTCCTTTGCCCCAAACTGCTCAAACAGGGATCCATGAATGCTCTCAGTGAAAAACTGGGCCAGTGCCTCATGGGTGGGAAGAGGGGAACATTTAATAATAAACGATTGAGTGAGGAAGTTGTATTCTTGCCGGATCTTCTGGTTTTCCATTACTCCGGGATGCTTCCTCTCCCATTTGTTCACTTCCTCCGAGGAAATTCCGTTCAATTTTAGCTGGCCCTCGATTGTATCTTGAAGCCTAAAGATTTCTTCCACACTTAGGACACTCAAAGGGTGTGGTTGCCCCACCAAACAACCGGGATACTCCGAGGATCGGGTCTGTTCAGAGAGTTTATTATGGTCCATTGGTTCTTTCGCTCGGTGATGGATTGGGATAGGAGAAGATTTTGGGATAGATAGTTTTGGAGGTGGAGGTTTGGTTTCGGGGGTGGGTCGCTTCCCAAGCAATTTCGGTGGAACACTCTGGCTGATTGCAGAAGCATGACGGGTTCTGTAAATAGACCTGGATAATGAGAAGCTAGTGCCACCTCCAACCACCCAACCCCCCCCCCCTTGTATGTCATAATCACCACCTAATATACTCATTCTGTATTCTTAGAGACTCAGGAGTGAAAATAGAATCAGAATGAGTGGTGAGAAAAGAAAGGGGTAAATAATAATAGAGCAAAGTTGGTAGCGCGGGAGAAATTTGTGGGGTGAGACGAGAGACAAGGAAAAGGACGGGAGACAAGGAAAAGGAGAAATTGTGGGGAGAGATGAGGGACGGGGGGAGTGAGGAGAGCGGGGTGGAAGACTATTACATATATAAAGACACGTATATGGCCACGATAGAACTCATATTACACTGCGACTATCTGCTATGACGAAAATATCTATATCGTATCTTATCTGACAACCGTTTCTGGGAAGGTCTGTCCTCGTTGAAAGCTAGTCGTGAGAAGGAGATCAGTTAAATTGGTCTTAAGCAATATAATGCTTCAATGAGAGAGATTGTCATTTACTACCGAGAGCGAAAAAGCTGGGGTCCGGAAATCTTCTCTGTGGTTCCACCTTGCGAGAAGCACCAAACCAACGGGTGATTTTTCCCTGTTTCCCCTGTTCTCCGTCTTTCTACTTCACCCCTCTCACACAGGAAAACCCCTACCCGCCTGGCAAGCTCTTCAAACCGGTATCGACCCTAGCTTAATTTCTGCCTTTAGGTCCTAGCTAATCTATGTCTTTAGGTCCTGGCTACTCTATGTCTTTAGGTTCTGGTACCAATTCGCCTTCACCACCGGCACTTCCAGCGGCGGCACTTTCGGGGTTGGGATTATCCGTTAATAATACTGCGTCTTGGCCAGCAATTCGATCACTCTGGCTACTCCTGTTTACACTGGCTCGGAGACGTGGGTGGTTTTGTCTATGTCTTGCTCCTGTAATAACACTGAGCAGCTGGAAAAGGATATCAATGACTTGACAAATTCCTTCCCTTCTGATATTTTCATTCAGTATAGCTTTGGTAGCAGCATTTTTGATTGAGAATAACTAAAACAAGCCAGGTACTATAGACCCCGGGAGTCCCCATGAAACCATAAGCAGAAGCTGGTGGTACATCAAAACCCCTAGCTTCTCGGTGCTCTTCTCGACTAGTATTCCAATCGGCTGGACGGTCAACTTGGACATGGGCAAGAGCACCTGCGTGTGGTTTATTGAACATGACAAGGGGATTAAGGATACTGTACTTTGGTTAGGACTAGCAACATTCCCGAGGAGGTTTGTGAGAGTGGAGTACCTTCTCAGCTGTAAGACTGCAGTCTTGATGCAGAACAACAAAGGACTGAGGGAGATTCATGTTGACACCGTCAGTTATGCTGGTGAAGCTATGGATCAAGTTAGGGACTATATTAGACTCAGATTCTTTGATGGTAGCAGTCGCACTTCCGGGAGTGCTCCCGGGGTCCAGCTGGATGTTGCTACCACAAGAACCGGGAGGGAGATGGGGTCCAGAGTTTAGGGATGTGTTCTTGCGTTAGGTCACAATGTTACTCTTACAACTAATACCTACGAGGGTGCTTTGGAGGCTACAGTTACGTATTAGGTATCAAATACAGGTGAGATAGCTATTTTGCGACGGACGGAGAGTGTTGAGCTGCGTCTGTCGTCTAGGGATCGCAAAAGCATGAAATTACAAAGTGTCAATACTGGCAAAATTTCTGTCCACGCCTAGGTATTAGAGGTCATCCCATTCATGAGTGAGGGGGAGAGAATGGGAATTGTCGTCCGATTTATGGCTGGTGAAACAAGAAACGGTCCAGATTTTCGTGGTGGCTGTACGGAGGAGGAAATATCTAACTCTGGGGATTACCGATCATTACCTCCGCTTCCGTTATTTCCAACACCCTTGGCTGTCCCCCACCGCCCGGCATTGTCCCCCGGGGTCAGCGATGCAGTTGTTGGAAGAGATGTGGGAAGCGTTCCGGAGGTACGTAGTCTTATAGGAAGAGAAGACGTCGAAAGAGCAGATGGGGATGGGGAGGCAGAGGCCGAGGAGGATTTCTCAGACGAGATAGAAGCTCAGGGCGCCCGACTGATTTTCAAGAAAAAGACAAAAAAAACTTCTTAACCCTACAAACATCAGCGAGCGGGATAGGATCGATACACCAGCCACCATGGAAGACTATGGATTCTTCAATTACCTTGCCTACATTTTATACTCACCATTATACCTCGTCGGGCCAATCATTACCTTCAATGATTTTGTTCACCAGGTAACCTCCCCTCTGCCCCTCCCCTCCGATCACTAACAATCATGCTCCCAGCAACGCTACCCCAACCAACCACCTCCCCAACCCTCGTAATAAAATACGGCCTACGCCTCCTCTCCTCCATCTTAACAATGGGATTGGCCCACTACCTCTATGTCGTAGCAATCAGCAAAACTGGGTACACCTACGACTCCTGGTCCTCCTACACGCCCTTCCAACTCTCCATGATCGTGTACTTCAACCTGCACATCATCTGGCTCGGGCTACTCATCCCCTGGCGCTTCTTCCGTCTCTGGGCACTCGTGGACCACGTGGACCCGCCGGAGAATATGTTGCGCTGCATGAGCAATCACTGCTCGGCGCTCGCCTTCTGGCGCGCCAGGCACCGCAGCTTCAACCGCTGGATAGTGCGCTACATATACATCCCTTTCGGCGGTGCCAGTCGGCCCATCATGAACGTGGTGGCCGTCTTCACCCTTGTCGCGCTCTGGCACGACCTTAGCTTTAAACCCCTTGCCTGGGGCTGGCTTGTAGTATTGTTCGTTATCCAGGAGTTAGTTTGTCAGAAGGTGTTTCCCGAGCGACGGTTTAACGGGTGGGAGAGGGCGTATAGATACCTCTCTGGCCTTGGCGCTGTTGGGAACGTACTTATGATGATGGGGGCGGCGAACCTTGTTGGATTTGCTATCGGGGCTGAGGGTGTTAGGGATTTAGCACGCGGCGTGTTGGGGAGTTGGGAGGGTTTTGGTTTTGTCGCTCTTGTGTGCACAGCGTTGTTCATGGCTGTGCAGATTATGTATGAGGTTAGAGAAGGAGAAGAGGGTTGGGATTGATCTCAGGTGTTGAGGGGGAAAAGCGGTTCTGGTAGATCTTATTGAGGCTTTGTCTCCTTTGTTTTTCTCCTTTTGTAATATGATATCTGCTTTTAGGACACACTATAAAGGGAGCGATTTGTTTTTGTTATTTTTCTTTCGTGAGGTTCCCCGTAAGGTTTGTACTCTACGAGTAGGGTGTGATGCAGATTAGCTAAGCTGGTTGGAGCGGTATGATTGCGGTTGGGATGGGGTGGATGTATGATGTGGATATATGGCAGGTTACGTGTGATACTAGGCGCATAGTATCAAGATAGCTACTAGCACTTGTACTCAGTAGATTCACCGGTACAATATCCCCCACCCCCAATAAATCACGATATGTGGCACGCAACTAGGTATATATACTCTATACAATCACGCCCACAACATCCAGGCATAGCCAGTCAGCATCTAGCAAAACAATCTCCCTTCACATGTTTAAAAGAACTAAGAAAAGAAAATAAAATAAAGCAGAAAGCCTCACAAGCAATCACTCGCCCCAACCTTCACCAGGAATAGCCAGTCAACATCTAGCAAAACAATCTCCCCTCACATCTTTGGGGGTACTGAGAAAAAAAGAAAAAGGAAACTAAAAAGCCTCGCAATTAATCACTCACCCCAACCTGTTTTCACTTCCCGACTCAAAAGCCGTGCCACCCTTTGCTTTCAACCACCCCTCGTGCAACCTCTTCTGCTTTTCCCATTCCTGAACCAGCGCTTTTCTCCTACCCTTCGTAACTTCCGTCCCCTCCTTATCCTTTATAAGAATCCCCTGGTCATCCCACTCCGAGAATTTACCATCTTTCTTGAACATTTTCCCAGTGATTGACTTTCGCCAATTCCTTCCTCTGTCTATCCTCCTCTTCCTTCTTAAGTCTTGTCCCCTCCTTCCTCCTCTCTTCCTCCGCATACTCCTTAGAATCTCCTCAAGACTAGGTGCAGATCTCAATGCTTCCTGCTCTGCCGCCTCCTCATCCACCCTACCCTGTCCATCTCTTCATCGCTACTCCCCGCACCTGCGCCATACAACCTCGCCTTCTTCCTAACCAAATCACTAACAGCCTACCCAGGCACGGGATAGATCCTCTCAAACTGCCTGCGCAGCAGCGTAAAATATTCCTTCCCGCTGACGAAGTCTTCAGTCTCGGTGTTCCGAAGCATTCGCAGCAAGCCCCGATTAGCAAGTAGGATGGTGTGCGCTTCGTCACGGGAGTCTTGTCATGCTGGAAGACATTCCTCTCCTTCCTCTTCTGAAGAGTCATGGCTGGCGTCCCGATTACTCTCGGAGGGGATTATAGCGGTGTCGGACCGCCCCTCATCGACAAAGAATAATTCATCGTCATGAAGCGCTTATAGGTCTGATCCCGCATCTTCATTTCCATCTCCATCTCCGACAAGCCCAATCCCTCCTTCGTCGTTCTCGTCAGAATCTCCACCATCAACTTCATCCAACTCATCCTTGAAACCTTCCGCGTCGCTAAAGATTAATTTTTCGAGGAACTCCGCTTCAGCATCCTTCTTTTGAGCCGGTACTCTATTCTTCGTTCTTTCCGATGGTGCGGGCTCCGCATGGACCAGGGAGGTGGATTTTGAGGGCCTGGCTTTCGAGCGCGATTTTTGCCCCTCTTTGCCGCGCTTGTTGGGGGTTCGAGATGAGGGTAATTGATGCGGGTTGTTGTATGGTAATGCGGTTTACGGGTTGATTGCAACTACAACGTGGTGCTTCACAAAGTGGGATAATATCTATTCCCCCATTCCCGGATACAAAGAAAGAAGAGAAAAGGAGCCTCGATTGATGAATTTTCACCCCCCCCCGCGGCAACTATAAAACCGCCCGTGGAGGAATATGTTTGGCAGATACACGAGCAGTATGGCTACTACCTCCCCGCGGGCATACCAGAGGAGGGCGAGTACGGAATCTACGAGAGATACTAGAGACTTTGCGAAAAGAGTCTAGATTTAAGGCAAATGCGGTTCTAGACCAACCAGATCGCTAGGATTTGACTCTAGATGCGAAATCGCAAAGTCCCTACTATGGCCGCCCCACCCGGCTGCTGCAGCCGGACGAGACTCTCCACCATTGTCCACCCCCAAAGACGCCTGCATAGGAGGCCCTATGCACAGGTTGCCCAGCCAATGGCTCACCTCGAAAGGGTAGGGGCGGAGAAGGAGGAGGAGGAGGAGTGGACCTTGGTGCCGATGGCTCTCTTCTTGTCTTTAGTAAACACAAGAGGAGAGTAGTGTTGTTCGCGAGCCTAGGTCGCACCTAGACTCGAGCCGCCAAGAGGCTTGAGTCTAGAGTGGCCACGATACCTCTACACGTTGCATCATCCAAATCAGAGTACTAAACAATGAATCATTAACATTTGTAAGCCCAAGTGAAGAATTGACCCCATACTCTAAATGTTCTCTACCCATAAACCTTGCCGGTATCTGTAATGGCGATCGAAATGCTATCACCGGCAGCAGTGTTTTTAATTACAGTACTCTCTGGGAACGTTGTAACAAGCATTTGTGTGCTCTCCGATGGATCCTGAGGCTCTTCGCTATTGTCACCAGAACCCACGTCTCGCATTGGAGGAGTACACATTGTTTCCCTCCCAAGAACATAAAGATCATTACCTCGCTCCGCACGCACGAGTCATTGAGTTGTTCGTTAGCCTTCCAAGTTTCTGTAGCCACGCCCTCAGTAATGCTACTTTCCCTCCTCTGTGCTCCCCTCATTGCCTCACAAATGCGGAGATCATCACGCCAGTAATTGCCAGGAATGGTAGGGGGTGGGTTGCCGCGGTGGTAGCAGCAGCGATAGCATGATAGGTATACAAGGCCAGGAGTGAGGATAGGTTTCTGTGAATACGCCACGCCCCCCGGGTTGCCGCTTGTCCCCTGTGGCCCGGTCGTACGGCATAGAGTTTCTAGGAATATAGGGATGTAGCGTCAGGTCGTGTCTACCTTGGTACGCGACATGGCTATGTCCATTCCCCCAATCTTGACGCATAGGAAGAATGGAAGTGGGGGAGGGGCCGGCGAGTGAGGGGCAGAGGGATGGAGGATAATGGATGATGGATTGATGGGCATAGTGTCCTCCATCCGCTACGGGTTAGCGCCACGATTAGGTAAGCACCACCACAACTTCTCGTAATACCGTACTGGTACTCACCCAGCGGTCAGTCGCCCACACTCGGTTAGTGCTCAGGTTAGGCAAGTTTGACAGCGATTTAACATACTCGCCTAGCCACCTACCCTTTTTGCCCAGGATTGGTTCAAAGTCCAAGGTCAACATGGCCTGAAGGATTCCTTGATAAAATAAAAGGGGAATACCAAAGGGCCAACATCGATTTGGAGTGATTCCGGGATCGCATTGCGCAGTGGTTCAGACCTTGGGTCATAGATGGAGACCTCGTCTTCCATTCCGCTTTGATCTTCATCTGGGCTTCAATGTGCATTGAGAACCAAGATAGGAAGTGTGGAGAGTTAAGGCCTGTACTTTGTACTTGTACACTCAAGATTATGGTGAACGGGCTCTACGGGGATATTGGCTCTGGGCCGATGTATTGCCGGCTCGGGAGGTGGATTTCTATCAAGTCAGCCGATCGGGCGGGAATTGTGAGCGATCACGGGGTATCACTCGGAGGCAAAAGAAAGCTACTCCACTATGCGAAGTGACCTCACCGGGTGAGGGTAGTACTTCCATGTCGTCCTGCGTCGTATGCCGTGCTCGTGCACTCCGGGTAGAGACCAGAGCTTGCAGTATAGCCCATTATGAGCATGCTAATCCTTGTAAATGAAAATCAAAAGTAGAAGATATGAACCCACGCCGTAGTTAACCCTCCCACCTCTTAGTTCAAAGCCCCGCCGCTATTTCCTAAACACAGCCCCCCATGCCTGTGATAACCCCCGCATTATCTCTACTCCCACGGTCTAAAATGCCCTATGCCATATTAGACTTTGTCAGGTGGAAGGGCTCTCGCGGACCAAAACATACCTTTAGACTCTGCTGGGGGTCCCCGTGGTGCATGGGGGGGGAGTAGTGGAAGCCTGGGGGTTTGAAGGGTTATCACTGTGGTGACCTGCCGCACACAGCTCCACAGGTGGGCCATCGCCGTTAGTTCGTCCTGAGGGAGCTGCATTTACTATGGGTAGAGAGAGAGAGTGGACCCATTCACAAAAGGGGCAAACCTTTGTTTCCTCTGCGACCCCTTCTTCACGCTAATGGCTTCCAGGCTCGCCCCATCCTCCAGACTGCGTATCCTCGGAATACGAACTCTGGATATCTCGTTTTAATCCAAGTGTAGAGTTCGTCTTCCGCAGGCTGCCTAATCTCCTTTGGGATCTGATTGTATGTACAATCCTGTCTGCCCAGACTATACTTTTCATAGGGGTTCCTCGCCTCTGCCTATATTCAGCCCACCTCTAGCAGGGTTGCTACAATCTCAAGGATCCCGAAGAAGGATCTACAGTGTAGGCCCCTTAACCGGAGGGGTTTGTCGAAATCAACAGAGTAATAATATGGTTCATGTGCCGTCAATAGGATCATGGCAAATATGCTGTTATCAAAGTCGTCCAATAGCTTGAGCGCAAGTGATTTCGCCAAATCGGAAAGGTCCTTTTTGGCGTGGACTGTCCAATATAGAGAACAGTATTCGAGAAAGGGTGTATCTTGAAGATCGGGAGAGAAACTGGTTGAAAGGGTCTGGACTTGCTGGTAATTCAGATAACACAAGCAAACTTCTGTCATTGTCAAGTGAGCTCTAACAAAAAGCTGGGGGTAAGACTGGAGGTACTCTCGAAAGGTAAAGTGGATTGGCTGGACCGTTGAGGCCTCCTTGTCCACATTACGCTAGAGCTGGAGGATTAATTGGCAGGGCCAATTGTGAAGGACCCCAAGATTGACTGTCGTGGGGGTCCTCCATCTGGAGTATCAAGGAGTAGTCACTTCCAGGGATTAGGTTGATGCTTGTATGGGGGCTGTTTGAGTCGGGTGAGACATGGCTTTTATTGTTCTAACTAATAACAAGTTTTTAGAACCCGCAAGAATCTCCATTCCTGAATTGTATCTCTGCATTCTGTAAGTCACATAAACTATGCACAGGTGTTCTGCGACTTTACCTTTGAAAGTCAGGATAAAAATACAATAATTTAATGTTGGTGGTCATCATCCAACACCTCTGCCTGTGCCTCACGGTCTCTTATTGCTCGGCGACACCTATCAGCAGCTACCTGTTTGATATACCGGCCGAGGGTGCTAATGTAATCAGCCCAGTTGATAGGGATATGATCATTGTCGACGGAGATATCCATGAAGTCCTGCAGCCGAAAGTGAGTGTACCTGGTGTTGGCCATGTTAAGGAGGTTCTATGCAGGTCAGCTGGAACCACTTCACATGCATTGAGATCTTGTTTGGCAAAAAATAACCAGTTCTTTTTGTGACCATTTCAGCTATAAAAATTGGCTTTTTTCGGGTTTGGAACAGAAGGGAAATGGGTACTTCGTATTGGAAAATGGAATGGAATAGTTATATCCCAACAGGGTTTAAGGGGTAACTTACTATGCGACCCGGTAACATAAGTGTGGCCAATTTAGTGACCGGATCCCGCCTCCAGATTTCCATGAAACCAGTTACCCCCCCAACCCAGCGGAGCCCTTTGTAATAAGCCGGCCCATATGGCCCTTCGAGAGTAAAGGTTCTCTCATCAATTTCTAGCTTCGGGGGAAATCCAAGCTGAGAAAACTCATCATTACTGAAGGTTCGAGTCGGGCATTTATAGACTGGGTTCTCCTCCATTTTCACAATCATGACTACACAGGCAGCCTCTCTGCCCTCGATCCATTTCTTCGCGTCCTGAACTAGATTGTCATAGGTCTCTGTGAAACCAACCTCGAGGACAAACTTCACCTCGACCACTCCAGCAGCATTAGTGATTTCCACCGCGGTATGAGGAGTTTTCTCGGACCCGTCGTATGCCCCCCGAAAGCCGGTATATTGTTGGTTTCCCACAATGTCAATCTTTCTGCGAAGGCTGTCCGGAAGACTCGTACGTGCAAGATTAAATCCTTCCGAAACAGTGGACACAACCTTTTCATGAATAGGGCTTGACATGCATTGGATGGTGAGCAGTGAGGATGATGTGTCGTAGGAATATCTTGGGAACCTGGTGCTGTTGAGTAAATAACTTACAAGAGGAGGAACAGAGTCTTACTTTTCATCATTGTCTATATCCAGGGCTTTCTTGAAATCAAGAAAACGTCGCATGCTCATTTCCATAGTCAATCCGTTCTCTCTGCTCTCAGGAGAACCAAAGGCCCCTTTTCCGGAACGCCACTCCTTGAACCTCTGTACACACTCCTGAGTTGACTCAAGTTCTCTAATGGGTGCAACCTGCTCCTCGTTAACGGAAGTAATGTCCTTGGCTGTAGGAATACGGCCACGATGAAGAAATGGTGTCTTAAGACCAGGGGGAATATAGTGGTAGGAAGTGGGCAATTGTGGTTGGGTGGGCCCGGGGGGGTAACGCCCCAGGGTGAAGGAAATATTTGAGTATACCGAGTGGGAGAGAGGGCCATCGTAGCTCGAAGGTGTATATGGTTGATAGTCCATATTGGTAGAGAAGGTGAAACAAACGACAGTAGAAAAGAGAACGAGTATGCAAAAAGTGGAAAGGATGGGAAAAAGGCGGTATGGAGCAAACGAACTCTCATGTAAATGTCAGCCAGAGCAGTTGAAATGGCTTTCTCAACAGCTGTTGTGGTGATGGGAGGTTGTCCGTGAGAAAGAAAGGTTCAAGGGATACGTGTTTATTCCCCATTCTCAATTCCGCCACCTTCACGCCACACCTCCAAAGCGCTAGAGGGGCTTGGCAGCCCCTTCTCCTCCATGGTTACAAGTTCCCGGCAAGAAGAACCTGAACGTTGGAGTCTGAATTTAGTATGGGCGCTCAGATACGCACAGGCAATTTGCTATACAAATTTATGATCCCTGTGTTCAGCTTCTTCTTGCCGGTAACTTGTACCAGTTCCCCCCGCGATAACGGTAAAACCGCCCGTGGAGGAATATGTTCGACAGCTACGCGAGAAGTATGGTGACTACTTCCCCACTGGTCTGCAGGAGGCGAGCGAATACAGAATTTACAACAGTTACTATAGCCGCCCGACCCAGCTGCTGTAGCCGGGCGAGACGCTCCCCCATTTTCCACCCCAGGACGCCCGCGTAGGAGGCCTGATACTCACAGGTTGCCCAGTAATCACGCACCCCCGAGGAGTAGGGGCGGAAGAAGAAGGAGGAGGAGATGGTGATGGTGGTGAGGGCCCCCGTGACGATGGCTCTCCTTCTGCCTTTCCGACACACCTGCTCACTTACATTGGTCGGTTTGCGTCGTCACAGATGATAAAATTCGATCGACGATAGGCCTTGCGAGTGACGAACGGTGAAACGAAACGCCAAACGCCAAAGTTCACACACGAAAGAGGACGATCACACAACTCAAGTGCGGGGAAAACTTCTTCACTAACAACCACAGGCTCTCGCTCGAGTTGAGTTGGCTTACCTCGGGATTGTAATACCGTTGGGTTGTGCATGCCTGGATTGGTAGCCGCTCCCTTACTTTATAGTATGAATAAAGATATTGAATCTCGCTCCACGATGCTCTATTGCTCAACTATGCGCTCTCTCTCTAACTAACTAACTAGGTGGCGAAGACAGGAGTATATATCAACATTAACACCCTATCCCCCACGAGCGAGCACGTAAGGCTCTCCTTCTCCCATGAGCACTCCCGGCTAACTATAGGAAAACAAACACTCTCCTGCCTCCGGGCTTCCAGCTCTGTAGGCTGGCCCTACGTCGTTTCCGCTTTTCTCCCGGCTTTCCCGAAAGCTGCACGATCCCAAAACCATCGCGCATTCCTGCATTTCCTATGCTTTCCCGAACGTCCAAACAAAACGTCCAAAGCCGAAGCCAAACCCACGCCCGAAACCGTACCCGAATGCCCGAATCCTCAGCGCATCTCTGAACGACAAAGAAGCGCGCTCCCGGAAGCTATCTGTATAACAAAGGAAGTGTCATGAGAGTATGGCGAGCAGCATCATTTCCAACAATAGATTGGACTTCCACTACCGTCACCTTCGCATATAGCGAACGGCGCATGCGACTCTCGGCGGTCCACATCGCCAATTCTCGCTCACCTACGCGAGGAAGCGGAGCAAGCACCAGTTCACTATCCCCTTGAACCAGATTAGCAGTCACATGTCAGGTAAGGATGCCGACGTCTTTATCGCTGCGGTGATGCCGGCACTGCATGTGCAGTGCTTGAGTTCGTTGACTGAGTTGCGGAAACGGTTGGGCGGCGATTGGGTGCTCGGTGGGAATGGGGGGAGCTGCGTGTTAAGAATGTGCTTGATGTGGGGGGTGGGGGGTCTGCGGTACTTGCTTGGCGAAGTGTTATCGAAACGGAAGGGGAGGTAAGGAAGGATGAGCTTTCGGAGAAAACCGGGAAGCTGCTACCTGGCCCCGATCGGCAAGCTCTGCCGGCGGCGAGGGAAAGGAATGGGTTGTGGGCTGTTGTCGCTGGGCTCATCGCTCTTAGGGAGAAGGTTTCAAAGCTCTTGGATGATACTCCGTTTATTCCTCGAGTGCCGGATACCCATTTCGAAAACCTACACCACATGCCGGGCCCCCGCGATGGAAAAGAATAAAGCTCAGGCGAGAAACCTCACCGATCTGATCATTGCTACAAACAGACTACTCCCGATAGTGAAGTTCTTTTTCCGCCGCCTCCGGGTCATTGAACAACTCTGGTTGCGCCTAAATCTGAATGGCGGGGTTCTTCTCGTGATCGAGAGGGGTACGCCACTGGGCTTCGACGCCATCACCTACGCCCGCTCCACTATCCTAAAGGACTACATCAAAGACGTCGACGAAGCTTTTCAATCCCTCTCTACCATAAATGCCTACGGCTCCGCCAAGAAACACCCTATCGAAAAGGGGCTAGATGCTATAATCTCCCTGTGCATGAACCAACAATGCTCCGTGTTCGTCTCTGCCCCACGGACAGCACCCATGGCACCCAACGCAAACACTACTGCTGCTTCTCACGGCGCTATGAGCGCCCTGGCTATCTGCAGAGATTCATGGAGGAGTCATCCAAAAACCACGAGGCCCTCGAGTACTCATACGTCGCCTTCCGTGGTGGCGTCGACCACCGTACTGGCACGAAGAACAAGATCAGCCCAACAATAGCGGAATTTGGCATAAACCCCGTCGATGGCGAACCCGACACGCCAGTTCAAAGCCCATATACCGCGTCACAACTCTATAGTTACACTCTAACCCTCCCGCACATCATTCTCCCACCCATCGAGTACGACAGGCATGCCATACTCGACGCGTGCACCCCGACAGGCTCCATCGAACGCTGGGTTGTCCCTAAGAGCCTGGTGAAATCGGAGTTCGGAGACGCGAGGAAGAGAGGATGGGGTGATCTCTGGGTCCTTGGAGCGGAATCTGGCGCAGGACGGACCATGGGGATTGGCGATGGTAACACGAGGCTTAAGCGAGAGTTGATTGCCATCGAGGACCCTTATGGTGACGGGGTGATGGCTATTGTCAAGGATAAGACGGCCGCCTTGCTGAAGGCTCTAGAGAAGGAGACGAAGGAGGTGAAGTAGGTCGCAAGGCTTCAGGGGAAGCTGGAGGCTAGGGAGAGGAATACCGAAATGGTTAGCCAGCACAAGGAGAAGGAAAGGAGGCTATAGGAGAAGGCAATGGCAGAGAGGAAGGCTAGAGAGATGCGCGGAGAGATGGTTTGGATGCGTAGAGAGGGGAAGGAGAGGGAGCGGGGGGAGATGTAAATGCGGAAAAAGGAGTAGGAGGGGACGAAAAAGGGAGGGGACGCAATTGCGGTTTTGCGCTCACAATGTGTCCATATTTTCATACCCGGAGCGTAGGCTACAGGTAGGTGGTGTGCATATATGAGGCTTCCCGATTTTTGTAAATTATTTATCCAACTCCGAAACAGTGTTATCCATAGCAGTCATTGATGGTGGTTCATGGGTCGGTCTATCGTTCGAAAGGTCGAGTGATTGTCAATAAAAGGACCCCACTATTCCTGAAATCTACCGATCTCTTCCATCACCCATCCAGCAGCTGTGGGGATTGGGGGGGCATATATCGGTGTGTTTGTGATATACTCATTCGCGGTCACGTGCTGGCGGCGGTGGGGTTGGCGGGGATGGTATCTTTTGCAATTTTTTGTTAGGGGGTGGGGGATGTCAACGTGGGTTTCTCCATTAGTGGATTCTATCAATATTATTATTTGACGGGCTTTCCATATATTCCTGCGTTAGGCTAGCCACGATCCCACTCTCATCCACCCGGTTGAGTAGATGCGGTAGTCCTTCGCGGGACGTGGACTAGGAAAATAGGTGTTTGTCTATCGAGTGATGTTTTGTGATCTTGCTGATTAAATTTATACACAGAAGGGGCTGGTGGCCATACGGGGCATCCGAATGTGTCGCTGGATGAACCCGGTAAGGGGAGGTCTGTCAGTCTGTCCACTTCGCAAGTGCTATTCTGAGCACTTTGCTGGGTGGTGCGTTTCTGAGTACGGGGAATGGGGGGGGCAGGCTGGTTTGTCGGTGGGCTGAGGAGAGCAGCGAAGTATGCAAATTCCAGATTCTTTTTCTCCTATTTGATTATTTTTTTCACGGCAGGTCTTTTGGGTGTGGTGTATCTGGTCTCGTCTATCACAGTATAGTATAGTTATTTAAAATAGATACTTGATTCACACCGCAGTTTATCATGGTTACCCAGCATTGGCTCTAACACAGCTATACCGTCTCGTTCCGAAGAAGCCCCTCCATTCTACCTTTCCTCCTATCCACTGGCGGATGGAACAGTAAGGCGCACGGGGTCTTTGGTCCCTCTTTCGAAATGTTGGGGGGTGCCACTAGTATGGGAGTTGAAAGACTCCTTTGATACTTGCTTATGGTGAGTAAGGAGGGCTCCGCCATTGCTGAGTAGCCTTTCAGCGAGACTTACGAAGGCGCTCTTTCCAACCGATCTCGCTAGGTGTGCTATTGGGGGGTGGTGGGTAATCGGTATCGGCTATATATGATATTGTACTATTCATGGAGTCGTGTTATTAAGTTTGTACATAGTTGCTCACAACGGTCCCAAGAATCCTTGCGCTATAGTGCACCTCTTTCCTTCTATCTGGACGGCACAGTATACGTTTATCTATTGCGCAAGGAAGAAAGAAGAAAAAACAACGCTGGGGGCAAGGATGTATGGCTGGTGAAAAATCAAATATGATGGGGTACAAACCTGCAAGGTATAAACTAGACTGTCACGGTAATAGAACTGCTTCCGGGGTCCACCGTGCTCAAGAAAGGCAGAAATTCGCAAACCCGGGCATGACTTTAGAAGCAAGCAAGTCCCCAGGGAGGTTCACATTCGCGTGGTAGCATATGTGCATTCTGGGCTCACCTCGTGCGATTTTCTTCGATCTCAAGGGGAGGATGTCCAAGAAGGCCTCCATGAGTAAGGTGCTGGGGGAGAAAAAGGGAACGGTGGCGGGTTCTCTGAGATGGTGTTTTCTGGGCCTCGCGCTAGGGGTTACCGCTTGGTGGAATTGTAGTAGAGCTACCACCTTCTGCGGGCCAGGCGTAGGGGCGAATGAGAGAGGCGTTTGGCCGTCAGTGTTTGGCTTGTCGGGATCGACATCTTGCGGCATGAGTTGTATTCTCACCACTCCCTCATGCCCATCCCTAGCAACGAATGAGAGCGGGGTTTGGCTGCAATCATCTGAACTGTCGGGGTTGACCTCTTCCCGCATGAGTAACATTTTCACCACTTCCCTGTTCCCTGTCCACCAATGCCGTGTTTCTGAGTACAGTACTGACTTCGTGATGATGGCGACACAACAGCACATGTTCGCACGATATGTCTGATATTCATATTCAATCATCTGTAGAGAATAATGGTCTAACACACTCACCCATTGGTCTTTCGTCCATTCCGGGTTAGCACCCTGAGTACGTAAGTACCACCACCATTTGTATTCACCCACTCTGTCACTCTCGGCTAGCGCTCACATTTGTTAATCGCCACAATGACTTCTTCTATCTTAGGTTAGTGCAAGGTTAAGTCTGTTCGATAGAGGGATGGATCGACTGCCCTAGCTAGCCCTCCCCCCTCAAAGCCCTGAGACCCCCACTCTATTACCTAAGTACGAGTACGACCTCCCATATTTGCCATAGCTCCCGTATCATTGTTACTCCCATGGTCTGAAATGCCCCATAAATAGCTCTTGTCGGTCCAAGGTCCTCCTAGCGGATGGAAACACACCTTTAGGACTTGTGGACGCTTCCTGCGGTGTTTCGGAAGGAATGGAGGCTTGATTGCCTCAAGGGATATCGCGTTTGCGACCTGCCACACATGATTTCTCCACTTCGTTGGGTGGCCCATTGCCTCCGCCCCGTAAGGGAGCTACAATTCAGTATGGTTAGATATTGGACCCATCCGCGAGAGGGTCACACCTCTTGTTCTCTGCGGACGTTTTCTTTGCGCCAATGATCTCCAGGCTCGCACCATTCTCCAGCTCGCATATTTCCGGGACGAAAACTGTGGACAACCTGTTTTCATCCATTCATAGCGTTCGTCTTCTGCGGGTCGCTTTCCTCTGGGATCTGTCTATATGTGCGATATTGTCCGCCCAAATCATACTTTTCATAGAGATTCCTCGCCTCTGCCTATATCCAACCACCCCGTGAAGCAATTACCCAGCTATCTGTACCTGACATTTCAATGGACACATTCCACATTAGGTTCCACCACTTTTCAGTCCCGCTAATCCCTCTACTGTAATTCCCTACGCACCCTTTCCTGCACTGGCTCCCCTACGGAACCATCCAACCATAGATCCCTCACAGAATATCCGCCATGGTTCCTATACGGATTCCCCCCACCACAAATCACTTACGGGATGAAGATGCCGACTTCTTTTGCAAAGTCGGAAAAGCTCATACCTGTGACTAGGGAGCGCGTACATGGTCTCTTGCCTGCCTCATAGAAGAGGGTGGACAGGGAGAAAGAGGAGGGTTCAAAGGAGGGTCCAAAAAGCACGGCTAGTCTAATCCCCGGACTTCCGCTTCGTGCGCGCTGGCATTCAATGGCTATGTATGCCATTATTGCTAGTACGAGGAATGCCACACCGCCGATTATTGGGCCAAGGGCTAGGGTGTCTCTGGGGGTTGTGTTTGTTGCGGCGCTGCCGGTGCTATGGAGGTTCTGGAAGCGGGAGTTAAGTTGCTCCGGGTAGGCGAGGGCATGGCCGAGAGGTGGAATTTATTGATTGTAGGTGGCGCGTTGATAAGGTAGATGTGTTCTAGGAATGCACGACCTAGGGAAGGGGCGTCAGTCCGGGAAACAGGATGTTATGCGCAGTTATATATGTCCGGATCTGTGCTGAGACGTTAGTGTGTTGTCGGTGCTCTTGTCAGTGGTTATCGGGGATGTCGCAGGAATGCTAACTACCATGGTTGGGGTTCCGTTTGGAAGTGTTACGCGCAGGATGTAGTCTGCTGGTGGGATGCCGGTATAGACGTACCCGTTCATGCCCTTACCGTAGCTTGGGCTCCCGAGTAGTGGGAGCAGCGGGGTAGGCATGTCTAGCGGCAATCTTAATTGAAAGGAATTGTACGAGAGGGCCACATGAGTACCCCCCGTTGTGGACTTGTGTGCTCCTGTTTCCTTACCTCCTCCCTGGCCTCCGATGTACATGACGGAGGTAACAGCCACATCAAACCCCTTAGGATTAACATTCGCCTGGGAGAAAACCGCCTTATGCCCATGATCAATAAGCCCCCACCGAATCCACCTATCGCCACCGACGTCAGATCTCTGAACAGTATGGGTTGACATTACCCATTTTTGACGATGAGCCTTCCCGGACATATTCTCCCATAAGTCTCTCAATGCATACTAGAATTGACTTCTGCCTAACAGTTTGTTTTACATTTTTATTCACTCCTTGACGCAATCACTCCAAGTTGCAGTATCCTACAAATATTTTCTGATTTCTGTCGTGGTTTTTCTTTTACAAAACACCTCTAAGACACTCATTTCCGCTTCACCGGAGTTTAAACCTTATTTTGACATTTTGACTATCTAGCACACCGTCCAATTATTCCAGTTCTTACAGTACATTAAGTAACGAAAGACAGGCTATACACACGCTCCAATCAATTCACAGGTGTCTATACTCGAGTACAGTCACACCTCGCTGTCCCGGATCTCGATAACCCGGATACCTCGTTGTCCCGTATGAATCTCGAATTCTTTTCCACCTAAGCCTAACCCGTTGTGCCGGATCCCTCGTTGTGTCGGACAGATTCTTCGGATTTTGGCCATCCGGGATAGTGAGGTGCTACTGTACTCAAGTGGTAAGCGGGAGAAGCTAGACAAGGTGGAATATGATACTAACCGTAAAGAGTGAAACGATGAATTGACAGATCTTCTACTAGGCCGGGCTCGTGGGGACGAATTGTATAGAGAGTGCGACCGAATCATTGAGGGCAAGATGAGTGTAACACCAGTTGTGTGGGATGAATATAAACATCATCGGATGGGTTCTGGCGACGAGGCCACCCTGCAACTCCCCCGCATTTTTCGGGAAAGACGAATCAAACAAGATGGTGTGGTTGTGCTGATTCAATGGCCACAAAAGCCAAACAAACTGACCTCGCACAGTAGCAGCCCAATTACATTGTCGGATGTCTAGCTGGTTAGCCCGGCCAGCCACAGTATTATGAGGTGAGACCAACTCACTAGTTGCATGTCCCGGCATGCCAGACCATTGGAATTCAGGGAAGAAATCGAATGTGATTGGCTGTTTTGCTCCGCTAGCAGATTGTGATAGCTGGTGGGGGAGGCGGAAATTGACACTGCCAGCTCTTCCCGTTGGGAGACCTAATGCAGGTTTGCCAAAGGGGGGACACCTTTTTCCCCTCACAAAGCGACATATTGTAAGAGGATCGACCTGCTTTTGCTACTCTAAGGTCAGTACAGGCTGGTAGCAGTTGGGTGGAGGTAGTTGAATGGGCTTACCCCATGGAAAACAGTCTTGAACAGCACTTCCTCCGGAGGCAACCGGCCAAGGATACTAGAGTCATCTGTTCTCCGCTGCATGAGCCCTGGTTGGTCTGTGTGGAATTGCTCGTCCGCCCGGCTTTGGATAATCTGCACTGGAGAGCACTTGGATAGCAGTGGCTTGATTAGTTCCAGGTGTTCGCTTCGATTATCCTGGGTCAGCCATGGAGTGTTGACCAAACTGCTATTCCACTGATTGATCTTTTGGATAATGTGCGGAATCCGGGGATTGACATCCGTCCGGCAATTGCTGAACGAGGTTTAGCGATCGCATCAAATCGGAGGGGAGGAAGCAAGCTGGGGAGGAGGAAATCCAGAAACACATACCTATCCATCATTTGAATCAGGCGAAAAACAAAGAACAAGATGAATGGCAATGCCCAGCTGATATTCGTTGAGAGAAAGTAGCCTTCAAGGCGAAATTGAGGGAACAGTTGACGAACAGCTAGACTACCGGTATGTGAGGGCTCAGCGAGGCTTGGCGCATATAAACGAAATCTGCCCGCAAAATATTTGCCAAGCCTCGTTGAGGGTGCTGCCTCGCTGGGCCCGCAAAAACTGATGAAATTCGCTAAGTCCGTCCCAGGATCTTTTAACTCCGGTCCAGTAAGAAGTCGCGTTGGTCCAGATTTTGGCGTAAATAATGGATAGTGGTTGGCCAGTGCTGGTTGGGTCAAACCGCTAAGGCGGAATACTGCTCTCACTGGCTCGGATTTAAAATATCCTGGGACGGACTTATCGAATTTCATCAGCTTTTGCGGTAGTCTACTGTTCTTTCGGCCTGGCTTTAAATAGGGATGGCCTCAAGATTTTGGTTTAATAATAATGCAATGGCGGTCGTGTTCACAAACGTCAGGACATTACGAGTACTCGAGTACTCGTACGTGAACACAGGGATTAAAAATTTGTACTCGTACTACTCGCAAACGCATGACGTTTGTGAACACAACTGCTATTGCATACGGGCAAAAAATTGGCCGGAGCCTCATGATTTTGGTGGTATGCAATAGCAGTTGTGTTCACAAACGTCAAGCGTTTGCGAGTAGAGACGTGGCACGATCCGGTTGGTGGCGCTGCTCACAACCGACAGAGGGAATATCACCTTTTTTCACTTACTCGAGTACCGTACTCTAAACTCTCGTTAAATCCACCATCAGGGATCGAGGGTAGGTCCGCGAACGGCAGGGTTTATTCGGCCAATGGTAGGGCAGGAAGCGTTCTAGGAATTTTGCCAGTTTTCAATCATACCCATTTAGTGCACGCACTATTCCAACCAAACCTTACTGTTCGCGGACTAACTGTTAGGCATATGGAAATCCGAGACATGTGCACAGACCCACGGTAGGGTAACTGCGCACAGACCCTCAATTTACCGGAGTGCCAACACCCC
>JACCEG010000157.1:0-41912 GCA_014065205.1 Tuber brumale
GCTCTCCTCTGTCACCTTTCCAGAGGGCCCCGGCTTTTCTTTTTTTTTTTTTTTTTTTTTTTTTTTTCTTTTTTTTTTTTTTTTTCTTTTTTTTTTTTTTTTTTTTCCTTTTTCTTCTATGTGCGCGCGCGAGAGAGTAAGAGTGAGTGAGAGTGTGTTAACTTGTGAGTGAGTGAGCGAGTGAATGACAAAGTAAGAGATCAAGACACACGGTGTGTGCGTGTGTATTCGCTCATCGATGATACCCAACGTTTATCGTGGATTCCTCTATACCATACCTTCTTACCCCACCCTACATCTCTCCCTCTACTAAACAATCAGCTAAAAGAAACTCATCGCTGCGTAGCTAACCTGCTTAGTAGATAGCTACTTATTGCTATACTTGTACCACAGTACTATTTTTTATTCATCATACCTTGTTATTTTTATTATCGTGGTTTGAATATTGATTCTGGCGTAGTTCTCGCCGTCAAATGTCCCTCACTTCCGATATGGGGGTGTGTGTCGAATATGCGCTTACAGTTTACACCTTTAGTTTAGTGTTGCGCAAAGCTGTCCCTCAATAACCAACCACCTCTCTATCACAATTATGGATTTACTTCGTATGCCCCCATATGGTCTAAAGGAGCTTACCCTCTCTCATCCGTTAGTATCCACGAACAGACGTCCCCCCTCCCTGACTTCCTGCGTTAACCAATCGAGATAAAGTCCTTTTTATTACTTCTATTTTCTTTTCTTATTCAAAAAAGAAACCCCCATACAAAAAAAATTCCTCACCAAAACTTAAGTTAAACGCCATAGCTGATATCATCCTCTTGTCCGGCCCACGTACTGGAGTACAGTTTTCTCAAAGCATATGGACTTGGTTTCTTGTACTATCTAAGTCCTCGCATTTTCGGTCTCGTGCTCTCGAAGGTTAAGCAGAGAATAAGCAATAAAAAGAGCAATGTTGTTTCACCTGCAGTGAGTGGCTACTGTCCCTGCAAGTCCTACTTGTTTTTTCATCCTTCGAGTATTCGGCAAATCGAGGACGCAACAAAGTATTTATACTCTTTTTAAAGCGTCTTCACTGACTACTATCTTCCCCCCCGTCCACGCGGCCAAAGATTATAGATATTTTCAGAAAGTCCTCCGAACTTCACCGCTTTCCCGCATTTTGCGGCGTCATAATAGGTGGTTGGCATGTCTTACAACCAATCTTCGAGAAGTTTTTCGTGGCTGTCGGTAAATTTTCCGAGCCTCCGGGTGCCGAAAAGATTATCGGTGAACAGAGACGCAGGGTAGCTACATTTTTGGCATCCGCATCGGCTGCGGCTGTCGCCATACGACAATTGAACAGTCGTAATGTAGAGATCCCAGCAGGGCGAACGCTAGATCTCACTCTCTTTGCTGTCGTGAGAGCCCTGGATGTTGTGATTGGTGAAATTTGGGCTCGCAAAAAAGCACACCGGACCCACTCTGGGACCCTTGCTAGGCTTAATAAAATCATTGAGAATAATGTTGATGCAGCTATATTTGCCGCAAGTGCTGCAGTGATAATGTTTTCCTGGTTCTATGAACCAGAAAAGCTGCCATCGTGAGTTTTGCTTTTTTCTCTCTCCTAGGTTCCTTTCTCCGGCTTAGTCGTAGATTATTTTCCAGCAAGCTAACCGTAACATTCTATCTAAGGTCTTACAATAAGTGGATAACTGGAATTGCTGAGGCCGACACTCGTCTGATAACGACTTTGAGGCGGATAAGATCTGGTGAATTCGTATATGGAAAAGAGACAGGGCAGGCATCCTTGCTGCAGTCTTTATGCGAAGATCTCGGTCTACCCAAGATTTGGGGTGACCCAGCTGCCACGAAACGTATTCCTTGTGAGGTACGTATACGCTTGCTAACAGCATATACTCCCTCTCTTCACCATGCATGAAGCCCAAGTTTCAAATCCCAGGCTATTTTTTTTAACGATTTTCTCGTCAACCTATAGGTGGTTCACCATGGTTTCTCAAAGAGCTGTGAGCTCCACGCATGTTGGAGATTCTGGAACGCATGGAAAGCAGCATTCACCATGTACTTGGGGTTGAATCTCCTAGTTCGGCTTCGAAACGGTCTTAGTGTACACACGTCCTTGAGAGCTATCGGCGATGCAGCAAAGTCGGCGGCATTCCTTGGAACGTTCGTCGGCACCTTTTGGTACACCATCTGCTTGACACGAACCAGGCTGGGACCGCTTCTTTGGCCACAAAGTGATCAGTTATTTTTGGAGAATTTGTGTGTCAAGATGAGCTGCTTGAGTTGCGGTTGGAGTATTTTGGTAGAGCCGGCCCATCGCCGTTCGGAGATGGCGTTCTTTGTTGCTCCCCGTGCGTTGGGAACTTTTGTGCCGAGAAAATACGACAGGAAGGTGTGCGGCTTTCATACTCTACTCCAAGTCCCGCTCTCCCCATCATTTTTGGCTAACCTTGGCGCTTTTCGTCTTGTCCCTCACAGCACCTCTGGAAAGAAACCTTGGCATTCGCAATAAGTGCTGGAATTGTCTTTACTGCGCTCAAAGAGAACCCAAAGAGGGTGAGAGGGGTGTTTGGAAGGTTTCTGGGCAGTGTGGTTTCCTAGAGCGGAGGAGGTGTATTCCTCAAACAAGCTCAAATCAGATCGTTGCATTTGTGGAAGTATAGAATAAAGTTATCAATAATATTATCATAATTTAATTTACATCTAATTTGGGTTTGCTTTATAAGGTTTAAAAAGCCTTGCAGACAAACTCACAATGACCTAGCAAACTTCCCCCTGCCCTCTGCTCTACCATAGGCAGTCGGGGGTCTGCCCAGCAAAGGACGTGGCCATATCCTCACAAACCTTAACCCCGTCCCGTCTTATTGTAAAAACCAGATACCATAACACACTGAAGAGAAAACAGGACACTTCCTGACAACCTGGGCCATTGGAATTGACCCCCCCCTCCTTCCCCCCCTCCTTCCCCCCCTCCTTCCCCCCCCCTTCTTCAAGCCTTTCTCAGTGTATTAGGGAAAAGAACATGCTGCCATAGCTAGTTAGCATGTCAGGAAAGCAAGCGCACTCACAGGCACACAGTGTGGGGGCAGCTCTGGTGATAGGGGCCATGGGGGGTTACCATTCGGGTCGGATAAGGCTTTATTATTATCCGCGTCAACCTCGAGTTGCCTTACTGTGCTTGACTATTTTGTGTGTGCCAGTATACAGACTTCGAGTGATAAATTATGAACCACTCCCTTTTTTTTTATTTTTATCTTTTCCTATTTTTTGCTTTCTTGTTGGCACTAAGGTTATGATTCCGGAAAACGTGGGGCCTGCTTGATTATTGGGGTCTGTATCATTAGTATCATAACTTTATTCCTTTGCGGAGTTTTTTTTTCTTTTATTTTTATTTTTATTTTTATTTTTATTCGGATTGTGGGAGAGGGGGGGGAGGGGGGGTTGTGAGGATAGTTTGATACTATAATTACAATTATTAAATTAATTAATTGAGTCCCGCTTTTTCACAAGTATTGTTACTGTACTATCGTACAAGTGTCCTAAAGTGAGAGGGGAAAAATGAATAAAATAAATGAATAATTATGCAATGCCTATTTATTGGTTGGATTAACTAACTGAATGCACCCCGCGAAACGTGCGTGCGATACGGGACCCCGACGGTGCGGTTCTGTCGATATAATGATTTAATTTTGTTTCGTGTTTTTTTTTTTGGGGGGGGGAGGTTTTTTTTTTCGTTTTCGCCTTTTTTTTTTTCAAAATATTTTTATTTTTGCTAGGGGATTTAGCCGTACTTGCTGCTTGGCTGGGCAGAGAAGCATGATTGGTAAATCTGGATAATCCCCTCCTGGGTGTTTTTTTTTTTTTTTTTTGTTCCAGTGGTATCATAAGTATGGGTTGATTATTTGCTATCATACTAGGGACAACGTGGATAAACTACAAGTCCTGAACATTTTGCATTGTACTCACGCGTCTTTACCAAGAATACCTCCGTGAGCCGGATATTTGGTGAGGACTGCAGCAAAAGATTGGATGGCGGAGGTACTCTTGGCGGGGGCGAGCGAGTGCCGTACTGTGCTTGGTTTTTATTAATTTTGTGCAAAGATAGGTACCGTTTGGCTAGATTTGAACTCTTACAAAGTGCCCTACTTTACTTTACCTTCCTCTACAGTAGAGGGAAAAGTCGGGAAACGAAATAGCCATGGTAGAGGGGGAAAAAAAAGCAAAATGAAAAAAAGGGCTACCGGTATCACGCCACTACGAAGAGCATCAAACCTACATAAAACTACCCCTACCACATATCGACAACCGAGAGGATTTAAGACCTACCTGATGGCTCTACCCGTATTGTAGCTTGCACATTACTTGTAGAAGATAGCTTGGATAGACCTGGTGGCTGATCGGGGGAATTTAATATACTCTACTCTAAACTTTGAATACTTTTTCCCTATCTTTTTTATTTGTATTAAATTTGTATTTTTTATCTTTTTTCCGCTGCTCCTCGGCCTCGATATAGGCAAGAGAGGGGACCGGGAGTGCAATAGGATACGGTAGACAAGACAGACAAGTATGGTATGTGAGTTTTTTTATTGGCCCAGCCCAATTTTGCCTTTCCCTCCAAACGGTGAACCGGGAAAAGGGCTTTCGTTCTTGAGCAAAAAAAACCATATGATCCTTGTGTTTTTCATATGGTGGATATGTCTCAGATGTATAGGTAACTTACGGATGTCATGCCCAATTCCCCTTGTACGAATACTCATAGGCAGGGTACAAGGGGGGCAGGCTTGCTGCCCATGTTTACGATTTAACCACCTTCCCATAGTAGACTTGTTTCGTGTAGGTCCCGCAGCACATATCACTTGGGTCGCTGTGGCACTCATTGTGACATCCCATACCTGAGTAGAGGGGGGGGGTTGTACTTGTACTCGTACTAGTACTGTGGACCTAGGCTGCGTGCTGCACTGGTAGGGATATTAGGTCTTGGAATTTTGGTAAGTGGGATTGGCCAAGGCGTTTCTGATGGGCTCTATGAGAGGTTTAGCTACAAGGAGGGTGTCTCCTGCGGATCAATCCTTATAGCGGGTATCTGATTACCCCGGCGGAATTTTGCTCCACAGTGATTGTCCCAGGCCAGAAGGATCTGAAGGCAGGGGGGGGATATATCTTGTATCTGCGTGCAGACACGCACAGATTCATTTACATGTACTATTGAGCAATATGCCGGCATTTCCTTAATCCTCGTTTTCGGGTATTTTCTTGCTTGGGACACAAGTATATCACCGGGTGGGATGGGATGGGATGGGATGGGATGGGATGGGATGAGAGGGGAACTGTTTTTGTCAAGAGGATGTTCGGATCCCCATACTACCGGTATACATATGCGTTGGGGGGATAGGGTAATGTCTGGAGTTTGTGTCACGTGTCGTGATGTACAATACTGTGCTGCATGACCGATCGTTACTTGTCGACCTAACAGCCTTGTAGGGACGACTCGCACATACCGGGGAGCCCGAGCAACCGAACCCAACTTGTCTCCTGCAGTGCCTCCCTCTCTCCTCGCATCTCACTCTCTCCATCCGGCACCGCACTGTATCCGTGTCCGTCCACTCCATCGTATGGCTACTGCACCCAGTCTCTATTGGTTGGAGTGGAATCAACGTGAGGTGGTCCTTCACCCAATTACTAGGAACAACACACTCAACAGCTCCGAACCCTTCCGGCCCATGGAGGATCCCACATCTGAACTACCGATATGTCTACCTCAGACTGACAGATTTGCCACTGGCAATGGAGCATCATCATACATAATGTATGGGTGCTGGTCCCTGTAAAAATTAATAAAAAAATTCCTAACGATTTGTTCGTTTTTGGACTCTGCACTTCTGCTTACATTGCTCTGAATCGTCTCCCTCATTTCGGGCCAGTAGAATTGGCCTAGCTTGGGTGCTGGGCCGATCGTGCCGACGGAGGTGTTTAGCCGGCGCGGCGATGAAGCCGGAGTCTCGGCAGCTGGCCGGGAGGTTTTCCTTCTTTTCTTTTCTTTTCTTCTTCTCTTCTCTCTTTTCTTTTTTTGTTTATATTATTAGCATTGCATCTTGGAAGGGTGTGCTTTTATTCCTATCACAAATTATCGAAGGGATGGTCTTTATTTTTGGTTTACTTACCGATATGTTTTTGCATTAGGTGGACCTGAGGGGAGGAAGGGAGCGGGAAGACGATCGGGGGGGGATGAATTGATTTTCTCGAAAGAGTTACCGGTAGGTGGGGTTGTGGGGTTGACTCGAAATAACTCTTTGGTGGAGATGCCTCAGTCTTCCTGCCTCACAATTGTGTGCGCTGCCTTTTTTTTCTTTTTCTTTCCCCTCCTACACTACCTTTGTGCCTCATCGCCTAATTCTTGATACGATGGATCAGCTGAGGGTCTCTATGACCCTTTGTGTCACTGGAAAGTTACATCAATGATCCAGATCGGTTTTTTGCCCTTCCGTTGATAATCCGGATAGATTAGTTCGTGCTGTTTCATGGGGAAGCACTCGGCTACTTAGCCTGCTCCCCCATTCTCCTGCCTGTCATCCTATCGTACCCGCCCCCGTTCCACTACGACGACAATCCGCCACCACGGAACTCCTGGGAGTGCCTACCCCGTTGGCAGGGAGATACCTAGAAAGTGCAAAGTGCATGATGTAAGGCTGTAGACGAGTATGGTTCCTAAAACATAGATGCCGGACAATACAGGCTAGATTGCCAATGTACTAGAACAGTACATTTGCATCTTAGCCTCTTTCTTTTTTCTCTTTCTTTCTTCTCTTGTAGGATCCTCTTCCTGCCGCTGCTATATTCCCTCTTACCTGAATTACCTCGAGAGCCGATCTGCAAGGTAGAGGGCAAGGAAAGACAAAAGACGATTCAAGTCATGTCGAGTCTGGACTCACCTCAAGCTTATGCTCACCGATCGGCATAATTTTCCCCGTCATTGTGCCGTTGTGGAGGCGAGAAATGCCGGTTCGAGAAACCCGACCCAATTCCCGTCTGCACTCCGAATACGCCTTCTGCTCCACAGTGCAGCTCACCAGCCATATCAGAGACAGCTCCAACATCGGATCATACAAGTACCCTAACAGGGAGATTCCCTATACTACGCTTTTTATTATTTGTCTTTTACCTCAGCCATGGAGGAATCCGCAGGAAACGACCATTCCCAATCTCCAGTACTCGTACCAGACTAGCTAGCCCGCTCCCGCCACCACCACAGCCAACCACCCCCACGAGGTAAGAAAGAAAAAAAAAAGCGCCGACATACCCAGATACCCGCATACCTGCGTACGTACGTACCGAGGAGTGCTCTCCCGGCCCGCATTATTAAAGACAGAGCCAGGAAAGGGTCTCAGAATGTCTTGACCCCCTTTGTGAGTACTAGGTAGGCCGCAGAGCGGAGCAGGCAGCTCACCTATTAACTTACACTTTGCCCATAATCCCTTGTCGGCGCCCCCACTGCTCTTCCCACACAAATATTACCTAAACAGCTCAACCTACTACTCACTACTCGGTGCCGCTTAGGGCGGTTTACTTGGATCAGTTTTGGCTGGGCTAGTCAAGTTGGTTTGCTAGCTATCTCATTGGATGGAGCAAGCACTGACCCCCATTCATTCATTCCTATTGTACCTGGTTTCTGATCCCCAGGTCAGCTCAAACAAGACATCCCGCACGGGAAGTACAGTATCTTTCTTGGCCTGGTTACCTGGCGTGAGGGAGGCGGGGGGAGAAGTGGGAAATACATGTGATACTGTGCCACCATTTCCGTCTCATCTTGCGCACGCGCTCAAGTAGGCTAAGGCACAACAACACGAGGACAAACATGCCTACATATAGATTGGTAGATTGATCGACAGATAGATAGATCATCACGGCCCGAATGAGTCAATGATCTGTGATTTATCTTTGGCTGGAACAGACTACAATGCATAGTCCGTAACGGATGAATGGGTGGTTGGTTTCGGGGTTTATCCCATGACGCCCCCTAGTAGTGGTGATAGTTCGGGGGGGGGGTTATTGTTTGGGGATCTTTGTTCTTCCGGCATCCGATGTCTGGTTGTTGGGTTCATACTATATCACTCGGGTTCTGGTTTGTTGCGGAGTTTGGATTAGTTGAGAGGGGGAGGGGGAGGGGGAGGGAGGAGGGGTAGGATGTCGAGTTATGAGCTGGTGATTGGTGTTTGCTCTGGTGGGGGGGCAGCAACAGCGCTTCAAGGTAGAAGGTGGCGAGGGACCCGACGAAATTACTGGTTCAATTTGGACACATTGCAAGTCAGGAAGGGAATGCCGCGAGGAAACGAGAGGAGGGGCAACAACAGTAGAAAAAGTACCCCAGTACTGTACACGTAGGAGGGTCTCCCTTGGTGTCCGCTAGTTTTGTTAGTAGCTTTATTCTTACGATCTCTGGTCTCTGATTCTATTTCTGGGTCCTTTCTTTTCCCTTTTCCCTTTCCCCGAGCTATTAGCGTCAGAGGTTTTGGGAGGACGCAGGATGAGTGGAGTTGATTCTGGAAGTTACGGGAGTCTGGTAGATTTTTTGGGAGTATGATGGATTTTTCTAAAGCGATAGAGGTTTATGGAGGAGATATTCTCCGGACATCTATTTCCTTTGTCACCCCAGGAGTGCACAGAGAAACATGGGCATGCGCGGAGACACAGAGATAGGCGTGGTGAGCCATAGAAGGATCAGGATGAGTTGATCATGTTTTATTTATGCACTTGCCTTTACCGTTACTTTAGTGGACGATCGAATAGAACGAAGTTGTTTCCCATACCTCCCACATCCATCCACACACACACTACCTAATTTCCAAGCAAATCCTCTTATCTACCGCCTACCTCTGTGTGATCGGTCTTCCACCTTTATCCACTGTTAAGACGAGCATCTTGCGATCACTTCTCCGAGGGATGACAGCAAATTCTCCGATGGACGTGGGTCTATAGTAGGGGTTCCATGGCCCTATCCAATTGAGACACTCAATCCCCGTACTTTTGTACTCCACAAAGGCGCTTGGTTGTGGAAAAGGTTGCTAAGCGTGTTTCTGGGACAGGGGGAAGGGAGTACGGGTATGCTTTCGGGAATATCCGGGACAGCGCCAATGGTTTTATGGGGGAAATAAGTGTGGCGTTTATATTACGGGATGGGCCTAAACCTGTAGAAATTACTATGATACCGTATGGTAGCAGTTTTCTGTGTGCGTTACCACACGGGGGGGGGGGGCTGGAACTCGTGACTTTGCAGCCAAAGCGCTCCTTTATAGGTTTGATTTCGATTTCATCAGTTCTAGTAAGTATGGATAACCAGTTTGAACCCTACGGTACAAGTACACTCCAAGGGTGTGTCACAATGGGTAGGGTTCTTTGTATCATATTGATATTAGGCTGCAGTTGAAAAGGATTACAAATATGGCCCTCGGTGTGCTTGCCCTGATCCTGGCAAGGTATGATAATATTATGGTGGTTAGGTATTTTGGAAAAAAGAATATCCTATTCCATCAGTACAAAATCCTTGGTAGTGTTAAATTGTCATATACCCGTAGTGAGTTGATGGAGGGAACCTTTACGATTCATGAAACTCTCACTGCTTATCCTTGCCTGGTAACTCCCCTGCCTCCCCCCTCACTCTAATCCCTTAAAGGCTTAGTGATATCTTTCCGCGCTTTTTGAACTGGCTGTTTTTGGGGGTACCGAGTATTATGGATGGTATGGTTGCTCGTGGTCGCCACGTTTATCGAGTCCCGATTGGCTTCCGTCATCAATTATCACGCGGCTACTATACGGCAACTCTTGTTGTAATTTTCGATTGAAGTTATACTTCTTGCTTGATTGCTCCTATCCTGAGGGGCCATAGGGCCCTATTTATGCTACAGAAAGAGGAACTAAATAGTAAATGACATATGCTGTACGTAAGACAAAAAAAAAACTCAATGACAACAGTATCGTATAATTCTATTATAAGAGAAAAGAAAAGAGTGCGAGATAATTAAACTACTGCTATGATGTAACATGATTATGTATTGATAACCATGTAAAAGTAAGAATAACAGAAACTCTGTCATAATCGAATACCGGTACGCAACCGATGCATATTCGAAAGTCCTGTTACGGCAACAACTCTTATTTTCGTGATTGTGCAAGCGCTTGTGACAGGGTCTAGCATATTAGCTAGATAGGCTTTTTTTTTTACCCTTCACCTTTACTTTCTTTGCTAAGTAGATACCCCTCGCACCCTTGGTACTGCTCTTTAATTCTGGGTTTGTGTCAAAAAGACAGATGTTTACCTGGCTGCCTTCCCAATCATACATAAAAGTGCACGAGGGACAGCCAGGAATAGGCACTGTTCTACCCTTGGATTCTAGGCCAAACCTTAGCCAAATTATTTGGGAGGCTATGAGTGCCATCTTTTCCATCTTTGTTTGGAGAATTGAAAGCTTTCAAAACCCAATCAGCCACCGCATGGGGTAACTAGAGGTAACACTTCGGCGCTTCCTCTTCCTCTCTCCCTCTTGTGATGAAATCAAGGGGAGAAGTTAAAAATATAGTCTATGAGAATGAAATTAATTTTGCGTCCTCCCGCATACTAAATTCATGAAATGCACTGCTTTAGTTGATGTTGAGTGGATGCCAGACAGCTGCACATTCTTGCTGTGAATTCAGGAAAACACTCACATAACCCCAACGATACTCCTTTAAACCACCGTGAATTCCCTGGTGCAGTTAACTTTCAAAACCTCCCGTAGAATCTAGTTAGCTATATTATCGTCCTCTCTTAAACTTGAAGTCGAGAGAGCAAGGTCCTAAAGGAGAGACAGCTTGTATCTCGTTTTAAGCTAATAGGGTATTGGTCGTAGTTAGCTTGATTCCGTCTCCCTCGTATGATACAAAAAAGAGTTTCTCAACTATCCCTCCTGTAGCTATACGAATAATTCGATTCCGTTCTATTGAGTTCTAGTAGAACTCACGCGGTCACTCACCCTCTATTACCCAATGATGGCAGCGCGACACTCGGCGGAGCAAAAATCCGGATGGTACCTTCCTGCAGGGTGCAGGTAAATGACCGGTGGGTTCGGTGGCACGAGCGCCGGTGAGCTTTGGTCATTACCTTGTTTGATTACCGGTATTCTTGCATTGTAGGGATTTTCAGAGGCCCTGACTCCTCTAACTTATTGCCATAATCACACCTCAAAGATTGGCTTTTCCTGGGCTATCTACAGAGTCAACTTCAGAGCCCCTTCTCACCTCCTGAACTTGCGCTAATTTGGTAATTTTCGGAAGGATATAAGTGGTGTTGATTATGCCTAAAGCCCAGCCAAAAGAGCGAGCTCAATTGCTAAGCTGTAGCTTTAGTTGTGGAGAGTTTTAAAAGCCACCAACTGGCTCTGCTCGTCGAGATATGATATTATGATCCAGTATTTTAGACTTAGTTTTGTATCATACGATACCGAAAACTCAGATTCATCCTAGGGCCCATACTTAGAGGGCTTAAATTTGAAGTCAGGGCCTAAGGGTAACTAAGGGGGTACCATATCATATTTGGCGTATCATAATATTATTATGATACCACACTTAGTTGTCATTATCTTAGTCTACGATATCATAATAACATATGTTATGATTCGATTCCGGAATCGCATGTTAAACCCTATAATCGCATAAGACTGTAATCATGATTTTGAAATCATGTATGCGCCAGACAACCCTAATTTGGCCTCGATTGAGTCGATTCTAACTGCAATTAGTTTACTTTTACTACTTGAGTATCATAGATATTACAAAGATATGACAAAACTAATTCATGCCAAAGTATTACCAATAGCTTAAAAAGATCAAGTTAAAATCAGGAATCTAAATTGTGTTTACTATCCAGTTTTGAAAACAGACTCCGATTTGGATGCACAGAACACTTGGCGGACAAATCTGATTTCAAAATCAAAAATCATGGCGCGCCAAGAATCCCTTGAGTCAATTGAACTATGATAACGGATTTGTATCGGGTTGGGATTACCCTATGGGATGGCTTACGTAAGAATATTGACCATCTGATCATCTCTCCAGATGGACGTTTCCCAAGAAACAGTCCAACCAACCAAATGGAATTATTATCATATACTGGTCCTCCAGGGCCAGGAATATGGCTGTGATAAACCAAATCTTCGCAATGCCAGTAGCTACTTCGGCGTGTCTATATCCCTATATGAGTGATACTTTGAGATTTTCTTGGTGCAGAATTCCGGGAAAACCCTAATGCGGGCGCCTCGTTTACGCCACATCCCACTATGAAATTATGGCGCAGCATTTTTTTTAGCTGCTCCTTATCCCAACCTGTCCACTTCAAAATTCCAGGTCAGGGAACACCTAACCATCGTCGTTCAATAGCTCTTCAGCTCCTATCACCTCATAAAACCATCCGCATCCACTATTCATTTACCTATTCCTTCGCTACTATAGAACCTCCTCCGCGGGAAAACCTATCGAAAAAGAAAAAAAAATCTGAGGGAGCTTACAGCATAGAGAGTTAACGAGGTCACGAGAAGAAAGGGGGCACATCTAGAGGATGGCCAGAATTAGAGATATCCAGCGAACCGCCGCTTTTGCGTGGTCTCCGGACACCGCTCCTTTTATTGCAACGGGTACCCAAGCTGGTGCGGTTGCCGCTGATTTTTCCGACAATACCCAGTTGGAGCTGTGGGATCTGGATCTGGAAAATGCCCATGCGGGGGGTGAATTAGCACCGGTTGCATCAATCACTACAGATAGCAGGTATGTCATAGCAGAGTGCAGTTGCTGGGGGTTTGTGGGTGGTATCCAAGGTCTGTTGGCTGACTAAAGATAGGTTCTACGATATTGCTTGGGGAAAGGTGTCCAATGATAAGCCTCGGGGAATTATTGCTGGTGCATTGGAGAATGGGTCATTAGATCTATGGGGTGCCGACGCCTTGCTGAGCAATAGTGGGCAGGTTCCCCTAGTCGTCATTTAGCGGTCCGGCTACTAATGCTATGTCTAGCGATCCATTGGTCTCTCGGACAACAAAGCACACGGGCTCTATCAAATCGCTCCAGTTCAACCCATTCAAGTCCGAACTTCTTGCTACGGCAGGTGCGAAGGGAGAGGTGTGAATTAACCGTTTTATGTATGAAACCGAACATGACTAACTCATCTCTGTAGCTATACGTTTGGGATCTCAACAACACCGAAAATCCTTTCCTTCTTGGAAATAGGGCTGCTCGGGCTGACGACTTTGACTGCCTGGATTGGAACAAGAAAGTTCCCCACATCTTAGTTACCGGAGGAAACGGGGGCTTTGTGACAGTATGGGACGTGAAATCTAAGAAGGAATCACTGACATTGAACAATTTCGGCCGCAAGGCGGTCAGTGCTGTTGCCTGGCATCCAGAACAGGTTTGTTAAGCTTAGGTCGATCACAATAGCCATTGCTAACAATCCGCAGCAAACAAAGCTTATTACCGCTATTCCGGACGACACCAATCCGGTCATATTACTTTGGGACTTGAGGAACTCGAATGCTCCTGAGCGGGTTTGTAAATCTTCCTTAATTTGTATGCACCAAGGAGCTGACAATATTGATAGACATTATCTGGTCACGAATTGGGTGTACTATCTCTTTCCTGGTGTAAACAAGATACAGACCTGCTCCTCTCTTGCGGTAAGGATAATAGAACAATTTGCTGGAACCCACAGACAGGAGAGAACCTTGGTGAATTCCCAGTGGTCACCAATTGGACTTTCAAGACCCAGTGGAACCCCAGGAATCCGAGTCTTTTAGCTACTGCCTCATTTGATGGGAAGATTGTTATCCAAACCCTCCAAAACACAAACCCGACCTCGTCACAAACCGATACTCTAGGCGCCACACAGCCTGATGCTGATGACTTCTTCTCCAGAGCAAGCAACGCTCAAACCTCCTCATTTACTCTTACGCAGCCACCGAAGTGGCTTCGTACGCCCGTGGGTGCATCATTTGGGTTCGGCGGTAAGTTGGTCAGTTTCACATCTCCAGAGCCTCAGGCTGGCCAACCTCGTCGGTCTGTAGTAAAAATCTCGACCTTCGCTGCCGATTCTGGGGTTAGTTCGGCTACCAAGAGCTTTGAGAAGGCGTTGAGCGAAGGCAACCTTGTGAACGTCTGTGATTTGAGGAGCCAGGATGCGAAAACCGATGAGGAGAAGGCGGATTGGAAGATTCTTAGGGCACTATTCGAGGGGAATCCTCGGGAGAAGTTGATAGAGTATCTCGGGTTCAAAGAGGAGGACTTGGAGGATACGGATGCAGGGGTGGACACAAAGAGCACCAATGGTGAAGGTGAAAACCAGAGCTTGGATCAGTCAGATGGCCCAGCTGCCCATGACAAACGGCTTTCATCATTTTTTGCAGATGCCGGCGCCGATTCCGAAAACTTTTTGGCGGATCTCTCCTCCATTCAATCTACTCGTGGGGCGAAGGCGAACAACCCTTTCCAAATATTTACAGGAAATGAGTCTGAGGCGGACAGGAAGATCACTCGCGCACTTGTTTTGGGCCAGTTTGAAAAGGCCGTTGATGTTTGCTTGAAGGAAGAGCGCATATCTGATGCATTCATGCTAGCAATCTGCGGAGGAGAAAAGTGCATTGAAAAGGTCAAAACTGCATACTTTACGAAGAATGTTAAAGGCCCGAACTATCTTCGTGTCCTAGCTTCTATTGTTGGAAAAAATCTCTGGGACGTAGTCCACAATGCGGACCTCGCCAATTGGAGGGAGGTGATGGTCGCTCTATGCAGTTTTGCAAACGAAAAGGATTTCCCAGACCTTTGTGAGGCCTTGGGTGACAGACTTGAACAGGAATTGGGGCTCGCAGAAGGAAGAAAGGAGGCCCGAAAGCATGCATCCTTCTGTTACCTGGCAGGTTCGAAGCTTGAAAAAGTTGTTGATATCTGGATTGAAGCGCTTCATGAGGGTGAGAAAGTTGGTTTAGAAGAGACTTCTGATGATTCAACGTTTGCCATTCACGCCCGCTCTCTTCAAAACTTTATTGAAAAGGTTACTGTGTTCCGGGAGGCAGTCAAGTTCTCGGACGAAGAAAAGAACCTCTCCTGTGGTTGGAAACTCCATGTCCTTTATGAGAAGTATTGTGAGTACGCGGACGTAGTTGCCTCTCACGGACAGCTAGAAGTCGCGGAGAGGTATCTGGATCTTCTCCCGACCAATTATCCTGCAGCCACGGTAACCAGAAATCGGGTGAAGGAAGCTTCCGGGAAGGGAGCGACTGCAACACAAGCTCGCAAGCCACAGCAACCCGCTGCAACTGGATATGGTGCCCAGCAACATCAGGCATCTAGTTCAGCATACCAACCCCAGCAACCAGCAACCGTGGCTACTGGCCCTGCCAATCCCTATGCACCACCAGCGCCAGTGGCAGCTCCCGTTAATCCGTATGGCGCACCGACAACCATGCCACAGCCCGGCCCATATGCTCCACCTGCCCCACCAGCTGGAGCGAACCCCTATGCTCCCCCGACAGTGACTCAAGGATACAAGCCAGGTCCCTATCAATCTACCCAGCCAGCTCAAATCTCTGGGCAATATGGAACCGGATATCCGGGATACAATGCCACTGGCTTTGGCCAGCCTCCCCCTCAGAGAAACTTCGGTCCTACTGCCTCAGTACCACCCCCTTCCCAGGCATCCAATATGGCTAATTGGAATGATACACCTAATGTGACCAAAGTGCCTCGCCGCGCGACACCTTCCGCGACAGCACCAGTGACTTCACCTTTCCCAGGCGCTCCAGGTGCGCCATCACCGCCAACGACATCCATGCCTTTTGGCGCACCTCCCCCCAGAGGGTCTTCTGCGCCCCCTCCTCCTAAGAACGCTGCACCCCCACAACGGGTTCAGTCTCCTGCCCAACACCAGTTCAGATCCCAGTCTCCAGCTACTCAGGCACAAGCACCTTATTCCCCGGCTGCACTAGCTTTCCCCCCTTCACAACCTAGCTATGCTAGCGCCCCTCCCCCAACCGCGGCGGCGAGTAGGTATGCCCCTGCCCCCGCAGTCGCAGGTGCAGCTCCACAACCTCGCCAGGTTCAAGCACTACCCCCACCCCCCCAGGGAGCTTTTATAGGTGTAAGGCAAGGTGAGCCGGGACCTCAATACGCACCTCCGCCAACCACCTTCGGTCAGCCGCCAGCCCCATCACCTTATGCACCAGCGCCATCTCAAAACCAGGGCGGCCAGTATGGTGCACCCCCGGTACCTGGCCAATATGGACCTCCGCCTACCCAAAGACCACCATCTCAGCCCGCTCAACTAGAGACCGCCCCGCCACCAAAGGCACAGACACCAGTCCCACCTCCATCCAAGCATCGTGAGTACATCATATAATTAAAAAAATAACCTTATTCTAACACACATACCAGCTACAGGTGACCGAACACATATTCCTTCACAGTACCGTCCCATTTTTGAGCTCTTGACTTCCGACTTCGAGAGAGTCAAGAAACGTGCTCCAGTATGCATGCCCTTTCCAGAACTTCTGAGTAAATTTGGGGAGTTGACAAAATACTAACGCATATCTAATTCAGCCTACCTTCCAACGTCAAGTCAAGGACACTGAGAGGAGGCTGAATAAACTGTACGATAATATCAACAACGAAGAAGTTCTCTCTCAGGAAGCACTTGAGAGCATGTTGGAGCTCTCGAGAGGTTTGTTCACTTTTCACTTTATATTTAGACTAATTCCTAACGTTTTGGCATAGCGCTCGTTGCCAAGGACTATACGACAGCACATTCCATCCACCTGGATTTGGTCACAAACCGAATTCCAGAATGCGACACGTGGATGCCCGGAGTAAAACGGTTGATAGAGATGAGCCGGGCGACCCCCGAATAAGTGGTGTATGATTGTGGTGCTTAGATCATCAGTATCAAAGCACACGAATTATCGGTTCAGGTGTTACCTTTACCCTCTCCTGTTTGCCATCCTCATTACCAGAAAACGAATGCCGTGGTTAATGTCGCACTCAATTACACCTTTTTGCGCCCGCATGTTTTATGATTTTTGTAACGGTAAAACTAAAATTCAATTCTTCCGTATATAAAAAATAGTTAAAATAACAGCCAGGTTAGATTTTGTAGACATAGATTTTAGCCACGGTAGTTTTACGGTGATGTGCTGGTATAATGGGGGCCGGTGGAACTGTTTTAGATTATTGAGATATAAGTGAATAACAATATATATGTAACGGTCAGGAAGTATACCGGTAGTTTGGGAAGCTGACACGGGATACCGTAGCGGTATACCCGGGATACTGAAGAATCTTCACGGACTTTGGGGTTCGAGATGATTTTTGGCATAAGAGCATAGAAACGGGTAGCCATATAAAAGAAGTGAAAACTTCATAGGATATTACGAGGGTCATAATATTATTATTATGCCCAAGGAGCGATTGATATTTTGCGCCGCTACACAAAAACCTCTAGCGTGCCTTTTGAGGTTCTTCCCGACCCCCTGGTTGCCCCCGTGATCCCCAGTGTTCAATCAGGTCAAACTACGGTGCTGTATCATAGCCTACTCGAGTAATCTGCAACCCGGAAAAGCCACCTACGAGTAGATCGACAATCAGGCCCCTATTATCCTAATTTCAACCCTCATTCTTAACCCAACCTCGATATAATCTGCGAACTTCCGTCCCCCATTGACGGCTTATCTCATCTCTCTGCTCACTCTTAGTTTCTACAACTGCGATCCTGCGCCTGTTTCTCACAAAAGCGACGTTGCTAAATAGCTTCCCGCGGCCACGATATGGCCTCCCCACTCACCCATGACCCTCGGCCCAGCTTCCAACCTAAGATCGTTTCCTTATACGAAAGCCTCTTTAAGGTAGCGGTCGCCGTGTCACTATCCCGAGTTGAGCGATGCTAAGAATACATTTTAGGATGAGGACGATGAACAGGAAAAGTCAGAAGGGTTCTGGACAGAGTTCTTCCTGTTAAAGTGTCACCCGCCCGGTCTAACAGCCATACTCGACCCTATATCCCCGGATGACTTGTTACACATGCAGGCGAGCAAACGGGAACCCCATTATTGCGGTGAGCGAGGGCGTAAGGCTGATTGGTGTTATTATAGCCTCAAACAAGGCAATTATTCTCACATGCAGTCAATTGCGTCAAGTCCGGCGGTAGCCCCTCAGATGAGATTGCTCTAGATGTGGGGATCCTTGTTTTATTTTATTCTTTCGCCAGCAAGATGAAGGAAGGATTGATGTTAATGCGTGCGGCATTTAGACATTGAATGTGTTCTTACGAGCGGTCTTGGCTAAACGATACACCAACCTCAGCTCAGACATCATTTCTATCCTGACAGGATTGAGTAAAGTGGACTGGGTGTTTACGGACTTTGTTACGTCGCTGGACACCCATATCAAGAATGGCCGGACTGGTATGTTATGTCGTTAGAATTTAGGGGCTATGGTCGACTTGAATTGGTCTAATGGACGGCTGGATACAGTCGAGTTACGGAGGAAAGCCATCCAAGTGGCATTGTGCATAGCCTGTGGAGCCTTTCAGACTGGCTTGCTTTCTTATTTTACACATAGAGACCTCTTCCCTGCGCTTATGAAGGTATGCTGTCTTCGGGGCTCCTTTGCTTTTATTTTTTGCGTCCGAAATGATTGACTTAGTGGTTTTAATACATGTAGTACACTAACGATCCCGAGACTGCCGGTCTTGCATATGAGCCATTCCTATTGCTTGCTGCGCTTGCAAACTGTATGTTCTACTTCCACACGTGATACAATGTATTATTCATGCTAATTATTAAAGATAATAAATTTGAATTCCAGAATCCGTACCAGTTGAGATTGGATGATTTTGTCAACGAACCCACAATCAAGAGGATCGTTCAGGAGATCGGATTCTCCTCAGTCCGGTGTCGGGCCGATTACATAGCTATTCAGGACGACCTACCTGAGGGATGGTCCCTGAATAATGTTCTCTCCTATGTTGGGCTCACCATGCTATCTGGCGCCGGTCCCAAGAGTCGCCCGACCTCACCCGCGCCAACCCCTACCACAGATCCGAAATTGTCCTTCAATGATTTGTAAGTGTTCCGATTGCACATTAATCAAGTGCGTACATTGTGCTTATACCCCTGGGTCTTATCCAGACCAGGACCAAACGCCGCAATCCTATTGGCAACATATGACTTTGTCAACGCTAACAAGTTATTCTGTCATAACTTCGTGAACTACCAAGACTCCGACCCGAAAGGTCTGTGAATACCTACACCCAACCTATCATCCGTCAACTAACGATTCCCGGCATCATACAGTCGAGTCCCCCATATGTTCCTACATATCACTAACATCCTACCTCCTGCATCACGCCCATCGCTCCTCCCGATCATCCTTATATGCCCGGTTAAACCTTCTAGTTCTGCGCATCCTCCTGGAAGACCAGTCTCTCTGCAAACGCTTAACAAGCGACGATACAAAGTCGTTCGTAAGACTGTGCAGGCAGAAACCCCCGTACTTACCCGTCGTTCGCTTGAAACGGCCGCTTCTAACAGCTATCATTGACGCAGTCGTTGACGGCATCAACCATAACTTGAGAAAACGTCTGGACGTGGAATTATATAGGTACGCAAACAAAAGCCAAACTAGACTAAGGTCTCCGGAAAGCGAGGCGTGCGAAATAATCATTACCGGAATAACCAAGCTAATTGTGAACCCCCCCTCCAAAAAAATAGTACAAGTATCGGCATACTCTCCCGATCAATATCTTTTTTGATCCGCAGTAGGACCCGGCTTGGTACCCTCCCTTTCATATTATCCACTTATACTTTCTTTGACTAATATTGAAAAAAGCCTATCACTGGACAGACCTCTGGCGCTCCATTCTCTCCTTAATCCGCTTCCTAACAAGCTACTCATCCGATCTCAAAGACCTTCCCGACCTCCAACCCTTCCTAGACGACCTTGTAAACCTAATCGCCCTAGCGCTCTCTGCCGGTGACGCATTCCTCCCCAATGCAGCCGAATATGACGACTTGTTCTACAAGCTCGTGGAAGCTGGCGACACGCTCGTTAAATTCCGTGATTCCTGTACCCCCCTCCCCCCCTCTATCTCACGGCGCGTGGCTAATAAAGTAGATGACCTAAACTCACGCCCCCAAAACTCCATCTCAACACTCATCACCGTGTCAGAGCACTACTACGCTCTCATATCGGAGAACCAGAGCAGGACCAAATCGAAGAACCTATCACCGCAGCAGGTCGGGGAAGTCATAAAGAGCGGGTACGAAACGCTATCCATCACGAGTAAAGACGGACTCGACGCATGGGAGAGGTACAGGGAAGCGGATGAGAGGGCCTTTCTGAAGAGGGCCGCTAGAGTAGCGGTTGGAGATGTTAGAATTGTCATGAGGGAATAAAAATAAATAATCAGTTAACTATCACAATGGTGGGGAGTGGCAGGGGTTTTTTTAGTTTTTTTGGTATGATAGGATACTTTTTGTCTTTTCGCTGGTTACTTTATATTATGGGGGGTGAGAGAGTTTTTTGTTTGGTTGCTTGGTAAGTTGGCGGATAGAGTACGGGCACAGTACGGTACATACGGGGAATGGGAGCATTGATGGCTGGATGTATGTATTTCTTGTGAATATCTTTTTAAGGAAAAGCGAAGGAAGGAAGCAAGGACAATAGGATGAACGAGTGGCCTGCCTGCATTGATACCTTTGAGAGGGAAATGGTATGATTGGGAGTGTAAGGTAAGGGGAAAGGTGTGAAAAGAGCGAGTGGTAGTGAGGAAAGTAGGGCAGTCTGTATACCGGTACAAGATACAGGAACATCACAGCTCCCATCCCCGCCCTCCCTGCCAGAAAAAGGAAAAAGAAAACTCCCAGGCACAACACATCTTTTCCACTGTCTCTCTCAAATCCCCAAAAACGCTATAAAAAATAAAAAATAAAAATAAACACCAAGAAAGCAGACCCCATCGCTCCCAAAAAAAACTAAACACCCTTCCCCCGATGTGTACTCCTCACGGGAGTTCTCAAATCCACCACGGAAAACCCAGCCGGACTCTCCTGCACAGCAGACTTGCTCGGGCTTCCCAGGGGTGTATTCCTAGGGCTGGCGGGCGTCATAGGTTTCGGCGGCAGGGCTCTCCCCATCCCCTCTCCATCACCTCCATTCGAACTATCACCATCACTATCACTATCACTATCACCCCCCCTCCTCCTCCCCCCGCACCCATCTGCAAGCCCACCCCCACCACCACCACCCCTAATACTCTCTGAATGTGCCCTGAACGAGACATACTCCTCATCCCTCGCCCTGTGACCACACAAGAAGGTTCTAATATTTGCGGCGATGCGGCGCATCTGCCGCCTGGACTCGCGGGTAGCCCCGAAAACGATGAGGATAAGGTATCCGGTCGACCCGGAGGCGAGGAAGTAAGCCCAATCCACGAGCTGCTGCTTCGCCGTCCAGCCCGGGTGTGGCCGCTCCGCGAGCGGGGACATGCGCTTCATAACGTCCTTAGCGTAGAAGTACTGCGCGAGTAGGAATGCGGCTTGCAGGCCGCCAATTGTGAGGAATCCCGCGACGAAGCGGAGTAGGATGTAGCGATCTTCGCTGTCGCTAGCTGTTGTGCTTGCTGATGAGGTTGCTGAGTGGGCGGTTTTCAGGCGTGGTTTGGGGGGAGGGGGTGAGTGGCGGCTGTGGTCGTAGGGTCGCCACTGTTGAACTTTGTAGGCCCAGCTTGCGCTCCACATTACGTAGATGCAGCGCACGAGAATCAGGAGGAGGAAGATAGTGCCCAAGGTGCAGGTAGTGCCCACTGATATCACGTGAGCAGGGTGGGAAGTAGTGATTATGGAGGGAAGAAAGACGTACCCGTGCAATTACATAGGATTAAGCGCAATACCGTAGTTTTCCTTACCTGGGGTAAGTTCGAGAGGATAACCTGCACGGCCGGGAGTAGGAAGGATATCCATTTCGACCCCGTGATGAACCGATCACTCTTCAGCACTCGGCTTTGTATCTCCCAGACGGAGACGAAAAGCATTAAACTCCAGAAGAAGAAAAGTAAGCTCTCCACGTTAAAGAAGTAGGTCCCTATAAATGTATTTCCAGAAGGTCAGCCACCCCTTCCCCAAGACGCGAAGCAGGGGGTGATTACGAAAAGCGAAAATGACCCTAACCACAACATTCGCCGAAGTCTCAAACACTATCGTGGCGTTCGGATTCCTCCACTGCTCGAGATAGGCTGCGTATTCCTCCATCTGCAATGCCGGCCAAAACACAATATTTACAATCCCATGTGCCATGGTGAAGAGCTGTTGGAGGAATATTGAGAGGGAGAGGAGTGATACGTCTATGCCGTATCAGTCCCGCAGGGAGGAAGGATGGAAAAGGGGGGGACAAACAAACAACCTGCTTCCCATTCAACCTAAACAGTATATGTGTAAACCCAGCTGCAGCTGCACTCCCAGTGGTGTATACTATCGTTGTGATAGCCAGGGCCATCGCCTCCGGGTATAATTCCAAGGAGGGAACATCGCCTCTGGACATTGTTGTCGTTGAACCACAGTCTCTCACTCACTCACTCACTCGCTTCCAACCCAATTCACCACCCCAACCAACGGCTTCCCTCACAAATACAAAGAATGTATAATATATGGAATATAGAAAAAGAAGTTTAAAGAACAGCTGCCAACAAACAATAAACGAAAGTCAAGAACGTATGCACACCACCAATACCACAGTACGCATGTATGTATGTAGGTAGGCAGGCAGGTAAGCCTAAATGTACCCAGCACAAGTTTTCCCAAAAAGATGAAAAGCTGACAAAAGAGTGATACAGGATAAAAGAATCGGCCTGCCGAGAACGAAAAGGGTATTCTCCAAATTTTATATCCTCTACTATCACGGGGGTGAATGGAGGAGGGGTGGAGGGGCCAAGACGGTTCGACGTCGGGTGTCGTCAACGTATCCGTAACGGCGGGAGCAAAGGTTTGCACGAGCAAAAGAGGTTGGAAGGGAATAGTGGTGGGGGAGCTGTTCGTTTTATTCATCCCTCTCCCTGGGCTGAAATGCTCTGATCTTGTATGAGGGGGGGAGGGGGGGAAATTGTGTCTTTAGGAGAATATAGTATCATACCTGAGGTGGGTTAGCTGTGAACCGGTGGATGGTCTATGGTACCGCACTGGGGTGGTGTGTGTGTGTGTGCATATTTTGGGAAAGTTGGGATGAATAGGTTGTGGGTTTTGAGTGGCTGAAAGGGATCCCAGGGGGAATACCGGTAAGGGAAAAGGATCGAGATGGATGGTGTTTTGTATGCTTTCTTTCTTGGTGGGTATTATAGGTTACAGTGCGGCGGGGAGTAAGTAAAGCAAAGCACCACGAATAAAGCATTGGAAGCGAGCACAACATGATCCACTCACCCTATGGCGTTGTTAGCTAGCCACTGTGCTGTACCGAGTACCGGTGCTTAGAGTGCCCAGTCCGGTAGGCTCCCTCCCCCCATCCCCGCCGGCGGGGAGGCGGGAGTAAGTTGGCTCTGCCAAATCTTAATCATTCACACATCACTCGCCCACCCACCGCGGCTCCCAACCCTATCGGACAGCGCGCTACCTCCGCTACCATACCCGACTGCTTAGCGACGTTCTTCAGAAGTAGAGCACAAAAACTTTAGTCCAACCCAGGGCAAACTTTAGCGCTCGCTTTCATATCATAATATTATCGTAGAGGAGGGGGCAGGGGGGAGGGAGCCTCCTTCGACCTCTAATGAAAGCCATCTTTGGTTGGTAAGGGCACCCGTACTCCCAAGCGCCGAACCCTGTGATACCTTTTTGCGTCAGAAATACGATACCGGTATCATAACATCCATAGGCGGTTCAGTTTAGGGTTTGTTCACAGCCTGTACCCAACCCCTTCCTGTCATACCCCCCCCCTCCATGGATCGTTTGCGCTGCGGGTAGATTTGATATCATAGGTGCCTGGCCTGGAGCGACCCCCCCCTTCCGTTGAGGAGGGCAGGCCAATTTACGGCACTGTATCACATCTCTTCAAACATATAAGGTTCCTACAGAGGATAGTCTCATTCCTCTTGTCTTAGCATATAACCCCGGTACTTTATAACTTGATACCCGGGAATGCCTCTTTGACAAGTACCGTGGAATACCGGTACTGGTCAAGATCTATGATACTGTACAACTACCGTACACTACCACCGGGACACCCCCCCCCCCCCCCAACAAAAAAAAACAGAAGAGAGAATTAAGGAAAAGCCATAGCAATGCTCGTGAAAGGTATAAGAAATACCAAGTTAATCGACAGATATCGACCCCGACAACGACCTGCCCCCCCCCCCCCCCCAACAGCCCACAGTATAATTAGGACGGCATACAGTAATTTATAGCATACCAACTCACCGAACCCAAAACTCCACAGTACGACGTCCCCGGAATGTAACAGGTATGTATCCCACCACCACCACCTCGCCGGGACAATCTATAATACGAAAAAAAGGAGAGAGAACGCCTCCCAACTACTGTGAAAGCCTGATCCAACCGTCATAAGTATTACACTTTACCTCCAAACCCTTCGAAGGAAACGAAACCAAGCCACATGATCAGATCCCCTTCTCCTCCTCCTCCTCCATACAGCGCACTACCTATAAGTTTATTTGTATTCCCCAAGAGGGGAAAAAAAAAAGAAAAAAAATCAGGCAACATCCACAGTACCGTGCATGTATCACAACCCAAAGATAAACACCACAGAGTCGATCCTCCGCCCTTGTTCAAACCTTACTTGCTCACTTGCTTGCTCTTCTACTGCTCCGGTTTCAACTCTTATGCGTGGCATGTGGTACAAGTAACTTGGCTTAGCTCGTCTTATCCGCCAGAGCACTAAGAGCACTAATACTTGGCTCTGGGACGCTAGCCCTGGAAGGGAGGTGGAAATGACAATAGAGTATGGTACGGTACCCGAGTATGAACGGGTGGTAGGTAGCGAGACTCCCCGAGATTAGTCATCCAACTTAACTGTTAATTATGCATTTGATAGTCTACGGTAATCTTACGGGCGGGTACGGTCGAGGAATCTGTTCCAGGCTATGCTATCCGCTCACCCACTCACAAGATTCCAGCGAGGATTAGCGATAATAGAGACTTTGCGAAAAGACTCTGGATGTGGGTCAAACAGGGTTCTGGGCCAATGAGATCCCTTGGATTTGACTCTGGATGCAAAATCGCAAAGTCTCAAATGTAGGTGGATAGCTATTCTACTCTACAGTACACAGCTAGGCATTCAAACGTACAAGTGGCGCACCGACAACCCGGAAAAGCATGAAAGATGTGAAAAATTGAAAAATTAATAGAAATGAAAAAAAAACTACTTTTTATAGCAAGAAAGTCAGCCTCAACAGCGAAACCAAGAAACCCACCCCAACTATCTCATCACTACTGTAGCGACACACTTATGACCACCCATTAGCCGACCCCCCGTACTCGGTAGCGCCGCCAAACCCACCATCCCCGAATGGCGTCCGCCCACCCTGATACGGAGTCTCATAGCCGGCTCCACCGCCGCCCATTCCACCCATTGAATAATCCTGTCCGGGGCTCCTGACACCGTCGCCGAATCCATCACCAGCCTCATTCTTGTTACTGAAGGTCTCGATCACGGCAGCGAGTTTCTCTTGGAGGTATTTTATACCCTGCTGGAGGATCTCGTCCGGCGGAAGGGATCCGGCTGACTCGATATCGAGGTAGAAGCGGGAGGGAACTGCATCATAGTTGAAAGGCTCGCCCTCAATGGGGGGCTCCTCCCAGTCTGCATATTTGGATTTAGGCCTGTGTAATTCCCGGGGGTTAGTACTGAACCAAGATTACCGGAACAAACCTCGGTAAAGGGAAGTGACGTACCATTCCTCCTTCGCATCTTCCTCATACCAATAATCGATATGCCTGAGTTTATTCCAAGGATCGTACTCGAACCCAACGGCCGCCGTGGGAGCCCACTTGGCATGTTCCTTCGCAATTCCCTTCTTTGCAATACACTTCAACCGGAGCTCTTGCCCCTTGCGCAATTTGCAAATAACAGTTCCCTGCCCCTCTGGATCTAATCGCACCAACCCAAAATTAGACCACAACTCTCCCAACTCACCCCTCCTCCACTCACTGATTCAGACAATTTTCCTTAAACAGAACATACCATTGATAACAGGACTGCCCAATTGCGCTCCCTCCGCAATGACCAAATCCCTCGCATACACTGTAACATTATCCTCACCAGTACACCTAGCATGCAACGACAGAGTAACCGAGCACCGCTCACAGTATTGATCGCAGAAACAGTCGCGGGTGTAGATTAACTTGTCATCGATGTTTGTCGAGTCGAGCGGGACCATTCCAAGCCTATGGCAGAGGAACTCATCCGGAATGACAGAGGTGTTTGTCTGAATTTCCACAATGTCGATTGCTTGATTGAGAAACCCACCAACGTTAGCCTCCAAGCGCACGAAGGAACGGATAAGTAGCGACTTGTTCAATAAGCCTACCAATCGTGGGAATCTCAGCGAGCATAATACGGCGAAGGGCATTTGCGAAACTGCGAGATCCCGGGTCGGTTGGTTAGCATCGGGCGGAAAAGGATAAAGCAAGGGCAGAAGCAAAAGAAACAGGAACACAGAGGGAAAAAAAGGAAACTCACGCAAGATCGCAGTTAGAAAGCACTATCTGTGCATGCCTGCTGTCCGCCTCCTTGATGGTAATCTGAGCTGTATGAATGCAGCAAATTAGCCACAGACAGCACAAACACAAACCCACCCTGGCGTCGCGGAAAAAACTCAGAACAACATACGTCCGCGATCAGAACCGTAGATAGTATCATAGTCATCCATGTTTGCCGATTATCCAGTTATGCAGGGTAGAAAAAGAAAAAGAAAAACAGGCCTTGTGTTGTTTGGTTGGTGGTTTGGTGACGATGATAAAGAATGTTGTTGTGTGTGGCCAGATGTAAGTCTTTGTCCAGATTTATTAAGCTCTGACTGAGGTTGACAGGGATAGGTCCGGATTTTTGAGGCGGCTCAAAAAGAAAAAAAAAAGGGTCTCCCAAACAACTGCCAAGCCATTAAACCAAAGACAGACCAACCCCTAACCCTTCTACCCTCATTCGGTCACGAAAAATCACACGTATATCTTGGCGTGCAACCGTGATTTTTCCATTTTCTCAAAAAAGAAGCAATTATCATAAAGCCTTCCTCTCCCAAGGGGGGGAACCAATTGGGTGCAACGTAGATCTTGCGTCATTAAAAACAGGGACAAGAAAAAAGTAAATACTACAGAATTAGGGAAGGAGAAAAAAGAAAAAGAAAAGAGAGAGATAGAGCAAAACACCGGATTTGGTTTCTGACGATGCGTGGCTCTACTAATAAGCGACATGGCCGACCGAGGCCGGTTGGTTGTCGATACGATTATTGTCATGACAACTCTTGGGACGGAGCGGAGGAAGTGGTGGTGATATGATGGTATATTACAGGAAGAAAGGCGCGCCCGACATAACAGAAGTCAGTCAGTCCAGAACGGAGGACAATTCCTCCCCTTCTGACCGACCCGATCACCGCCAGCAATGGTCCTCCCGATAGATTCCGCAATCAAACCCCGCCAGATCAGATCAAACAATTTCCTAATCCAACCACACCCACACAGCAGCTTCCCAACCCTCCCCGACTCCTCCGACCCCTCCCGCCTCCAGATATCGAGTAGAAGAGTGTTTATTGTGACTTTATGAGTTATGAGCATACATCCAGATTGGCCAGCCAGCTAGCACAGCCCTCAACGTTTCAACTTATCATTACTTGTCCCCAGGTGGGAGGTGCTCGAAACAGGGATTAAGAAATATATGGCAAAAAAAAATTTACTGTCTATCTGAGCGCCTCCCCGTCCCACGCGCTAGATCCGTAACTTACCTTGCCGGTACGAAGTAGTGGGCTGTCACGGCCTATGAACACAATTTACAGCCTTCCCGCTGAGCACATATAATGGATCTGTAGCAGTACCGGCAGGCTACGTTACCCAGTTTAGTGATCGGTCCGTTGCGGGCTTTGTCGGTCCCGATCTCTATAGACGTGCTTACTCACCCACCTACCCAAGCTACGCGTACTTTACCACTTCACTCGCTGTGGAGCGCAGCCTTGTATTGATGCGGGGTAGGATAAGAATGGGGATGATCCAGTTTATTTGCTTTTGGCATCGACCATTATAGCGCATAACTCCTTGCAGAAGGTCGGATCATGGAGCCTCACTCGGTAGTTATCGCCTTCCCCCGGCATCCTCTAGGAGTAGCTGATAAGGAATTTCACCTTAAGCGGCGCCGCCAGGGCTGGAGGAACACACAGATGTGTGTTCACAGCCTGGCTCACAAGCGTGTATGACACAGCGACTGCTCTTGTCACTGCAGAAAAAGAGAAAACGATGCCCGAAGCCTACCCAACATTCACAGTTGTGCTCCGTATCCCCAGATTCTAGAAAAAATTGGCGCTCTTGGTAGCCTGTTCGGACGCATTTCGTTTGGATTTGGCCTATCATGGAAAAGGAGCTATCGAGCAGCGGCGCATGAGATTATAAAGCAATTTATCACTAGCTTACAATGGTAGTCAGAAATCTTAACGCACTCAAAAACAACACCCGATTAGCATCCCAAATCCCTCTGAATCCCCCAAAATTGGCGCGCAGTATCACAAAAGAATCCTATTGGTGGTTTTGGGGTCGCGGCAGTGACTATCTAAGGCAAAAGTGTACAATGGTACTTTTGGAGATCTCGAGTTAGTCAATCTATTGCTGGATACAGACCAAAAACCGATACAGCAATCAACCCTACAAACTGTTACACTGTTACACCCGCCTTGTTCTGTGTACCTCACACAATGGACAGAACCATTGACTTTGCAACCTCCGGGCCAACTGTAGCTAAAACCTCAATACCTATATCTATGTAGGCACCCAGATTTAGCTCTTCGAGCTCCTAGGATAAAATTCTATTAGATACTATAAGGCCTAGATCGAGGATAAGAAGCTTTACCTTTGTAGTTATCTTCGAGTCTCCCAACTGGAATTTGAGGGTTCGAACATCGAAGTCCTCGATTTCTCGCTTTGTCATTATCCCGGGCATTTTCGCGCTGAAAACAAATCCTGGGGGAACTTCTTCTTCATCCTCTTCTTCGCTTTCATCTTGATCTCCTGCCTCAATCATGCCCCCCGATGGAGTCGAGTCAGGAGCCTTCTCAGGAATGTCACCCCCCTCCGTGGCGCCATGAGAGCGAATTGTTGACGCTCCAACATACCCATGCTCGTCCAACAATCTCTCCAACTTTTCATCGAATAAATTCCAAGCATATGTCTCTGGATCTAAAAGATGGCACGGGCCATACTCCCTCTTGTACCACATTTTCGGGCAACTATGAATATAGAAGCCTAGGTTGGAAATCAAATCAGAGTCTGGGTTATAGGTTTTAAATATCAGGGCAAATGAGGCGTTATATACCCATGTAGTAGTACTGGTAACCTCCCTCTCTGGCCAGGGCGGCCTCTCGACAGGCACTCAGCTTTCCAAAACCCCATGCACGGTAGTCTCCGTGATACATGAAATACACACCGCTTACACAGTGCGGAAGGAAATCCAAAACACCCATCGCGACCAACCGACCATCAACGCGATAACATTGATGATAGGATCCCAGCCTCATCCCGGAGGGTGTGGTAGTGTTCATGATAGGTGACCTGCAGAGAAAGTTCACGAAACCACTTCGAGTGATTTGCCAGGCGGGCTCCCCGTGAACAGTTCGTTGGTAATTCTCGAATAACTCATATCTCCAAATAGTGTCAGAAGCGAGAAAATGGCGTAAAGGCAAACATAGCCATCTTAAGAAAGAATAAGGCTGGCTAGGGGCAGGTCCAGCATGATCCCACCACGTCCACAAGCAAGAAATAGCTTGACACTTACTTCTCCTCGGTAAAAACCGTTGACTCTAGTTCAACTTCGAATTTGTGGGCAGGCTCTGGGGGGATTATCTTCAACCCCTGAAGGGTAGAATATTCTGGTCCATGCACAGTCTCAATGAGGTTAAATTCCGATTGTTGCCTCCTTTTTTCCCTACGAATGGATAAATTGCTGTCAGCATCCATAGAACTAAAATGTATCGGATGAAATCAAGACACATAGGTCTCTTCATTTTGGCGAATATCTTTCTTTCAACGTACTCTTTAGACTTTGGATACCTCTTCGCACATTCTTGAATATAATCTTCGCCGAGGATATATCTCGACCATCTATGAAGGGTTTGGCGCTGGTCTCTGGAAGTCTTAATTGTGGTAGCATCTACTCTGCAACATCCAATCTTGTTAAGAACCCTACATACAACGCAAGCACCATCGTGCGAATTGGTTTTTGGAAATAGGGCCGTTTTTCCGCACCCCCAATGACAACTTACCGAATGGTGTATTGTGGACAACAACTAAGCGTCATATGCGGCTTATACAACAAAGTACCGCTCCTACGGGAATAAACATTATTTTTCATCAGCAACATGTCCCGGATAAGGTAATATTTGCTTCACAATCCTTTATAGGTAATATGAAAGCAAGGCTGGGAATCCCCCCACCGTCTCCAGCCACGGTCAAGGAGTGTTTGGTAATCGGTAATAGCCAAATCATAAGACCTAAGGTAGAAGGAACAGCCTAAAGACTTGTCAACTCAGCCCATTCTCACACTGAACCAAGCACCCTATAACAGCAAGAGCCGCAAACGTGTTAGACATTTGCGGCAAGGGACAAAATGGGGAGGTGGGGCGTGTGAAAAGCGTGGGAGGGATAATTACTTGTGGATTTCGTGCAGTAGCCGCATCTGCCATTTCTCGTAGAGCCTAAGAGAAGAAGCGGGAACAACGACTGTAAGCCAAACAACTATTATGGACCGCAAGAGGCACGGGGTAGAACGATTCGACAAGAACAGAGAATATTTACACACCCATGTACGAGATGAGGGTAGCAGGATTGTGTGCGTCGTTTGACATTGCATACGCTGGTGCCTTTCACTGTGAAGTGGGGGGCTTAGCTTCCGATTTGTCGCGGGTCACTGGATGTAAATCAATTGGATTGGATAAGGAAGAGTATAGGCAGGTGCAATTTCTGAGAGGTGATTTAAAAGAGATGGAGTTGGGGAGGGACAGACGAGTCAAAATCAGCAGCGACAGCAGGAGGTCTGCAAAAAAAAAAGGTCAGTCAAAAGTGAGCTGCGTGATGAGTAAGAGAGAGAGAGAGAGAGAGAAGATGAAGAGTGTGAATGAAGAGAGAGAAGGAGGGTGGTGAGGATGGGAGTGGGAGAGGTTATTCCCACGAGGAAGGCTAGTTGCCTAGATGACGAATGATATGAGGAATCTAGTATGATACAGACGACAGGATGTGCAGTACGTGCTTTCTGCACGAAGAGGGCAAGAATAATTATGAGATAAATAACAAAAAGAAGATAGGAGGGTTTCGCGGTCTTGTGCTATGCTGCGAGGTATCGAGGTAGAAAAGGGAAAGGGAAGGGGAAGGGGAAAGGGGAAAGGAAGAAAAGAAAAGAAAAGGGAAAGAAAAAGGAAAGCAGACAAGAGAAAAGAGGCAGCTGAGGGTAGATGTTTACAGGCTGGATGTACGATATTATTGTAGGATATGTAGTATTAGGTATGAGGATCGAAATGAGGCTTTGCACAACCATAAGGGCACCATAATTATCATGAGCTTCTACGAGTATAAACCACTACACCTTGCACGTTTTGCAACCCTCATCTATCACCCCAATCACCCATGTACCGCCGCCTTCTCTTTCACTACCTTGCGGAGAAGATTCCCTCCAGTCTTTGAATTATTATCGAATCAGCGGCCTTAGTATCTAGAGTCCTCACGGGAAAAGGTTACACCTAAAAGACAAAGTCGGTCGGTTACATACCGTACCGTATGTTACAATACACGTCCAACACGCGCAGGCGTACAAAAGGCTATTGTGTTGTGCATAAAAGCACACTCAGGATATACTGGCTGGCGAGCTGTGGCGTTGGAGCAGCGAGGAATAGAAGTGGGAAAGTTCTCGCCCCGATGCCTTCACGATGTCAGGGGACGAGATTACAGTAAGGACAGTAAGGACAGTAAGGACAGTAAGGACAGTAAGGACAGTAAGGACAGTAAGGACAGTAAAAAAACAAAGAAACAATTTTCCCGTCGTTTCTGCGTCGCGTGGCCCCGTTTGTCGAAAGAAGGACGAAAGAACTACCGCTGTTCACCCCGCGATGCCCCTCGCCTCGTGTGGTAGATAGACTTAGCTTGGCTGCCCCTCTTTCTCTCGCATCACCACTCCGAATTCGTTTGCCTCCCAGCTCCCAGCACATCCATGATCAATCCATTTTCGCCCTGTCAGTCCCTTTCACACACACTCTCCCTCCCTCGAGCCTCCTGCTAGATCTCCCACCCCTGTATATTCTGCTGCCATTACATGAGCCCCCATTCCAACCATTTCTCGGGATGTTGCTCCCACCATCGTTCGTTCCTCTTGTAGAGTAGTCTAATTGGGAGTTGATGCTCGAGTCCACCCTTAACGGGTGCGTGAACAGCGGTGAAATAATGAAAGCAGTTCCGGCCACTTTACTGACCATGCGGCTGCGGATCCCTAGATCCCAGAGAAGCGAAGCGATCTTGATTCCTTATTCCGTTGATATCGGGTGTTCACTCAGGACTTAGTTACCCCCATTTGTGCCCGCAGGAAGGGAGTATCTGGTAGCTGTGCGCCCAAAGAAGGCCGGGAGGGGTTACAGGACAGAGGGATAAATATATAAATACGGTAAATAAATAAAAAAAAAAGTAAAAAAAAAAAAAAAAGAAATCAGTGAGGAAGAAAGTAGGAGTCGATGAGAGACCACATGTGGATGTTCGTTTTGTTGTCAAGATTTAAAGTTGCACACATGTCCCTTCCCCATATATAAAATCCAAAGGTACCTTTCTTCTTCCCTTCAATCACCACCACCAACACCAAGGATCACTTTCTCAGGAAAGAATCTTTTACCCCCTCCAAATCCCAGTGCTGTACTCGCCTCGTTCCTTTTCATCAGGCAACTGGATTGAACTTTCCTATATAAACCAACACACCGCTTTGTGCTAACTTTTGTCGGTTTGTTGTGTTTCCAGGCCTTGCTGTACCATACCGCACGTCCACATATCCGTTCCACCGGAAACCTGTTCTTGTTTGTTTAAGCTTTCATACCCTCTCTGAAACAAGCCTCTTTTCTCCTCTCCATCTCCCCAAACCAACGGTCCTTAACAAACCCGGCACGAAAACTGCGAAGTCCCGCCAGAAAAGGACAACATCCCGCCTCCTCGCCTCAAAAAAAATTCCGCCTCCTGCCACCTTTTGTTTGCAACATCTATCCTCTCCACTCATTTCTTCTGCTTTCAACACCTCTACCGGTAATTGAGAGCCACATACAACTGAAATGGCTCAAAGTCGATCGATGGAGGTCGGTTCTTGTTCAAGAAACTTTATTGCTCCCCATGTGCATATACTGAGAAACAGCATTTCAGGCCCGCGTTGGGAGAGTCAAACAACGTATGTAGCATTTTCAACGTTTTTTCATCAATTGCGCTTAACTCCTCTGCTCTTCTCTTTTTTACCCCATCGAAATAAGGTGGTTTCCCGGCTCATAGTATTCGCTGTTGTTAGGATACGCATCCGATGGATCTCGCCTCGTTGCTGGAGTCGTGGCAATCTCCATCGATAGACGAAAGGTTCTTGTTGTCGAATCAACAAACCGTGACAATCACTGGGTTCTGCCTAAGGGCGGCTACGAAACTGATGAGCCAACACCGGAGGACGCCGCCAGTCGTAAGTGAATCCCAGCTCATCTCTACCTTTCTTTTCACTTCCTTGCACAATTGCTCCGACAGAGCCCAACCACGTTTACTCTTTTATTTTTTTCATCACAACCGCGCCCCGCAAGTGAATCACTACACCCGACTTATCCAATTCTTTCATTACGGCGTTGTTTTATTGGCTCCCCAGGCAATTGACTGATACCCATTTTTAAACTCATAATAGGCGAAGCATGGGAAGAAGCGGGAATAACTGGTAAAATAACCCGGAATCTTGGGGAAATTCGAGACCCAAGACCACAGAACGTCCTTGATGCGGCAAAGTCGAATAGCAAAATCCCCCCCTGCACTATCTACTATTTCTTCGAGTTTAAAGTAGAGAAAGAGGAAACTCTCTGGCCTGAAATGCACAAGCGAAGACGAAGATGGATGACTTACGAGGAAGCTTCCCAGTGCTTCAGAGAGATGGACAGACCAGAGCTGTTAGAGGCAATTGAGAGAAGTAGCATCCTTCGGTAGTCGAGGCCTCGTCCCAGCCATCTTCGGTTCCCAGAGATCTGTGTGCATGTTCACGAGGTGCGACGGAACCACTTGGTCGATCTGCACTTAAGGGGGCTGGGATAGAGTGGCATGGTAGTTCCTCTGACTTTGTTGGGAGACCTTTTTTCTCTTCCTTCTTTCTTGATTTTTCATCCATTTTCTTAGCACAGCTTGTGGGGCTATTTTTCTTTCTTCCTGTCCTTTCATACATTGCTCACCTCTTTCTGTCGTTTTTCCTCCATTCCCTACCCAGACAACGGAATTTCTGGATGTCCATAGGGTCATGATATAGATGGACAGTGGTGTGTGTAACTTAAAAGCTCAGCGTGTCCCCTTTACTTTTCTTTATTTACTTTTCCACGATCAAACTAGTCTACGATCCACCCCTGTCACACTCGCTCATTCTTTCCTTCAGAGCGTTCGACTGAGGAGCTAGATTCTTGGATCAGGGGGCACCTTAACCCTATAAACCACAAAAAATTGTAGATGATTTCCTTCTTTTTTCCGCTTTTAATAAGGATAGATAGAACACGAGTTAACTTAACCAATTCAACCAGACCAAAAGCAGAGAGCTAATAGCCAAGGCGAACAACGACCACCCCGGCGACCAGAGTTTTCGCCAAATTCATAATCCCTACTTTATAGCCCAATTCCGTCATGACCCAGTCTCCGCTACTCTCAATATCGGGAGATCCCGGAACAGGGGCCAATATACGAGTGATGATATGTGATCATGCCACTATCACCAAGTATCACACTCACATTGGCCACAACAACCCCAACTCGAGCCCCTAACATAAGCCCCACATAAATCCAGGCGGTGGCTGTATGATACGATACCTTACGGCTTTGGAGCGCTCTAGTAATGCAGGAGATTCGCCGAGGATGAGAAAGGAAATTTGAGATGCAATGATAAAGGATTGATCCCTTCATACAAACCGGCACGAGAAGCCCCACTCCAACACATTGTAATCGCAGCTCCAGTTTCGCCATTGCTGTCACTTTCTCACTTGTGCTTCGTACCTGAGTTGTCCTGTGATATTTGCAAGGTTTCGTGTCTCTCGCGTCATTCGTACGTATACCGTTATCCGTGGTCTTCAGCACTTGTATGATAGCGGTTTTACACTGCTATTTCTGCTTTTTCGCTTTGGGCACCTATGATACAAAAGGACTCTTGACTTCCCCCCGGTCCAGCGATCCCACCCCCGCCCCGCCTTGATTGACTAAGCGCCATACCCGCAAACTAGCTAGTCTCACCTATGATAGAGCGCGAGGAGAGGAGGAGGTGAATGTCGAGTGCGCCGTCCCTTTGTCCATCCACCAGACGGGAAAATTTAGAGGCTTATGGGCCGAACACCGTACCAGCCCGAGCCTATGGGTGATAGCAGATAGCAATGGTCGGGCTCAATACGCATATAGGCGAGCTGCATCAAAAATTCAAAGCCGTCGATCTGTGTAATAGGGGCACATGGTGCAGGACCTCCCCATGACCCGCCCTCTACCATTCGTGGCCTTCAAATACCGGTTGTATTATATACCATATGTATGGGGGATAATGTTTTCCTCTGTTCTGAGAATCAGCACAGAACTCGATAGGAAGGAAGAAGAGGGAGAGAAATCAATAAATTTTATATACCCATAACTTGTAATACTAACAATCTCTCAAGCCAGCCGGCTAAATTTTTCTGATCATACGGGGGCGGGAGTCCCCCAAAAGAACCCCCCATTCCAGTCATTGTTCGAGTAATGCGTACGTTATTCCATTGGTAACTGCACCGCGAATTAAAGCTGTAGAGAGTATCGTACAACACCCGAAGAAGAAGAAGAAGAAGAAGAAGAAGAAGAAGAAGAAAAGAGTATGATATCTCGCTCTATATAGATTTGATGATGTTGCCATCCGCCACAGGATCCCATGTAACGGGCAGTTGCCGAGCCCAATCTGCGACTAGCTCGAGAGTATGATAAGTCTCCTCACGACCAGTTGGATTTCGGAATATCATAATTATCATAACAAACCTGCAGAGGTTGGAGGATGGTTAGGGCTGGACTTGAAGATGAGGCTTTGGCAGCGTACTGTATGATACAGAGGAACAGCTATGATATCATAAGTCAGCCCCCCACGATACCCTTCTTATCCGCAATGCCGAGTGCTGATCGTGTGTTTGAAAAAGCCCAACTTAAATTGGGGGCTTTTCCCTTTTTCCCCTCCTTTGTATCATATTATATCATACGTCATGTAGTCTAGACCCTCTCTCCCTCTTACATCTCGGTTGAGATCTGGTGTTGGTACGTTGAGCTAACGTTGGAAGTATGATACCATAATCGGGTATGATAGTCAATATACGAGTACAAGAGAGATGTTGCCGGGACGTTATGTAGTTGGCGCTTGGAGTAAAGCGTTGTATGTATTATATATAATAATATTATGATGATGCCGTATTATATAATTATACACATTTTTTCCAACTCCCTTTTCCATCTCTATTGATGACCGAACTTGCACTGATTTCACCACCTAAATCATAATTCAAAATACAAGAGCAGAGCAGAGTAGTAGTAGAAAAACATCTACAATATTATAATACATTACAACGTCCAATGATGTGAAACAGAGGGGGGCTTCAGAATCCTTTTCCCCTCTACTACTCGTACCGTTCTCGCCCAGCTTTGAACAGCTAAGCTTTTTTTTTTTTTTTTTTTTAGAGAGGGAGGAGGGGGAGAGTTTCTTTTCTTCCCTCTTTTGATGCTTTTCCATATCTTCCTAAGACTCATATATATATATATATATATATAACCACACTATTATTTCCCTTCCGGATTTAACCTAACCTACTACATACTGTACTGCATTCTTATCGTGTGCCCATGGGGGAGTTGTGTTCTTGAGGGTGTATCATACAAACGCTTGCGCTATATATACTCTGTGTCTCTCGTCTCACTGGCAGACATCAAGTAGACTACCATAAGTTAAATACGGTATGATACCGTTAGTATGTAGAGCCCCCTTCCTGGAGGGGGCCTGGTTTTGTTGACATATCATAATTATCATACAAAAAGTTCTACATAATATATCATAGCTCATCCACATGTTCCAACAACACCTCCTCCTCCTCCAACTTTGTAGACAACAAGCAGGTTAATTATAATATGTTTGGCTTCATCCCTCTCTCAAATCGCTTGTTGGATTCGGTATAATAATAATATCTTATGGTAGGTTTAGGTTTTTTATCCGTCACATATCAGATGATGGGAAACAGCTCTGGACAGAGATGATGATGATGATGATGATGGTAAGTAGCAATACACCAGAATGGCTTCCTTGAACTGTACCGTAAAAAAACCCTTATAATTCTTGTGACTATCTCCGCCAGGCCTCTAATCTCCGTCAATCCTTGCATCAGGTCATGATGGGTTTTAGTTTGACAGGTTAAGAGAATTGTGAATACAGGTTAATGAGATCCGACACATCCCTTGGGCTCATCTTCTACCATCTCAGGAAAACGCTAATCCCTCTCTGGACCTTCTGACTCGGAATCCGGAGATTACAGGGCTTGCGAAGATAGTGAATTATAAGGGTTTTTACGGTACTGTACTTGTACTGTACAGTAAGTACGGCACTACAATAGGAGGAGTGGCCTCAGCTGTTAGAGAGAGAGAGAGTGTGTGTGTGTGTGTGTGCTCAGCACTATTTCAAAAAGTAATGGGAAACTTCCACCACGAATTACCCCTGTCCCATAGGGGGGGGGGAAGGGGGGGTTAAGTGCTCTCGACAACCTAGTTCTCATGATACTCGAAAAAAACGCTCACGGCGGATAATAATATTGTGTCGTATCGTGTCGTACATATCATGCGCTACGGGTATGATATGTAAAACCTATACCGCTATACCTACCTACCGGTAACCCTTCTGACAAAAACCCCGTTCCGAATCATACCCCATGACGCGACCCTTTCTCATCCATTCATCCATCCGTCCATCCCGTAACGCACGTGATATTCACTACCCCCGCAAAAAAAAAATCCAAGTCCAACTAGAGCTGAGGAGAACAAATCCCATCCATCAACACCCCCCCCACCAATCACTACATATGTCAAACACACAACCAATCCCATCGCCTGATCCAGACATCACCAGTCGCCTCCTCCCCCCCCCCCCGAGTGATGCCTCATGAAGTGTATTTGCGGAATGGGCTCCGCAACGCGGTCCCGGGTCCGTGCGGATCGCGTCCGCGGAGACGGGTGGTTTCTGCTGCTGCTGTTGTCCTGAAACAAAGGGCAAGCAAGGGCGAGTAAGATTTTCGGTGTTTGGAACATTCTCGGTGGGGGATCGTGCGGGTGCTTATAATACTTTGGACTGTTATGCACTTTTTGTGTTGTATTTGGGCCAGCGATGCGAAATGTGGATTCTATTTGTACGAGAATGAGAGGGGGAAGGGGTCGAAAGGGAAATACCGGTGGTTGGGTATGTGTGTGTGTGTGTGAAGAGAGAAGTTGAATGTGTGATAGATAATATTATCGTGTCAAATTCACTGCTATGTATTCGAGGCGCTCAGCCCTGGGGTTGAAAAAAGTTTATGCAGGTTTCGTGTGTGTGTGCCGCCTGTTTTTGCATACAAATCTGGCAGACCACTAGAAACTTGGCATTCGGAAAAATAATTTTTCGACCCCGGAGCTGAATGCCTCTATTGTACTCGAGTAGTGCAACGTAATGTGGTGCAATGGTGATAATGGTAGTAATGAAGGGATGAAAGAAGGGATGATGAAAGGGGGGAAAAAGAAAAAAATGTAAATTCAATGAAACCCCTGACCATGGACTCACAACTTGATGGAATGAAACTTTCGAAGGAGGAAGAAATATTTACTGAGTTGGAGGGTTAATGATGTACTGTACTGTATGTACTGTACTGTACTGGGATAAAAGGTTGAAAGAGAGGGATGCAATAAACTTGAACAAACAAACAAAAGGAAAATGGAAGGAAAGAAAGCTCCGCTCATTCACACACCCTTATCCGCTGATTAGACTAGACCGAACCCAATAATAATAATCCGCACATTCTCCTGTTCTACATCTTGCAGAAGAAAAGAAAAACAGGAAAAGGTGTACAAGTACTCGTAGTGTCAAAGTGTTTCTAAAAAGGACTGCCATTGCATACCACCGAAATCTAGCCCTTTTGCTTGGATCTGGGTGGTATGCAATAGCAGATCTTTTTAGAAACACTCCGACACCACGAGCACCCGGAGAGATGTATTCGTACAAGACAGGGGCAGTTAACCAGAAAAACAATCCCTGTCTTGTGCGAATATATCTCCCCGGGCACTTGTAAAGAGAAAAGAAAAGAAAAGATAAAACATCAGTTAAAAACACCCTGAAAGACGCCCTCCCATCCATCTCAATTAATTATAGAACCCACAACCGCTCCATCCATATTAGAAATTTGATGCAAGCAAAAGAAAGAAAAAAGGGAAAGGCTCGAAGGGAAAGCAAAGAAATCTAAGCGTCCTGAATAAGCTCGACGGGCGGCCTAGCCGTGTGTAGCGATACCGGAGCCACCGGCGAAACAGGACTCGCCTCGTCCCCGGAATCGGTATAATCATCGACGGATATGGCGGGCATCGTCTTCTCGCCATTCTCGGCCTCCTCCGGCTCGAATAGGAGGACGGAACTGGCGGACCTGGGGCGGCGAGCGGGCGACATTCCCCCTATCTCCGTGCCACCAGCACCATCCGCCCCGCTGTCTCTACCATTACTCTTACCAGCCCTCACCCAATCCAGCCGTGCGAGCGCCCGCGCCAAGTCCTCTGCGACGACGACGGCGTTCGGCGGCTCCTCGTTGCGCAGCTCCCAGCCGTGTGGCGGCGAGGGCGGGGGCGAGATGAAGAAGAGCTTCTTCGACTCTGGCGCCTGCAGGTGCTGGTCCACCGGTTGCACGGGCGTGTGCTCGCCAAAGTAAACACGTGCGCGGTCTCCCATGATTGCCTCGCCATCCAGCACCTGGCGCACACTGATAGCGTCCTCCGTCGTCGCGAAAGAGCACACGATCCGCCGGAAGGACTTTAGCGGGGACCAGGAGACTAGTGTTGCCGACGACTCGATTACGCTGCGGAGTTGCTGCAGGTGGGTTGGGTCGAAGATTGAGGGGTTTATGAGATTCTATAGCATGCGTTAAATTTGGGTGGGATTGGGTGGGGATTGGATGGGGGGGGGGGCTTACAGTTATCAGAAGGGTGTTTGTGGGTGTTGCTGGTTGAGTGAGTGGTGGCAAGGAGGAGAGATCGAGAGTTAGGTGTGAGCCACGGGATGATGCTCTGGATCTGTTTGGTGTGGATAGGGGGGACACAGCGGGAGAGAGTTTTGGGGACTCCATTATTTGAATTGGTCTGGTCTTAGTTTGGTGGAGGTGTGAGGTAAGATGTTGCGGTTGTGAAGGTTGAAGAATGAGGTTGCCGAGGAGGTAGGGAGCGTTGGTTGATTAAGTAGTGATGTGGATGAAGCTGCCTGTGTGGAATAAAGGCTAGCTTACTATGGCAGCAGACTTTTTTTTTTTTTTTTTTTTTCCTTTCTGGTTGGCGGTGCTGGTGGATAACGACAAATTTCCAACAGCGAAGAATGGATCTTTATAAGATGTAGTGGTTGGTGGCGGGAGCAGGTGTCAGGTCCGAGAAAGCTTGGGGGGGGTTGATGTGGCGTACAGGGATAAATGGAGAAATGGTAGAGTACCGTAACTGAGAGGGCAGGAAAAAATCCCAAAGCCCAAGGCACAGCCAGCGAATACGGAGAAGCGGAGGTTGAAGCGAACCCTTTGCGTCCCGCGCTAGCTACCTTCCGTAGTTCCCAAGCCTTTGCTTTGCTTTTGCTTTCGGGGGGTTTTTTTTCTTCTCTCGCCTGGTCACTCGGCCTCTCCGCAAAAATAAAATGGAGGACGGACAGAATATCTCGCACACTCAGGCACTCACTCTCCGCCCCCGGGCAGCGAAAGTCTACGAGTAGGGAGGGGCAACGCCCCCCCCAACACAAAAGGAGGGATTGGTCATACCCGTACAGACAGTGGGTGGCAGCGATCGCTGGATCTGGAGGCGCAGCAATGCACACACCCCCGAAAGAAAAAGGAGTCTCCTGTCTTGCTAGAGTCAAGGGCGTTTTCTGGAAGCTTGGAGTGTTTTCGCCGTTGCAGTGCCCGCCAACATCTCAATTCCTGCGGACAATTGGACCATAAGTTTACCTGGGGGGCCAGGGGCGACGGACGGACAGCGGCCTTTCCCCGCCCAATAGTTTGGGCCGAAAACCGATGACCCGAATGACATGCGAGGTTCCTCCTGCCCCAATCAGATATTCAAGAATAAAAATAAAATAAAAATTGACAAAGTGTCTTTACCTGCTCCCGCCACTCGCAGGGCTCGGTTATCTTCTTTTGAGAGGGTTTTTTTTTTTTTTTTTTTTTTTTTTTT
>JACCEG010000157.1:46070-138488 GCA_014065205.1 Tuber brumale
GGGGGGGGGGGAGGGATATTATACGGAGCCAGTCTTGTGGGGTGGAGGTTGTGGAGAAGAGTCTTAGGAGGGGAGGGACTGCGGTGGTTGGTTAGTTGTGGGTGAGGGGTGGAGGGGGAGAGAAGGGGTTACTTGACCGCACCTCTGTGTGTAACAGAGGCGCGATTGACGGGAAGAGCGATTGCATCTTCATCGGTAGGTGTTAGTAATGTTGGTTGGTTGGTGGGAGAGGTTGATATTGAGGATTGGTTTCTGGGGAGTTTATTATTCCTGTAGATTGGCTGACTCAGCTGAGGGCTATCAGAATTACACCAAACCTTTTCTTTTTGATGCTTCGGCTGCCCCACCTCCGAGTGAAATCTTCAAGTAAGTAATATCACAGGCAGTCGGCATGCGACTACTTTTCTCCTCCAGAAATCTCCCGACAACCTCCGGCACATTCGGAGGTTTCTCTGGAGTGATCAGGGTGAGAGGAATCACTCAATTCCATTCTCAATGGCGCAAATATTCAACAAGTTCGTTCGTTCACGAATCCTCACCCACGACCTGTGTGAAATGGACCCTAACCAACAAGTACATCTACAGCAACAGAAGAACCACTATCACCACCAACAACTCAACTAGAAGGAAAACACTACCCAACCGACGAATGGACAAACCTCCCCTCGCACATCTCCTCTGCGCTTTCGCGAAAACTCCACCTGCAACCCTCTCACCCGCTCTCGATAACCAGACGCCTCATTGAATCCCGCTTCCCCAGCCCGACATACCAATACCACAATGATCTTTCCCCCATAGTCTCCGTGCACCAGAACTTCGACTCCCTCGGCTTCCCCATCGACCACCCGGGTAGGAGTCGCACGGACACCTACTACATCAACAAAGACACCGTCCTGCGCACGCACACCTCCGCACATCAGGCCGACACGTTCCGCTCGGGAACCTCAGACGGATTTCTTATCTCAGCGGACGTGTACAGGCGGGACGCGATCGATCGCAGCCACTACCCAGTCTTCCACCAGATGGAAGGAGCAAGGATGTGGTCACGCAAGGAGTGCAGAGCGTTGGGGGGAGTCGCGGCCGTGATCGGGGAGGAGATTGGGAGTATGCCGAAGCACGGGATCAATGTTGTGGATCCTAATCCTCCATTTCATGAGAAGAGGAACCCACTGCAGGTGGAGCATACGGCCGAGGAGGTGCAGGCTGTTGGCGCGCATTTGAAGCTCTGCCTAGAACATGTTGTTGCGGATGTGTTTGGTCAGGTGAGGGTGGCAGCAATAGCGGCCGGTGGTGCAGGTACAGAGGAGGTGAGTGAGGAACCGTTGAGGGTGAGGTGGGTGGAGGCGTATTTCCCGTTCACGAGCCCTTCTTGGGAACTCGAAGTGTATTGGCAGGGGGATTGGCTGGAATTATTAGGGTGTGGTGTCGTTAAACAGAGCCTGCCAAAAAATGCTGGTTTGTTAATCATTTCCCCCCTCTAACCATTCCATCACCTCTTAATTCCCTCTCTCCAGGGATCCCCGACAAGATCGGCTGGGCCTTCGGCGTCGGCCTCGAGCGGGTCGCCATGCTCCTATTCGGAATCCCGGACATCCGCCTCTTCTGGTCCCTTGACAGGCGTTTCCTCGGGCAATTCAAAGAAGGAGAGGTTTCCAGATTCGTCCCGTTCTCAAAATTCCCGCCTTGCTACAAAGACGTTGCCTTCTGGCTACCTAATTCGAGTAGTGCTGCCGGGGGCCAGGTGCCATTCCATGAGAATGACATGATGGAGATTGTTAGAAATGTTGCGGGAGATCTTGCGGAGGATGTGAAATTGGTATTTAACAAAAAAAAAAAAAGAATATAAAAAATTGCTTTTTCTCCCCATAATTCAGTTCTTGGGGATATATTAACATGATGGGATAGATCGACGAATTCACGCATCCAAAGACTGGGCGAAAGTCACTGTGCTTCCGGATCAACTACAGATCACTCGAAAGGACCCTCAGGAATGATGAGGCCAATTCTCTTCAACAAGCGGTTAAAAGAGTCCTGGTTGAAGAATTTGGTGCCGAAGTACGGGAGAAGAGTGAAAAGTAGTTATAGACCTTTTTGCTCTCTTCTACTTCTAGAAATATATATACAGTGCTTTTTAGTTTTATCTCGGTGACGACAAACATGACTTTTCTCGTAAAATATGCTGGAGGAGAGGAGATACTATGCACAACAAAGCGTGTAAAAAAAAAAAGTTACACCGAAATCGCAAAACGAAAAATAAAAAATAAAAAGCCAAACACCACATCCCAAAGTATCATACTATTATATCCACACGAAGTCCAGGGAAATGGGTTCTTCCTTTTTATTTTTATTTTTATTCCTTAGAGAAAAGGCTCTCATTAGTTTATGAGCCCTCCCCCTCGCCCACACGAGCGCCAATGATCAATTTTCCGCAAAATATGTTTTATTCCGCGGCGGCGGCGACTACGCCCACTTTTGCAGCCTGTTATAAGACATTATTAGCACGATCAACCCGAAGATCTCTAAGGGGTATATGTAAATAAGGAGAAAGTGGAAAAAACACACCCTAATAGTCCTCCCATTAAGTGCAAACCCAGTCTGCTGCACATTAAACACAGTGCCAGGCTCCTTATTTGCCATGGGGACCTGGAACACGGCCTCATGTTTATTCGGATCGAACGCCTCGCCCATAGGGTCAACCTTCTCGAGCCCGTGACGTTTAAGCGTGTTCAAGAGTATCTCCTCCGTCATCTTCAGGCCATTGTACAGGTTCATCAGATCCTTATTCTCCTCCGTCCTGCTCTTAGCCGGAACAGCGGAAAGCGCGCGGTCGAGGTTGTCGACCGACTCGACGAGGTCCTTGGCGAACTTTTGTATGGCAAAGTCCCTGGCCGCCTTCTTCTCGCGTTCCGTGCGGTCCTGAAAGTTGCGGAACTCGGCTACTACGCGCTGGAATCTGTCCTGGTGAGGGGGTTCCTGTTAGATCGGGCGTTTTAGGAGAAGGGAAAAAGAAGGGGGGTACCTTGTAGTCTTTGGCTTCCTTATCCCGCTCTTCGACGTCTTTCTTTAGGGCCTCAACTTCTTTGGTTAATTCGTTGGCATCTCTTGGTGATTGCTGTTGGTCGGTTTTCGTCTGGGGTTCCGACGCTGCTGGGGTCGGTCCATTCTCCTCCTCCTCTGATGATGAGGTACTTGTGGTCTGCTCGGTGGAGTACCCCCTCCGTAATCGGGCGTACGAAGGTGCCACTTGCGATTGCCGGACCGAAGGAAGGACTACCGGGGAAGCCCTTGGGATTCCTCTGCTGGCAGGAGCGAATTGTCGGGCTCCTTGAATGATTGCTCGTCGAAACATTTTTCCTTCTTCCTCGGGGTGTAAATTTGGATGAATTTCGTAGTTTTTCCCCAGCAATTATTGGTCCTATCGACGGTGAACAGACGGGCGGTGGGGTGTGTGTGGGACTGACTGACTGATGGCGGGATTATGCTATAAGGGTTAAGAAAGTTGTGTGTTTGGTTGTCTTGGCATTCATTGACTTAGGGTTGGTGGGTTTGGTTGCATAACGTTCATCCCCTCCCCCTCCGTCCATCTAGGGACTACCGAATGATAAGACATAGCCTCTCACTCACTCACTCACTTTATCTGTACCAAAAAGTCACTCGAAAACATGGCTGCACAGAAGACTGCGAACAACGTGAATGATGTTTTGGCCGTGAGTTACATCCAAAATTTCCTGCACCGGATGTATTTGTTGTTAATGATCACATTGCAGACTTTGGAGAATGTCATTCGCGCCGACACGGAGGCTACGGTTGGAGACCTGGACCTTCTGAATAGGGTCAACCTTCATGCCACCGAGCGGTACAAAGCTATTGCAGATGCAGCGGTGGGGCTGGAAACTGATAGCGAATACCTTGGGCAAAAATGTACGCCCTCTCCTCTCGTGCGCTTTCGCGCACTCTTTACATGGCCAGCCGCTAACGTACGACAGATGCTGAGATAGAGAAGTACAAACAGCAGGTGGATAACCTGGATGAGCGTGTTGGCGACTTGGAAGCCATAGTTAAGGAGCTGGAGGAATGGACCGGGGAGCTGGGTATGCTTCGATTCACTTCCTCTTGCTTATCTCCTCCATAATTGTGTGATGACATTTTAATATCCTATGCAGAAATCAAGGTGCGAAGGCTTTCGCGACGTAACTAGCTCTGCGCATACTTTTCGGAATATTTTTTTTCTTCTTTTCCTCCTCTTTCCTCAAGAGAAGTGAAGCAACGCACCCGCAGTAACGCTGGTTCAAGCTACTAATACAGGTTCGGCGGTATGATGATTGTTGGGACACGGTAGAAAAACATCTCGACAAAGTATCGTCGGTCTGTCGTGGCGGGGGTGCCTTCCACTTATGACCGCAAGGCAAATTTCTCCGTAAATCACATGGCCGGATCTTGCATAAGGCTGTAGAAGATAATATTACCACAGCAAGAATGCGGGATTGCGCACGGTCAGGGTATGGGTTAAAGATGTTCGTTCTAGGGAGGTTTCCAGTATCTCATCTTTGTATGGTGCTCTCTCTCTCACAGCGAGTTGAAGCTGCAGTAATTTAATTTGTATCATACACTATCACGTTCCCATACAAAGTCGTGCTCCCTCAAGCCCTACTATCACGTGATGTTGAGTCCAACGCCCCACCCCAAATTTCTGCCCCTCTCCATCCTTCAATTCACCATCATCTTTCTATTAGATTCCAGCCAACGGCGACTGCGACTCCCACCACCTCCACCACTTCGTCACACACCTTCCACACGCACAAAACAAAAACCACGTTCAGAAAGAAAAGAAAGGAAAGGAAAAGAAACCAGTCTCACATTTCGCTACCACTCAATAACAATTTGCCTTTTTTTCTTCTTCTTCTCCCTCGCCTCGATATCAAACAAACTAGGTTGCAGCAACCATGTCACTCCCTACTTGTCGGTTTTACGAGGAGAAGTATCCGGAGCTTGATAGCTATGTTATGGTCAATGTTAAGCAGGTATCATCTTCTGCCTCTTCCTGGAGAGGGTGGGGGTGGAGTTGAGTGGTCGCTGATGTTGGCAATCCTCAGATCGCAGAAATGGGAGCGTATGTGAAGCTTCTGGAATACGACAACATCGACGGCATGATCTTGCTCAGTGAGCTTTCCAGGCGGCGTATCAGATCTATCCAAAAACTTATTAGAGTTGGAAGAAATGAGGTTGTGGTCGTCTTGAGGGTCGATGAAGAAAAAGGTACGTTTGGCTCATGAGTCATAGGTGTTTGTGTTATTTATTTATTTTTCCCCTCTTCCTCCATACCTACCGGTATCTCTACGGGAAGTAAAGGATTATAATTAGGCAGCTAATAATAAGATATGACCAGGATACATTGATCTTTCCAAGCGTCGTGTATCTGCCGAGGACGTTATCAAGTGCGAAGAGAGGTACAACAAGAGCAAGATGGTACACTCTATTCTACGACATGTTGCCGAGAAAACAAGGGAGCCTATCGAAAACCTCTACGAAAAGATTGGTTGGCCCTTGATGAAGAAGTACGGCCACGCTGTCGACGCATTCAAATTCTCAATTACGTTCGTCCCCCCCACCCTCCCCCCAATCCCTACAATACAAATTAATTTTAACAAGGATAACAGCAATCCGGACGTATGGGAAGGCATCCAGTTCCCCTCAGAAGTTGTCAAGACCGAACTTCAAACCTACATCTCCAAGCGCCTAACCCCCCAACCAACCAAAGTCCGCGCAGATGTCGAAGTCACCTGTTTTGGATACGAGGGTATTGATGCCGTTAAAGATGCCCTCAGGAAAGCCGAAGCAAAGAACACCGTTGATACGCCCGTCAAGGTCAAGCTCGTCTCGCCACCCCTCTATGTCCTTACATCTCAGTGCCTAGACAAAAATACCGGCATCCAAGTCCTCGAGGAGGCCATCACTGAGATCCAAACTTCAATTTGCGCTGCTGGTGGCAGCTGCGTTGTCAAGATGGCGCCCAAGGCGGTCACTGAGAACGATGATGCAGAACTACAAGCCCTGATGGACAAGAAGGAGCGCGAGAACCAGGAGGTCTCTGGTGATGAAGACGAGAGCATTAGTGATGAAGAGGCTTAATTTCTCGGTCTTCCTTTTGGGCCTTTTCGATTTATAGTTCTTTCTCCTCTTAATGGTGGTTATAAAAAAAAAGTCGGCTAATGCATGGAGATCCCCACTGAGGAAGGGATTGGGGCAGGTGCGTTGGAATGGAGCGGGGGTTCCTGATTCGTCGCATGTATGTTGCTGTACGTACCTGGTATGATGCCACGCATGGATGACAAAAAGTTCTGTTTTCTTCTTTCCTTTCCTTCTTCCTTTCCTTCTACCACCTCTCCGTGCTTTTTTTTACGCCTTGATTCGCCCTATTGTTCGGTCGTTCTCTTATGATCTTGGGCGCTGGCACAAAAACGAGTATGAGTACGGCACAGTGCGCTGTGAGTAAAGAGGGACAAAAATGATGAGGGGCGTTCATAGAAAGCATAAATTACAATACCCTCTTCTCTTCCCCGTTGCCAAATTTAAATTTATCGATTCATACATACATACATGCGTACATACATACATAACCCACGATACACGGCTTGGTCAATGATATTACATCGTAAATATAATTTTAAGGATTCATGGCCAACACCGGGGTTTTCACTTCACCATAACGATCAAACAGAAACAGAAACAGCCCAATGGAACAAGATATCAAAAATCGTTTTCTAGGAAGTGCCAGAAAATCAAGGTTTGGCGTGCGGTAGTTTAATCGCCCGAAACTGCCTCCCGGAACACACCCGATTTTTGTACCAGTACAGTATGCGGATTATTGTGGGACTTGGTTGATATTTCCTCTCTCTAGACCAATTTCCAATGGCAACTCTGAGGGGGCGCGTCATGCCGTAGACTATGGGATTTTTCCCCCGCGGTGGGTGTTTGCCTACGACTGCCTCCGCCACTGAAATTGGCACTTGAACGACCTTGAGCTTTGTCGTTAATTCTCAGACTTTTGGTACTCGTAGATACCGTAGCACACTCTACTCCAATTGCGGCATAGTTTTAAGGACCGATATTAGTGCACGAGCTCTCTAATCTATCACTCTGTCGTATGTACGTTCCCCTGCATACCGGTACATCTAGATAATCCACCCTCCAATAAAAAGGTAGTAGGTAGAGAAGTTTATCGTAATAGTGGGGAAAAAGAGAAAAAGGAAAAAAAAACCGGGCATTATGGTTTATTATACGCCATTTCCTTTAGTGTTTCCCTCCCTCCTTCCTTCCTTCCTTCCTTCCCTTCTGTTCACCAGACCAAACAGCCAAAAAATAACCCCGTCCATCGATAGACCCCTGCGCGTGTAACCATCCAGCCATACCCACCACGTAACCGTACTCATGCACCCTCCTATGATACTAAACTCCCAAAAATACACAACAGCCAGTAAACCAAGCAAGCAAAGCGATCAATAGCGCAAAAATAAATAGATAGATAGACCAACAAAAGAAATCCCCCCAACTCAGACTCAAACCGCATATCCCAAAACCGCGGCTGCGACAGTCTGCCCCCCAGCAGCACCTCCTCCACCTCCATTGCCGATCCCCTCCCCGGCCGCGGCTGCATTCGGGTACACCCTTATGGGAACAGTTGCATCGAAGCTCTCGACGAAGACATTCTGCTTAGCTTCGAATAGCTCCCCGCGGTCGTCAGCGTGTGTTTGTTCTAGCAGCTCTTCCATCGTGACAACCGCTCCGTCCGCGCCGCCGCCGCCCCTAGCGATAGCGGCAGTTAGTGATTGAGCTGGGGTGACGAATTCCAGCCGGAGAGCCCATGCGCAGGATACGCCCGAGGTGGAGAATTCGGGGGTGGCGGAGGTGGGTATTGTGGGTGTGAATATTACGCGCTCCGAGAAGAGAGTGGACTGGGAGCGCTGAAAGTGGAGCTTTCGTGTGGCGCGGTGGATGCTGGATGCGCTACGGAGGGCAATGGAGGAGGTTACGGTTTCGGAGGTCTCGAGGGCTGCGGTTATCTGTTGAGGTCAGCACTATACATCCACGGAAGCAGTGAGGGGGAGCGGAGAATACATGGTAGCAAGGAATCTTCGCATTGGAAAAGTCTACGACAGCAGTTATTGTCTCGCCGAGTTTGTATGCTGGCCGTGCGAGCGTTAACGTTGCCACTTTTCGCCCGTTGCGCGCGATTTCGAAAATACTGCAGTGGCCGTCGGACGACCTGCCTGGGCCTCGGAGGATGGCCATTTCTATAGCGTCTTTGGAGCTGGTGATCTGTGGTTCTTCCATCATTGAGAAACGTTTAGAGGATGCCGGGATTGAAGGTGAAAGGGTGCCCAGAGAATTTGGTGTTAATGTTCCATCCTTAGGTGCTAGTAGACTGTCCACGTAGGAGAGGAAGTCTTCTAAAGAGGATTCCTGCCGGGCAGCTTTCTTCGATGGTGACGGTATTGCGGGGGGCGTTAAGGTCTGATCGTCTACACATGCTGTCGTAGCTTCATCCGTGAGAAGAACAATTGGGGACATTAAGTCGTGCATCAACAAGGACCCGTTGGCTGCATCATGTTAGATCACATAAAAAGCCTGATTCAAGTGACTAACCATGAATATGGGGGAAGACCCTAAATGGGATCTCGACAACTTTGGGCTGTTGAACCCCTTTCCCAGGTCTTTGTGTCCCGATAACCAGGTTATAAACAACCTTTATAGCCTTCCCCCGATGCGTAGGCGGGAGCCCTTTAGGTAACGGAAAGCTATAAGTATAAGACTTGCTCTCCCCCGGATTCAGTCGTAGATCGACGAAGAGGATCGACTGTGGGGTCGAGAGTATAGGTATTGATCTCGAATCTGCGGGACTGTAAGCAATTATGTCTCCTTCGCACGGGGGAGAGCATATTCACTCGCGATGTTCTTCATCTCTGCAATAGAGCTCATATTACTCCCTCCCAAAAGCCCTGTAATACCCCCACCAATCCCTCCCCATCCAAACCCACTGAGAAATCCCCCATCAGCCTTATTGGTCTCCAATCCCACAACCCCTCCACCCATTTGCCCCCCAACAACCCCTTTCCGCTTCACCTCGTCAAATATACTGGTTTGTATCAGCGACCCGTCCAGAATGAAGCTCCCCTGCACCTGCGCATACCCCATCATCAAGGACTCTGATGAGCGCGGGCCAATGGCTAGTAGGCTGTGGCGCCTGCTATGGGTAGAACGCACTGGGCGCGCTGCTGCTCGGGGGTCATATTCCGATACCAACGTCTCCGTTGTGCTGTTTGATAGAGAGTAGAATTCCCCGCTTGACCGTGGTGTTTCCCCGTTAACGCTATGAGCGGATATCACCCGGCTCTGCAACCTCTCATAATCCGGTTCATCCACAGGACTTCTGAGGTCGATCTGTGATACCTTCCGAACAAGTTGTGGGCTATGCGAAGAGGGCTCATCGACATGTAGACTATCAGTAGTAATCGTAGGGGTACTCGGCGGGTCGGGGGGAAACTTGAATGTTTTGTTGGCTGGTTTGGGTAGTGGCTTTGCGCCTCCTGGTGTCCGTGGGCTAGTTGACGTTAGCCCGGGAAAAGGGGAGTTGTTGACGCTTTCCGATTCGACGATCATTGGCGTAGACGGCTGGGTATTAGTACGAGGCGGAGGAGGAGACATAGTAGCTACCACCAATATCAGTACCGGCCAAAAGATAAATCCCAACAATACGTCATACCTGAGTTTGGGGTAGACCCGTTAACCAGGCCAGGGGAACGCCTAGGCATTGTTTGCAGCGAGGTGGATCGTGAGTGACCTCCCCACCCCTGTCTCCCCTGTATCAGTGGAGGAGACTTGACCCCCTCCTCCCCCTGCCCACGTCCACCACCCTCAATCCCAACATCGGATCCCAAAGAAACAATAGATATCGATCTCCGATGTTTGTGTCCCTTCCCATTACTCGCTGCAGAAACCGGGGAAACAGGGGGTTTCGCCGCAGGGACACTCAGCGATAACGAAGGTTTGTGATGAGAGACAGGTCTAGCAGAGGGAATCCTCGGGCTCGTGGTAGTAGATCTATTATTCCCAGTGGCAGGTAGTTGCAACGGGACCGCTTTACCACCCAACGCACCCCCGTTCGCACCCGAGGCGAACCCCCCATTCGCCTTCGGTGAGCCGTGCAGTGTCATGTGCGGTCCCCGTGAACCAGGTTGGGGGGAAACATTCTTAAAGGTGATCTTGCATTCCAGTTTCTCGCCGGCAAAAACGACAGCCGATTCCGGGAACGTGACAAACACCCTGATATCCGACATTGTCTTCATTCTAGCGGCCAAGCCGCATAAAAACGGCGGTGTTTTTTTTTCTGGCGAGTTTCCGCGGCTCAAGTTTGTTTCAAGGGGGGGGGGGGGTTTTTTTCCGTTTCTTGCAGACGATGACAATAGCCTATGTGAGTGACGGTATTGGAAGCGTTTCCGTAATTCGAGGTTTTCACTTAGCCAGCAAGTACTTCAGCGCTTTTTGCTGGCCGCAGCATAGTTGTAAGGGAAAAGGCGCAGCGGGGTTCTTTTGGCGAGCGAGCGAGCGAGCGAATGTGACGACAAGCTCCAAGTTGTTGCAAGTTAGCCGTCAGCCAGCAGTGATAGTGATGCAGGGTTATCCGTCAGGGGGGGTACCCGTAGGGGGTGGGAAAAGGGAGGTCAGGAAAAAAGTTCAAGATGGCACTTTCGCAGAGAAAAGGCCCCAACCCAAACCCCAACCCAAAGTAGACGTCGATGTTCCCTAAAGGTCAAGAAAGAAAGAAAGTTGAAATGTCGCAAGCTTGGCACCCGAGCAGGGAAGCCCTTGGAAGTGAAATACCGGTAGGCCAAGCCCAAAATAGTCACTTCTCTCTCTCTCTCCCATTTTTCGATGAGCCAAGCCCATCTCGCCAAGCTGGACCTGCACCGGCTTGCTTGGCCAAGCCCCCAACCCCGGTCAGGCTTAGCTCAAGGGGAGGGGAGCGTTTTTGACCCGTAAGGGGAAAAACAAAATAAAAAACAACACAAAGGTGAAGGAAGGCGGGAAAAATTCCGAGGGTTGAGTTTAATTAACCATTATCATCGCACCCCTCCCCCCCCCATCGATCGATCGTGCCGGGTACCCCGAGACTTTGAGCGCGCAGCATCACCTGTATGATACTCGAGTACCGTACTTGTATCATAAATACCGGCACCAAGTCCCCATTCCCCCCCCCCCTGCCTGATTCAAGAAGATACCGTACGGTTACTGCCTAGTGTCCGCCCCATCTATGATAGACATTCTCCCATCCCATCCCCACGTTTTGGAGAAGAAGGAAAAAAAAAAAATTTTGGAATAAACCCCCCAACCCCCACCACCACCACAAATTACCAGGGTTGAGTCGAGTTGAGTTATATTGAGGAAATGATAATAATAATATTAATATTATGGTTTGTTGAAAAAAACAAAAACAAAAAAAACAAGATCCCCCCATCCCTCGGTCCACGCCTTTTTGCCTGAAAATACCCATCCCATACCCTCACTCACCTCTCTCTCACTCTCCGTAGGATAAACTAGGGAAAACCGGTTCCTGAAGAGACCAGTCTATGTACGAACATCCCACGTGGAACTGGACCGCTCCGATACGGAGTGCGCCAATAAATTTAAATTGCACCTCCTCGGACATAGCTACCGTGCTCAATGCTAGCCACGCATTGGTCATGGAGATGGAGATGGAGTTCGAGTGAGGACCCATGACCCGCACTACTACTACCATTCGTTCGACAGCATCATACGATAATTTAGTCTAACCGCGAGCGAAAGGTGTGGGTTTTGACTAGTCCTCGGCGGGCAAAGCAGAGTACCGGTAGTAGATATACCGTAATACCGGTAACCCTTGATTTACTTTATCTCCAACATTTGCCTCGTGGCAATCACCATGATCACTACTACCGTCATAGTTCTAATCATCGTCACATAGCCGCTTGCTCTCCACGCGACGACGATATAAGGCATTGTACTGGTACTTATATAGACTATAGCTAGCGAAGATTATGATACGGGCATGGCAACGGATTTTTGGTACATATGTATATCGTATATATAATACGTGCAACGGGTCAACACTGTATTACTTCGGACGATGAATTCGATATCGTACTATGACATGACTCGCGGTAACCGCCAGTTAGTTTTCCGAGGTAAAGGCACCGGTACGGCGGGTATGCTCCCAGAGGGGGTATCGCCGACCGTATCGGAAGGGAGGGTTGGCGGATTAGGTCGCGGGCAGCTCTGCCCTGGTACGGTACCGGTACTCCGACCTGCCGCGGGTTGTACTCAATAGTATCCACGGTAACTGACCATTGATGGGGAAACCCGATCACCATTCTTACATCATATGGAACAGTAGGGGGGGGGGATGTTCTGTTTAGTATTTTAAAAAGTGTCCACCAAGAGGTTAGTACTGAGTACTCGAGTACGGTACCGGTAGTCTATCGCCACGCTGCCGTATGACACAATTTATGGGTGTCACCCCCAATCTGCTCATACGAGGACATTCATAGCCATAAACTGCACTGCATAGTCTACCGGTAGGATTACCTGCAATCCCGAACATTCCAATTCAGAACTCTCTACCCGTGATCCCCAGACCAGAAGCACCGAGAGATCCGGGGAATCGCTTGGCTACACAACAACGATCCCTTAATCAGTGTGCAGATTTCCCGACTTTTTTTTTTTTTTTTTTTTTGGCGCGGTTAGTGTGTCCGGGGGAGCTCTTGCTGCGACGTGACTGGTAGAGAACATAATTTAGTGCACCATTGCCAGGTACTCGAACGGGGGGGGGGGGCAGGTGAAAAGGAGTCGGAACCCCCAACCAAGTCCTTCGCATCTGTACTCGAGTACTCCAGTACCGGTATTAGAGACATTGCGATTTCACATCCAGAGTAAAATCCTAGTGATCTCGTTGACCCGGAACCTCTATTGTTTTCTGGTCTCGATCCTTTCTATTGTATTGATGAAAGACCAATATCGTAGTCTAAGTGCCAAACCATGAGAAGTACAAATCTCCGGACATCGCACTTTTTGAAAATGGCAAGCGGAATTCGGGGCCACCTGCCCCGTTGTCTCTCGGGATGACAATCACTACCATACTTGCACAAACCTTTTGATTGTCGGCTTTTTCGGTGTCTCTCCACAAGACCTAATTATTTTCCTCTCCACATCCCGGTTCCCAACCCCACCTCGTGCTCGAATTAATTTATGCGCCATCGTACTAGAAAACGGGGTTTTGTGGTGGTTTTGTGGCGCATAATCAATTCAAGCGCAGCAGAGTGACGTTTCCCAAACCCAAAAATCCAGTCGCAGAGTTTGGCGGAGCGTCATTTTGCAGAACGCGTTCGGACTTGTATGATGAAAATGTGTTTTTTTAGAATCATCATTACTTTTGAGATGGCGGTCGCAGTGAACGAAAAAGAGCCTGTTTGAAGGTTGAACCGCCCCCTTGTTAACTCTTCGACACACAAAGCCCTCGGATAAAACGAAACCCCACAATCGTCGCCGTCGCACATGCTCCCCCCTCCCCCCCCCCAAAAAAAANTTCTTTGTACAGTAAACTAAATGAAAATGATAAAAAAAAAAAAAAAAAAAAAACCAACCAAGTGATCATCAGGAAAAAGGAAAGACCACTGCTGTATGATACAAGTACTCGAGTACCAACTTTACTCGTACACCACCTCCCCCCCCCCCACCTTGCACATTTTCAGATTTTCCCACCGTCGCACAAATACATTACGCCATGCAGGGAAGGAGGGAAGGAAAGAAGGGGAAAGAAGGAAGGGAGGGAAAGACCCGTTTCGCGCAACAAAATCACTGTTTCTAATTACGGAAGTCGAGTCGAAGTAATGCGAGTGAGGGAGGGGTGGGGGTGTGCACACTGATGTGCAGTGCTGGCTGTATTGCACTCGAGTGCCGGTGCTCGTAGTGAACTCGACTTGTCTTGGATCCTAGGACAGGAAAGAAAGAGGGGAAGAAAAAGGTGGGGTGCGATGCTTGGATGCGCATATTAATAAAGCCACATTGTCCTTCGCAACTTCCTGGTGTTATGTTCGCAAGGGTAGGGGGAGGGCGAGGGCGAGGAAGTAAGCTTGGTTCCGGGGCGTTTTTGTTTGAGGTGGAGGCTCCGTGGTATGGTGTGGCCTTTACTAGCATGGAATCGGGGGTGTGCGTGCATTGGAAGAGGAGTTTGAAGGATACCGTACCGTACCAGCAATATGCACGATATTATGACTGGGGAATCGGGACCTTCCCTTCCTCTTCTCCCCATTTCCTTGGGCGAAGGTGGTGACAACGGCTTTCTCGCTCTCACGAAGCTTCAAGCACTTCACGTCTCTCCTCTCTCCCCACCGGCGTTGCGCACTTGAACTCGAGCTGATCTCATGCTCTGCTTTACGGCAGACGGTGCAGCAACGGTTATCCTAAATTTACCGTAGCCCTCTAAGTTATCATACTCGTATATTCTGGACTGCCGGCACCGCAGCCCAGCCTCTCACGCATTGCACAAGAACCCCCCCCCACCCAAACCCCAAGTCTCCTAAAACCGATATACATACTACGCACCCACCACCTTCCTTCCTCTGGCTTGCATGCTTGCACGCTTGCTCTACCGTACTTCAACTCACTTCACTTCACTCCCTCCCATCCTCCTCCTCCTCCTCTTTGAATAGCAACTCCCCTCCACTTCTTGTGGCATAGGAGAATTTAAGCAGGGTCCAGGCATGGGGGTTATACTCCATCGATGGCATCCACCACAACACAACCACACCCCTGAAGTGTACAATATCGACCTCCACTTCTATGATAGCATTCATCTTCTTCCTCCCCCCCCCCCTATTCGTAAATAGAAAGAATTGGGAAAGCAGGAGAGAAGCAAAGACAGCCTAAACTCACTATTTCGTAATATTTCTTTTCTTCTCGCTCCCAAGCCCATGACCTTGCATGTCTGCGGCGGATGCGCTGAGCGATAAGGATAGCGCGTGTTACGGTGCGGTGTATGATACGGTAGTGCCACAAATAAACACCACATCGTCCCACAACATCCATACCATCCCTTCATTCGTTCCCGAATTTCACCACTCTTAGCGTGCGCTCGAGTATTTTGTCCTCCGATCTTCAAAGATTAGGCTGATAGGGGTATGGTTTCGGTCACTCAAGGGTGACCTGGACAATGGAATCTATGACCCCGAGGAGTTAGTCCAGCTTTTCCTCAAGTGGCGATACCATCGCCCTATTTAGCTCGAGCGTGAGGTCCTGAATATCGACGAAGGAATCCTGCTACCGTACCGTATCATGCATACGGGCGGATCCGGAGCGTAGGGTAAGCCCCCCCCCCAAGCACAAAAAAAACCACGGACAGGTTCCCCCAAAAAAAAGTAAAGGTGAAAGTGTTGAAATACCGGTGTCCGTGCGGTGCGAGAAAGTGAGATGGGTGAGCTCGTCACCCCTGTTAATCCCTTGGCAAACATCTGTTCACAGTTTGTGGCCAAGGAAAATAACAAGTGATGGCACTCCCGGCCCAAAGGATGACCACTCCTAAACCCCAATATCTCTGTGAAAATTCGAAAGATTCTTTGGCGGTTGAAGTCGAGCGATGCGGTATTCCCTCGGTAATGTGCTCCGGCTAGTCTACAGATGTCCTTTACCATATTCATATCCCCCCCCCTCTTCTTTCCCACTCTCTTTCCCTTTCCGTCCATAGCATACTCGAGTACCGGTGGCAGCACTGTGCACTCTCAACCCTGCGCTCCATACAAATCCGCACGGTATGCTGCTCAGGGCTCTGGATTACCGTACAGTGCTCGGAACAGGTGAGAGAAGTATTGGAAAATACGCTACTGTACGAGTACTTGAGTACGGGTTGTGAGTTTGCATAATATGGGCGCTCAGATACGCACGGGTATTTTTGCTATATATTTTGCGGATCCCTGTTTTCGGGTACTGTAATTCTTGCCCGCTGCATAGCTTACCGTACTCAGTACCGTACTGTGCCCGAGGACCGTAAAAACTGGAACAATTGTGCCTTTCGCTAGAAAGTTGGAGTTGCCTCTCCTAGTAAGGTTTGATGTTGTATTTTTCCTTTTGCCTGCTCGAGTGGAGGAGGGCTGAAAGTCAGTTTTCTTCCCTTCTATTTGCCCCTTTAATCCAAGAAGGGGGGAAAGCTGAACCCTCTAGCCCGAAATCCAATCATTACACCTTGCCGCCTTGAGCACGAGTTTGGTGTTTGAAGAGCAGAGCCTCACACCCAGACATTTCGGTGCCATGGTTTATTTAGACTAATAGGACAAATCAGTTGAAACCACCACCAGCACGGCGCCCGCCCGCCCGCTCGCGCTCGTGCCGGTAATTGGAAAGCAGATTTAGGCTTTATTCAAGGGGTGCCGTTCCGCCTACTCGAGTAGCAAGCAAGCACCTGCCTGTCGCATGTACTGCACAAGTATGACTGCGAGCACGGTACTGTACCTATGATGCGGCAGATGAAATACCCTATGGTAGGAGGTAGGGAAAGCAGGGAATAAATCTAAGCACGGTTGTGTGAACAAACAAACTTACGGTCCAGGTATTCTATGTCTGTGCAATGTGAACGAATGAATTAACACTGGCCAGTTGTCACGATTAGCCTACCGTACGGTACATGGCCGGAGATTCGATAGCTGGGTTTAGGTGAGGCAAGTTCTAATTCTAGATACCTGCATGGAATGGAACCTGCGATATGTTGGTTGTTGGTTGGACTTGACTTATCCGAGTACTTTCATAAGTTTGCTGGTTCCCTCACCGAGAAAGAGCTCGTTTGCTCTGACGGATGGGGACAGGATAGGCACGGTAGAAGTATGCTTTCTTAGGAGTGCTAAGTCGCCACCATTAGTATTCAAGTGACGGGCAAGCGCAAATAAAGTCTATGTGCGAGTAGCAGTGCTGCGTACGGAATTCTGAATCAGTGATGGGCGTCCCTCACATAAAAAAGTTTAGGGTTCAGGTTGGTGGGTGGGCGAGTGAAGCCTCGCTTTGCTCACTGCCGCAGAGCACTGTACTCGAGTACGGTACGGTACTCGGAAGGAGAAGGAGAAGAAAAAGAAAGTGCTTTTTTCTTCCGCAAGCATGGCACGCGGGTTATTGTAGGAGATCCGATGTTGTCTTTCAGGGGGGGGGGTCTGGGGTCCGGTTGCTGAGAAGGCGTGGGGGGGGATGCTGGTAAACCTTAGCCGGGGCCATTTGTCTCCTTTTGTCGGACTCTGAGACTCCCTCCCGAGAATCACGGTAGGGTAAAAAAGGATACATTGTAAGAACGATCGAAGCTAAGCTATTGTTGGCCCATGGCACACAGCTCCAGACTTAACTTGATATCGAGGCCGGGGGGCGGGTCCTGAATAAGCGATTTCTGTTTTTCCAACTTCCCCCCCGACCAACCTCCCATGCTTCTTCCTTAATTGTACTCGTACCCCCCCCCCATGTCCCATAAATATGAACCAGCCCAATAAGGCTCTGCCCTTATGATCTACCCAAGAGAAAGGGTCAACCTGAAGGGAACGCCGTAAGCAGAGTAAACTTGTCATGCTCATACAAGTGCCCAATCCCGGCCGTGGTTAATAAACCGACTCGCTCATGTTGGCGCGATTTGCTTGTTTCAGGTCTTTGATACCGACCGCACCTTTGTACTTATGTAGTACGATACAAGCACGGCGCGGCGCCATTGATCGGTATCACTGACGTCCAACGTACCGGTATTAGACCGGGAGGTGCCAGCGGGCCGGAGGGGGAGCTGGTCAGTTAAAACGCACCGGAAAGGTAGAAATCCGGAAACCTCAATTGGCGTCCAACGGTAGAGGAAACTGGGAATAGTAGGAGGTATTCCTGATAGCACAGTATGATGTGTTACTACCGGTAGTAGATTTGCCCCTTTTGGGGCTGAGTTCGGAGGTTTGATTTTGTCAAGGGTTCTGCAGTGATTCTACAGTGAGGATTCGAGCAAAATTCACATACAAGGGGTTTCACTTCTGCGTCTGGCCCACTTCCTGGTCCGGTGCGATACAACCGCGGAACACCTAAATACTCATACAAAAAGTGCCAGGGGAGGTGTTTTCGCACAGGACAGGGATTATTTTGCGGGTTAACCTAAATTAACTGTTCACTAACTTTCCGGCATGTACTCATACAGGGGCAGGTGCCCATTAACCGGAATAGACAAGGATCTATATGGCTTGTTAACCTCAAATAACTACAAGAACGGTCTTCCATAATTTCTTGCAGGACCTTGCACTTGTACGCACCCCGTCCAAATACATATTCGCTACTGATTGGTCGAATCTTAGTAATCATAGCCGTTGTGCAAGCCAATCAGTGGGGACTGTGCATTTGGGTGTTCCGTGATTATACCGGTATAGCTTTTTGCTTTTTTGCCCTCGTGCTGCCGGGGCTGGATGGGGGAAGCGTTAGTGCGGCGATGGATACCGTTCTTTGGAAGCTGATGCGAAGCGATCAGGCAAGGCTGAAAGGGCAAAAAAAAAAAATAGAAAAAGGAGGGGTAAAAATAAATAATCCCTAGGGCCGGACAAACCTCGCTACTGTGCGAAATCGATAGATTGGTTAATCGTTGGCTGCAGTAGCGAGGCCGAAGAACAAAGGGAAGGGGAAAGGGAAGGGGAAGAATGGAGGGGGGGAAGTGAAGTGAGGGGCTGTAGGAAAGAAAAAAATCCCTGAGAAGAAGCCGATTTCCGCGGGTCGCTACTTATTGCACTGTGCTTGTTCGCATGCTCCCGTTATTCGGCCCTAAGATTGACCCATTGACTACCGCATAATCTCGGTTTAACTTAGGGGTTTTCCGACTGTCATCATCCACCATCCCCCTTCCCACCGAGGATGATGCACGTTAGGTAGGTGCAAACCTATCGCAGGAACGAACGGGTTCCCGAACGCTTTAAGAGAAAGGGGAAAGGTTGACTATGAGAAAGAAAAAAATTTTTATATCCGACACGGGAAGATTGAAGTGAAAATAATCAAATCTCCACAAGTTCCCGTGGGTGGTTGGAGTTTTTTTTTTCTTTCACATATTATGTAGCGGGGAAATATCATAGCGGGTTGTTGTCGAGTGGCCAGAACGGCAAATAGACCACGCGCTATCTCTAAGGTTCGTGTTTGTTCTCAAATGTCCTTGGATGGGCCTTGGCGGTTTACATAAAACCTTAATTCGACATCGTTCTATTCCGGCGGGGTGGACAAGACATCATCGATTTCGGGGGATGGGGCCGGGGAAGGGGAGACGATAAGAAAATAGACCGGAAGTCAGAGTCGAGTGGAAAATTTTTCCTCTAGGTCGATCTGGTTTAGAGAAGAGATTATTCTCATGATTGTTTCTTGAACGGTGTTGAGTCCGCAGAGGTGAGCCGTGGAATGTTCTTTTCTTTTTTTTTTTTTTTTTTCTTAGTCAGGGATTTTTGCTTATTACTCTTGGATGATGGGGGGGGATGGGTGTGTGGGTGTGAGTGTGTGTTGACGTGTGCTGTCGTAGCCGAGCCGGCCAGAAACTCTGACGACAGCACAAGGGAATACCCGGCAGAGCCTCACTCCCTTGCTTCTCAGAAGTTGCTTGTGTCAACTTCCGACCTGGTTGCGAGCTGGCTATGGCGCGCTGGCTATGGGTTAGGGTTACCACGAGGTGCCAAGCGTTGGAGCGCCGCCACCCCGGCCTCGAGGAATCAGGCGGCGAGCCGATCCGAATTATTTTGCCCCCTTGAAGGATAATTTGTTTTTTGTTTGTGTCTCTGCGACCACCCGTTTCATTACTTTTTCCCCACTTTTCTTTTTATTTTATTTTATTTCATGGTTCCAGCTGCATCAACGAACTTTGACCGGTCTATATCGGTATCACCCTCTCTGTTCCCTGCAACGCCACTTTTATATCCAATGGACGATCGCAAATGTCGGATACCTTCCTCGACATGTAACTCGCCTCTCTCTCAACAAGATGGGAGCGAGCAGGTGAGGTGATTATAGGGAGAGAGATTTTGAAGTAGTATCTACACGTGACGGCGATCGGTCCTTTTAGATGGAAGCGGGAGGCGGCAGATATAAAAAGTAAGCATCCGGATGTTGCAGAGTTGCGACAGCAGGAAGGACGCCCCCAAGGAATAATCCCCGAATGTGATCAAAGCGCGGAGAGGGGAAAAAGTGAGAAGTAATGATACCAGTAGGTGGGTACCGGTGCTCGAGTAGTGACGGTAAGCAATGCTTCTCGTGGGAAATGGGGGGAAATGGGGGGAAAAGGGGGGGGGGGGTATGAAAAGTGAATAATCAGTCAGTTTTAAAAGACTCGTCGGGGGAAGGGCAACAGCAATACTATGGGCCAATTGTGAAGAGGCTGGTGCGAGTATTGCCTGATGCAAAAGGAGGATCTTCGATGGGGATTTTTTTACAGTACGCCGTAAATTTTTCTTCTTCTCTATTCATTTTTCCTGTCCGTCTTGGAAGGAGAAGGGGGAGAGGGGGGGGGTTCTGATGTGTGGTGTGGGTGAGTGCGAGTGTGTGTGTGAACGAATGAATCTACGGTGCTTTACTGTGGGCTATCATAACAGTTTTGGGTGGGTGGGAGGGCAAATTTGACGGTATGCTCCTATGTGGTTAGCTATGGGTTGGGTTGGGCTGGGTGTTACAATAATCGAGCAGACGAGCAGACGATAGATGTGGTGTGTGTGGTACTCGAGTAGTGGTGGAAGGAGTGGAAGGAGTGAATGAATGGGTGGTTGTAGTTTCTGGCGTTGCGGTGTTGCCCTCGTGGGAGTGAAGGTCAGTGTGGGGCATCAGTTCGCGCTAAGGTTTAATAGTTGCAGGCAGGACATACATACAGCTTACAGGCATGCAGAACAAAAAAAACAGAAAATCCGGTGCCACACCCCCCTTCTTCCCTGGACTGCGCTAAGTAGCTGCATGCCAAGACGACTGTGCGAGTTTCATCCACTTCCTGCTCCCAGACGAGCAGGATGGGTGGTGGGTGGCTGCTGCCTCTTGTCTCCGCCCTTTCGCTCTTCCCTGCCGCTGCAGTACTGCCGTTCTGTGCGACCACTCCCCGAGCCTTTTTTTCCCTACCACTATTTCGCCAACCTCACCGCTGTGCGTCCTGTCGTCGCTGCTTCCTGCTTCCTGCTTCCTGCTTCCACTCTTGCTGCTGCTTGCTGCTCGTTGCTTGCTTCCTGCTGCTGCTGCTGCTCTCCCTCCTCTCCTCTCCTCTTCCTTCCCTCCTTCCCTCTCCCCTTCCTCCTCTCCCTCCCCTTCCTCTCTCTTTTTCCTCCCTCCTCCTTCTCCTCTTCTTCCCTTTGCCCTTCCTTTCCTTTCCCTTTCCCTTCCCCTCCCTCTCCGCCTCTATCAAGTGTGTGCTGCTGGGGTCCTGAACGACTCCGCTCCTTTGTAACGGGAAGCAAAGCAACCATAACCCATTATTCCGTCCATCACCGCTACCGCTACATACAACCCTATACCAGGAGCAGCAGCAACCACCGCAACCCACCCAGTGCAGTGCTACCACTACCAAGACAACCCCATTACTACTACTACCGCACCCGCTCCTCCTACATCTACCACAACCACAACCCATCAACCCATCAAACCCCGTCAACCGCAACCCTAACAATTTCTATCTATTATCATCGTCATCACCGAAAGAGTAATCCTCCCCTCGCCCGCCACTACCCCTCATTTCTCCATAACGCCTTGGTTGTACCATCACCACCTGTCGCGTCGCGAGTTCATTCTTCCCCTGCGTCTTCCGTCCGAACTGGCAATCAGACCGAGAAGACACGCTATCGGCTGTTGCTTCGAGCACGTTTGAGTCGGCCCCAATCATCACGATCTTGGTTCTCGCTAGAAACTTTTTATCTTTGTTTTCATCTTTTTCTCATCTTTGGTCGACACACTTCGCTTGCAAGCTTTGAGTCTTCTCCACCCTGACGAATCCTAACATTACAATACATTTCGCAGCGTGACAGTCTAGCAAACTTGACCGCTGTCCGGTAAAAGAAAAAAACTTTAAACGATATCCCCTGGTAGTTCTCTTTTTCTTTTCTAAAGGAGTAACGCACCTCCAACTCAAAAAAAATTTAAGGGAAAAAAACCACCTTTATCCCCCCCCATATTGATCAACCATCGGTCGGCGCTTTTTTCTTCTTTCATTTTTCCCCCTCTTTTCGTCCAACTAATAGCAAAATTATCCATTTATTCAACTGTCTTAATTCACCGCACGCTGCGTTTCACTCCTTCCTTTCTTCCCTTGGATAAATTCGATCTCTTTTGTGGACATGGCTAGTGTCCAGCACACAACTTCGCCGGGGCAACCCCAAGCCTTACATCAAACGAATGGACATCCTCCACAATCAATACAACAGCAACAGTCGAAACCTACCGCTTTTCAGCAGTTGACACAGGTGAACGAGGCGGTATGGCTTCAAATTGGTATGCTGTCATTGCCCCTGGCCTCCGCCTCTCGGCTCCCATGTTACTCCTTGCGCTAAACTCTTTGTTCAGGCAGCGTTACCGAATTGATGGGTGATCTGGATCGGGCGATGGCCGCGTACGAAAATGCCCTTCGCCAAAACCCGTATTCCATCCCAGCAATGAACTCCATATCGTGCATCCTTCGTACCAAAGAACAATTTGCCAAGGCTGTCGAGTACCTACAGAGTATTTTGAACCTGGACGCGACTAATGGGGATATCTGGGGCAGTTTGGGCCATTGCTATTTGATGATGGACGAATTACAAAAAGCCTACTCGGCTTACCAGCAAGCGCTATATCATTTGCGTGATCCAAAGGTACCTTTATATCCACGGTAGCCCTTGGTTGCTTAATTGGGTTGACCTTTTTCTCTCCTCTAGGAACCGAAGCTTTGGTATGGGATAGGAATTCTGTATGACCGTTATGGGTCCTTAGAGCATGCGGAAGAAGCGTTTTCTCAAGTGATGCGCATGGAGCCTAATTTCGAGAAAGCGAACGAGATTTATTTCAGGCTTGGTATAATCTACAAACAGCAGGAGAAATATCGTCAGAGTTTGGAAGTATGTAGCAAATATATATATAAATTATCTTTGTCTAACATGTGGTTTTAGTGTTTCCGGTACATCGTTGCCGATCCCCCACGCCCCCTGACGGAGGAGGATATCTGGTTCCAGATCGGGCACGTTTATGAGCAGCAAAAGGACGTAAGTGAACTCTGGAAATTTGATTGATCTTGCCTGCGCTTTTTGAGAGACTAATTGCTTGATAGTATACATCGGCAAAAGATGCGTACATGAGAGTCCTTGATTCCGATCCTAACCACGCCAAGGTTCTTCAGCAGCTTGGTTGGCTTCACCACCAGCAGAGCAACAACTTTTCGAGTCAGGAGCTGGCCATTGAATACTTGGAGAAGTCTGTTAGTGCTGGTAAGGATTCCCATCTCGATAGTGCTATTGATTGGATGAGGCTAACCATGATGTCATTGTAGACAATTCCGATGCCCAGAGCTGGTATTTGCTTGGGCGATGCTACATGTCGCAACAGAAGTATCCGAAAGCCTACGAAGCCTATCAGCAGGCAGTTTATCGTGACGGTCGCAATCCGACTTTCTGGTGCTCAATTGGTGTTCTTTATTATCAGATAAACCAATACCGTGATGCGCTTGATGCCTATTCCCGGGCTATCAGGTTGAATCCATACATATCAGAGGTCTGGTATGATTTGGGAACTTTGGTAATTATATCCTCAATTGCACTTGTGCGACGATGGTTAAGAATTACACTAACCCCTGGCAGTATGAGTCATGCAATAACCAGACGAATGATGCCCTGGACGCCTACCAACGCGCAGCCGAGCTCGACCCTACCAACCAGCACATCAAAGCTCGTCTTTCACTTCTGCGCAATGGCCAATCTTCTGGTGTTCCGCATCAAGCTTCGGCGCCTCCCCCGCAGGATGTGCATCCCCAAGCATACCAGGCTGCTGGGGTCGGTGGACCTCCAGGACCGCAATGGGGATCCCAAGCGCCCCAAGCGCCTCCACCTGCACCCTCCGGCCCCCCTCCAACACTTCCCCAAATCCCACAGCCCCCGAATCCGTCGTCATACCGACCGACAGATGTTCCTCCTCAGCCTCCTCAACCGCCTCGTCACATGGCCCACAGCCCTGATGATTTACGTAGACCAGTAGAAGATAGCAGGCACACTCAACTGAGACGTGGATTGTCTCCTTCTCCCAAATTTCCTAACCATTCCCCCCATCCCAGTTACCCTCCCCCACCCCTGCAAGCCCCCCCACCACCACCACCACAGCAGCAGTCCCAACAACAGCAACAGCCACCCCCAAATCGTATCCTAAACCCACATCATAACCCCCATATTCTCCCCCCAGCCTCTAATAATCCTGGGGGAATTTCTCTGCCTCCTTATGGTGGCCGTGGGGCAAGCCCACCACCACCACCAGATGTTAAGCCTATTGTTGATGATCGACTGCCATCCCCTAACACATACCCCCACCACCCCCACCACCCTTCATCTCAGGGTGGCATCGCCGGCGGCGCACCGCCACCAGCTTCAGCTGCCATGGCTGCGGAGGCCGCCGCACGTGAGAGGGATGAGAAAATCCATCATAACAAACGGGCAAGGGAGTGGGAGGAAGAGGAGGGGCAAGGTTTAGGGAAGAAGCCAGCTTCAGAGGAGGCCAGGGCCAGGATGGATGATATGCGCCATCACCGTCAACCATCGCCTGTGCGAGCTTCCTCGCCGCATCGTCCAGAGCGGCGACGAAGCTCGTCGGAGAGGCCAAGGGAGGACTACCACCATGGGCCTCCAGCACCTTTGCACACGCCAAATGTGCCACCCCTGCTAAGTCATCAGCAGCTGCCGCCTATTAACGATGGGCCGCGAATGTCAGAGCCCCCTCCACGGATTTCTGAAGCCCATCGAATGTCAGAAGCTCCCCGGGACGATCGCAAGGAGATCGTAGAACCGGCGGCGAGGAAAGTAGAATTGGATGAGGACTACGATAATGAAGAAATGGGAGACGCTGATCGGGGACCCGGAGGAAATCCAGGTGTTCAAGTGAAGGAGAACAACAGCCCAGCGGGTAATGGCACGAATGGTATTTCGGGAGGAGGGGCGCCCGGAGACAATTAAAGCAATGCCTTGTGCTTTATGTTTCTTCTCGGGAAAGTTAATGTTTGTCCTGTATTTCTCGTTTCACACCTTACCCTGGAGAGAAGAAAGGAATACCGTCAAATTCGGATCTGTCAGCTTTCTTTTTCTCTTTATAACTATCATACTTGTTCTTTTAGTCACTTTTTCTTCTCTTTCAGTCGAAGTGGTAGCGATTATCCTTTTTGTATTTTTCCTTTTACTGCTTTTCTTGTCTCAATTTTCTTTGGTATCACGGTTGTTATTTTTTTTCTTCTAACCTTTCCTTTCCCTTTCTTTTTGCTTCCTTCCATCCAACCCCCCAAAAAGGTCCTGTACGATTCCCGTGGAATGGGGGGGAGTGTGTGTGTGGTGTGTGTGAGAAAACTACGGTAGACCGCTAAGATATGTTATTCCGGAAAGTCTTTCTTTCTTCTCCCGATTAATGAGAGAGAGAGTTCGTCCCATTGTGAAGTGTCCCGTCCGTTTCCGACTGATTGATTGGTTGGCTTGACTACCTTGATTGTCATGCCTTCCTTCTTCGAATATTCCTTGCTGCTGTTGCTGCTGCTACTGCTTTGAAACTATCATACTCGTTTGCTATTATCGCTGCTACTGTCTGCTATTTATATGATAGGGATTATCACCGTAGTTGTTTTTTTTGATGCACCATATCTCGATGAGATAAATCAGATTCTGGAGTGGGAATTGCTTGGTGTCGTGTTCGCTGTTTCCAATGTACAGCAGCCTCCTCCTACTCCTCCCTCTCCCATCCTCCCACGCCTTGCAATGCGCCCACCCACCCCCATATTTTTTTTTCCACAATCTCATATCGAAGCCACCCACCCCATCCCACCCATATCCATCACCGCTACCCTACACTTATCATCCAACACCCCAAAACGAAACAATAAAACACTATTCATCCATCCATCCATCCATCCATCCATCATCAAACCGGAGAATTACTCGGCGATATCTAGTTATCATAATAATATTTATCATACCATAGAGTTATGATACCACAGCAAGGGGGAGGGGGAGAAAGGGGAGGTTAGGTTGGGTTAGGTTGTTGAGATTACAGGACACACGTGCGGATAGGTCCGGTAGGAGATGGTAGGGCTGGGTGTTGCAATGTACCGGTATCATAATATGTAACTTAACTTAGGCGCGGGGCGAGGCACCGGCAGTCCATCCAACCAACGGAGATTAAGTTTTGGGTATCATACCTGGGAGGGGAGGGGGTTGAGTTTGGGGGGTATTAAATTTTATTTATTTATTTATTTTTCGTTTAAGTCTCTGGTTTGATTTTGGGCATGGCGAACGGGTACTCGAGTACAGTACCGGTAGTCTACTAGCACTTCCTGGCGGAGGGTGAAATTGGCGACGCTTGCTACTATACTCATGTTTGGGGGAGGTTGAGATGTATTCCGCTGTGCTGGACGGAATGTTTGATGGGAGTTTTGGCTTTTATAATAATATTATCATACTCGGGGGGGGGGGAGAAGGGGTGTTTTCCTTGTTTTAACTTAACATGGCGGGTTCGGCGGGTACAGTACTCGTACGAGTACAGGATGATGATGATACTCGGGTAGCTTGACACGGCGAGGAAGAACGTATTATTCACGAACGTCGCGCACTGCAGCCTTGGATGTCCCTGTCTTGTGGTTCCCATCCATTCGGTCTTTCAAACTTCAAACCAACTTTTTACTTTTTGTTTTTGTTTTTCCCTCCCCTTCTCCCCTTCCTCTTCCCCGGTCTACCGGTGGTGCTATGATACCGTATTTACTTTTCCCCGGAATGTCACATTCTATAATAGTTCTCTCGTTTTCCATTTCGTACGGTGCGAAAAACTGTCTGATGATGGGGGAAAATACTCGTACAAGTACTGGGTCACTCAGCACGATATGGTACACGCTATCCCCCCGTCAATCTTTCCGTGTCCTCGTCCGTGTCCGCAGCGGGCATGGCGATTACTCGGGGACAGTGCTTACTTTGGTAAGCAAGGAAGAAAGTAAAAAACGGCATCTGCATCCCCCCAAGAAAGAAAAAGGAAAGGGAAAGGGAAAGGGAAAGAAAAGGAAAGGAAGGAAGGGAAGGGAAGGGGATGGGTTTGAAAAAAAAAAGAAAGGAGCTGATCAGATCTACCTGATCCACCGAAACTTTCCTCCCACCTTTCTTCCACCTCCCAGGGCTTTTTCTCTTCTTCCCTTTGCTTCAACAGCCGGATAACGAGCGCTGAAAACCAGCAGGTTTTATCTTGGGAAGGGAAAAAGAAAGATGGGGGGACCCTATGCGCACCCGATACCAAGAACCAAGCCCGGACCGTTTAACTTAACTTGATGCATAGCAAGAGCATTAAGTCACCGACCGACAGGATAAGACAAAGCCCAGGAAATGCCCAGGAAATGCCCAGATATTGCCAATGCCAGACCTCTGGGCATCCCAATCGCTGGGCATCATCGGGGAAGGGGAGGGAAGGGAAAGGGAAAGGGAGTTGCCCGCTGGCTGTATGTAACTCGCCCAACCCAAATCCTTCACCAGACTTCTCTTTTAATACTTTTCCGATCTCTTGGCCGCGAAGGGGCTTTTTCTTCGTTGGTTTAAATTGAACAAAAAGATCACAACAAAAAAAAAGACTCTTGGTTTTATCTCGGCGCGCTGCTGCCGCTTGCTTTGCTTTGCTCTTTTGCTTTGCTTGGTACTGTACGTTCAAGTTTGACCCGTGGTCAAAAGGTGGGTTGGGTTGTTGCCCACATTTTGGCCTTTTCTTTTCACTCTTCTCTTCCCTCTTTTTTTCACTCTTTTTCTCTTCTTCATACTAGATATGAGAAGAGAGAAGAGTGGTAGTGGTGGTACTCTTTTTGTTTCTTCCTGTTCTTTTGCGCCTTCTGACCTTTCGTCTGGTTCCCGCTATGAGATACTTGTCGGTTGCCTTTCACTCCTACATTGATTGAACATTTATTCGCATAAGAGATACGGTACCTACCCACCCTTTCCCGCCGCCCACGGCCGCTGCGAACAAGAAAGGGAGGGAAAAAAAAAGAGGTTATTGCTGTAACGGTTACCGTACTTATTCATTTTCTGCTTTTCAATCCATCTTTTTTTATTTTCATTCTTTTTGGGCCTTTCCTTTTTCTAGTTCGATACCGCACTCGCACTGCTGTACTGTACGTCCTGTGCCCGCGTGTGTGGTGTGCCCCCGTACCGTGCCGGCCGGATCTTCTGCATTGCATGCATGACGCCCAGCGAGAATTATAAGCGGTCGTACGAGGAGGGAGTTCATGAGGCGGTAGCGGATGGGGATTGGGGTGATCGCAATGCGACGGTAGGGACAAAGACGATGGGGAGGGGGAAGGGGTGTGTCGGGACTAGTATGGCTTCGACTTCCACTACCGCGACGGCAGCGGGGGTGAGAACAACAGCAAAAGCAGCAGACGGGGCTAGGCTGAGCGGAAAGGGGAAGGAGAAGGGGAAGAGTGGAGATGCAGAGGGTGGCGCAGATGCCGAAAGGGGTGAGAATGTTGGCGGTGGTAGACGGGGAGGGAGTTCTGATTCTTTGGGTGATGGAGGTGATGGAAATGGTCGTAGTGGTGGTAGTGGTCGGAGTGGCGGTGGTAGTGGTGGGGTGGATGAAACGGTGACCCGAGAGGTGGCTTTTTCCCGGCCTCCCGCAACCCCGCAGCAGCATCAGCGAATCAACGAAAGAAGAATACCATCTTCAGTAACCCCTCGCGATGGGCCTCGAGAGTATGATTTAGAATCCTTGGGCGAGCATTCACGCGAAGCTTCATCATACGTGTGGAGAGTATTGGTATCCCCCCACTCTTTACCACTCACATTCCCATCTTCTCGTTCCTCGTGCAATTCACGTAAAACCCCGCATCCACTAACGTAGTAAGTTAGGTCTATTTGCTCTTTGTGAGCCCTTTCCTCTGTCTCTTCAACACCTTATACACGGCTCTAGCCCTCCTCCTATCAACATTCACCTTTCCAATACGATCGTTTCTCTCGTCTAATGCCCGATTCTTGTCTCGCGGCACGCATGCCAACCTTGCGTTCCTGCTGCTACTGCATCTGAGGTTCATATATCCAGGCAAACCCCCGCGATCGGCCCTTCCCGTAGCAGAGGACTTTGCAGGGCAGAGGCTCGTTCTCGTGCATGTTTTTGGCCCCTTTGTCGCGCCTTTCTTCTCTATTGGTGCGGGGGTGTTGATGTTGCTGTGGGTTTACACTGAAGTGCTGCTCGGCGAGAGGAATGATGGGGGTGGAGCCGAGTATAGAGGCGTCATGTTTGTCAAAGGGAAGTGGGAGGAGTATATACTTAATGGGCTGAAGCCAAAGTGTATTGATTCTTCTTGATGTATTTTTTTTCTTCCTTTTTTCTTCCTTGTTGGTCTTTTCTAGGTTGCTTGTTTTTTTTGTTGGATTTTTCTTTTCTTTTCTTTTCTTTTCTTTTCTTTGACCTCACCGTCTCAGCCGATCCCCTTGCACCTCTCTACCCCTTCTTTCTTCCCCCATATGTATCTTTCTAGGTCGGCGTTTGGTCCTTTGATTTTCATCTCCTTCGTTTCCACCCCCTCAACGTTTTTCAATAATGTATACATGCCGCCCTGTGATTCTCGAGTCGAGTACCGTACAGACCACTCGGAAAATTCATTTTCGCTTCCCTCTCCCTCTCCTCCGCCCCATAGCCCCAATCTTGGTAACCACCCCTGCGAGATCCCCCCACCACCCACCACCCACCATTCATTCATTCCTTCGTTCATTCATTCAAAAAATCGGAAAAAGAACCACATGAGGTTTTTTTCGCATTGGCCAACTTCCCTCCTCGTTCAAGAGCGGGGTATGCGGTAGGATATGATAACCGGTAAACCGCACGGCTAGCCCAATGATGTAAAAATGCGGCTCTTACTGCAGGTTGAACAAGCGGCTGGATTTGGAACTTGCTTTGTTTTGCATGGGATTGGTGTGGGTGAGGGTGTGCTCCGTGCACGGAAAAAGAGAGGGAGGGGTAGGGGTGGGGGTGGGGGTGGGGGTGGGGGTGCGGGAGGGAGTGTGATTTGTTGGAAGTTGGCTTTCTCCAACAATGAACCGGTATTTTTAGGGGTGGGTGTGGTGTGTCGGTGTGTGGGGGTAAGATTAAGTTGTGGCGGGGATCCAGAGAGAGGGAGGAAGGAGAATGTGACTTGGTGGCGAGTTGGGTGTCAGATTATTAGATTAGATCAGATCAGATCAGATCTTCTAGATACTAGATAGATTAGATAATCACCCAACCCACCACCACCACAGCCTTGGAATTTTTTTAATTTTTTTTTCCCTCTTGGCTTGCTGGTGTGAACTTGAGATTGATCATTTCTCTCTCGCTCCAACAGACTTGATGGCGAAAAAGCGCAGAAATCCAAAGCCCGCGCAACCCAAAGTTCTCAGGGGGGTCGATCCTAATGATGCAAAGATTGGTCCGATTGGTACGTTCTATGCCTTTCACTCGAGGAGCAGAGGAGGAATATTCTAATGGGCGGGCAGAAACATGGGAAGACGTCGCGGATGAGGAAGACGCTTTTCATATATCGAGGGATAAGGTGCTCCTGGAGGATGATATTTTTGATGGTTTGCTTTTTCCACCGTACCTCTCGGATTGCATGCAAGTGCTAATGTTGGAAAAGAGGATGGACCTAGCGATGAGGAAGTTCTTGGGCTGAGTGATTCCGATTCGGAGGCTCCTGATCAGGATGAAGATATGAGCGAAGAGGACGAGGAGCTACTAGAAGGCTGGGGGAGCTCCAAAAAAGACTACTACAACGACCCTAGCGCCCCAGAAGAAGCTGAAGAATCCGAGGCGTTAAGGTTACAATCTAGGCACCTGTCATCACTCTCTGCTAACGACTTTTTGTTCAACGCTGCTGAATGGACTACCGCCGACCCCCCTTCCCCCACCGCTTCTACGACGGTAACAAAAGTAATCGAACAGCTCCCCTCCCTTCCTTTATCCTCCCTGTCTGAGGAGGAGAGGACAAAGCGCCTCCACCTCCTCCACCCTGAATTCCCACTCCTTGCGAAGGAGTTTTCGGAGTTGGAGCCGCTGCATGCGTCGTTGGGACTTTCGGCCGCAGCGGCGGAGGCGGTTGGTGAGACGGTTAGGAGTTCTGTGGCTATTGTCAAGTTTAGGGCACTTAGTGCGTATTTAGGGGTTTTGAGTATGTACTTTGCCGTGCTTACTGCTGGGGATGAACTTGCACAGGGGGAGGGGGGGATGCAGGATCATGGGGTCATGGAGGGGCTTGTGAAGTGTAGGGGAATATGGGAGGCTGTTAAAGGGCTGGAGGTCGAGGATATCAGTAGTCGGGAGGGGCAGGGGGAGAAGAAGAAGAAGAAGAAGAGTGGAGAGGATGGGAAGGAGAAGGATGGAAAGCCGGTGAGCATGAAGGGAGGGAAGGGAGAGCCGAAGAGGAAGAAGGTTAAGATTTATACTACTACCGCAGCGTCAAAGGCGCCCTCAAAGAAATCAATACCCACAAAACCCGAGCCAGACTTCTCCGACTCGGATATTGAAATCGACTTTTCCAAACCAACACCCACCGCCCACCCACCTCCTACCACCTCCACCTTCACTTCAACATCGCATTTCGGCGACCCTACCCACCTTTCACACCCCGATGCCCTCTCCAAATCCGCCAAGAAGCGCACCCTCCGCTTCTACACTTCGCAAATCGTGTCGAAATCTGCTACACGCGCGTCCGCCGCCCAGTCACACTCGGGAGACATGGACCTCCCGCACAAGGAGCGCGCGAAGGAGCGCGCGATCCGCTTACAAGCCGAGGCTGCGCGAAAGCGTAGCGCGGCGGACCTGACCGCTGACCTAGGTTACTCCAGCGGCGGTGAAGGCGCTGACCCTACCCCTAGGCGCGGGAGGAATGAGAGGGAGGAGGAGGACGAGTACATGCGCCTCCTCAAAACTTCCGGCAAGGAAAAGAAGGCCGCGAAGAAAGCCGCGCACGACCAAGCCCGAGATGCGCTCCGTTCCGGTGTTCAAGCGGACACGGAAAGTGGGGAAGCGGGGGGAAAGAGAGCGATTGGATACACGATTTCGAAGAACAAGGGGCTTACACCCTTCCGCAAGAAGGAGGTTCGCAACCCTCGGGTTAAAAAGAGGATGAAGTTCGAGGCGGCCAAGAAGAAGTTGGGCAGTGTGCGCGCCGTGTATAAAGGTGGGTTGAAGGGGGCGTATGCTGGGGAGGCGACGGGAATCAAAGGGGGGCTGGTTAGAAGTATTAAACTTAGTTAGTTGGCGGGAATGGGGTGGGGGTGTATGTATGTATGTATGATATCTGGGAGAAGGGGAGGGAAAAGTTTGAGTCCTTTTTATATATCGAGATGCTTTACAAGTGGGAATGTCAAAATTTATTGTGAATATTAATCGATTTTGTTGGACAATTACAATATTATGATAATCAATATCGTGCCTATTAACTTTACCCCTCACTACTACCACCGCTACCCTACCCTTCGTAAAAGACCACCTTCGTATTTCACCACACATTAACTACACCCGTACCCCCCTTTCCCCCCCCCCCCACACGCGCGCGCGCAAAATAAGTTATATATCATTACGATACGACCCACAGACGATACAAAAGTCAAGATAAATAGATACAACCCCCTCCTTCCCCCCCCCCCCTCTACCTACCTACCTACCCACCTACCCATCCGCACACACGAGTAGGTAGGTAGAGCCAGTCTATCCATCCGCTGTAATGAGCAGAAACTCCCCCGTGTACGGTGTGTGCGGCAACACACGTTTCCATAGGGCGGCTGGATGTCGATTGCACGGATTTTGTGGTTGTTGGGGTTGTAGTATTAAGTAGGGTTGGTATAACTATGATAGCTATGATAGCTGGCTAGATGGCGAGCGAGTGATAGGACGAGATTAGCACGATATGGTATATAGGGGTTGTACAGTAGTGCCGATGCTCTGTGAATGGATGGGGTCGGGAGGCCGAGCATGGCGGCGCAGCAGCACATGTAATTGGGCTCGCTCGATTAGCATCATAGGAATTTTGTAATTTACTTACTATGCACCACACTCCTCCCTTCCGCCACCGACATAAGGGGAAGGAAAAGGAAAGAATAGACATTCGGGTATCCAGAGAGTGTACGTACTGCCCCAGCGATAGTGCTTTTTAAATTTCACCATTCCTCATCCCTACAAATCTAACCTCCCATCCAATCCAATCCTAAACCCCAAAACCCATTCTGTAGTTTAAGGAAAGTATAAAAGAAGTGACACAAATACCACACACAGATGGAGAAGTGAAGGGGGAAAAAAAGAGGGGTGGGTAGGTAGACTAAATACATACATACAAAGGAAGGGGGAAAAGAGAAAGGAAAACGAGCCCAAACCAACCAACCGTCCAACCAAGCCCGCAAACCAATGAATCGGATATTAGACCAGGCCAAAACTAAAAATAAAAACTAATAGCCAACTTATCCCTCAAATGCCACCCAACGGAAAGAAAAAAGAGAATAAAAAGAACAGGAAAAAGAAAAACAACACTAATCATCGTATCGTTATCATGTACAAGTGCGCAAAGAAACACCCAGAACCATGCCTTACTTTACTTCAAGCGTACCGATCCGATCGTACACCGGGCGAGAAGCCCGCATTGCCGTAGGCAGGCGGACTCCTCGGATGGTGGGGCGCGTGCGATAGTGGCGGGGGCATAGGGTACACGCCCGAGTCCGCATCATGCTGTCTTTGCCATGCCCGGTCGTGCGGCTGGTACCCACCCGTGGGTGGACGTAACGGGCTCTTCAATGCGGCTTTGCGTGCTCGCCTGCGTCGGCAGCAACTCCATATGCAGGACAAGATGGAAAAGATCACCAGGGCGCCGATGCCGACTGATACGCCTATTACGATGTTTTTGTTCTATACTTGTTGGCTTTTTGGCTCTAGCGAGGGAAGGAGGGAGGGGGGGGGGTACCTTATTGATCCAGCTCTTGACTTGACCAAGCGTTGACGAGCCACTGCATACTCCAGCCTTACACCTCCCATCGCCGTTACATGGCGTCCCGTCGAGGAAATTCTGCTGCATCCGGAAGCAGGTTCCCGGGCCAAACTCCGGGGATGCGCAAGTCAGCTGGCAATCTGTATCGTAGCATGAATGTGTACTGTTGCTCCGGTACTGCCCCATAACCGTCTTGCATTGCAGGTCCCGAGATGTGCATTGCCCACTCGCACACTGCAATCCATCGCCACAGGAATCGCCTATAGTAGTAAATGTGATTAGATGGGATGGATTCGCTTCATGAGGGGGGAGTCTTGTGACATACCATTCCCCGAAACGACGTCTGACGGGCAGGTGGCGTTCCTTCCCGTGCATCTCTCCTCGGGATCACAGGGGCCGTTGCTAGATCGGCAGACCTTGTCTTTTGACGCAAACTGGCAACCCGTGCAGCAGTCCTCGTTCGCATCACTGTAGCGGATTATTAGCATAGCCCACTTGCCAAATGTGGTGATCGGGGGGAACACACTCGCAAACAGCGCTAGCCTTAAACTTGCAGGTGGTAGGCTCGCAGCACGAGTTGGTTCCGCAGGCCTCCGTTCCACCACAATCACAATCCTCGCCAGGTTCCACGATACCATTACCACACTCATTTTGCGTGATAACGCTAACGTCCCTGTTGGATGTCAAGCAGGACATATCAACACTCTTCCTCTTAAACGCTGAACAAATATTCCCAACAGTGCATCTAAACTGGTCAGCACGCATCACTCACTCAGGCCAAGCATTATCCAAAACTTACGGACTAAAACCCGAGATCGTATCGGTGGTAGTCGGATTCATCATATACCCCCCAGCAGCATCACAGACACTCGAGGAGAGCGGACAACACATGGATGCGGAAGCAGTATTCCCCTGGCAAGTGGAGGACGTGCAGTCATGCACAGCACCCATGGTGTGGGCAATTTCATGAGCAATAACCTTCCATTCCGTCGAGGTCCTGGCAATAACATTGGCCCCCGAGACGAATTGTCCAGCTTGAACAATAGCATCCTTCTGACACAGCATGCCCAACCAGGCGAGCCCAACGGCAGATCCAGTCTCACAAGTGGTCATCAAAGTCCACAAAGCATTTGAATCGTTCGACCGAGTGCCCCTCCATTCGGAGAAAAGATTCAGCCGATTCTCGATACTCGAATTAGCAGACGAGCACGGAATATTCCACTTTGCAGTCGTTGGGGGAGTCCCTGGGCAACTCGCGTCGCTGATGACGAGAGACGAAAGGCCGAGCGTGATGTTGAAGGTTTTCTCGAAAAGGTTAGAGGCCGAGTTGATCTGTGTGATGATGTTCGCTCTAGCCTTCTCCTGGTCGCCCTCGAAGTCGGCGGTGTAAGTGCAGTCAGTGGCAACGCCAACCAACGCGACCAGCCTAGTGCTCGGGCAGCCGTCTGTATTCCCAATCGTGTTACGCAAGTTTACGCCAGCAGAATTTCCCGTGCCACCGGTAAACCCATCATTCCCCTCCAGATTTTGCCTCTTTTTCAGCCCGCCCTGGAATAGGTCCTCCAACCCGATACCCGCCCACAGCCGCCCCTTGGGCAATTCCGGCTCCATAATCATCCTATTCACCAAGTGCCCCGGTTGAACATTAAATTCCAATCGATCGGCCGGACACATAATCCCGGCGCTGTCATCCCGCTCCTCAACCCCTCTCCCCACGAGGCCCTGATTGTAGAGATCCCTGTCCACAACATCCGAATCCCGGAAAACCACCATTCCCTCCTTTCCTTCCGGTCCAACATACGGATCCAACGCATGCCTAGTCCTCCTATAAGTGGATCGGAACTGAATGTGGTGAGCGTCGTGCAGCAGGGTGAAAGCCCCCTCAAACAGCGGATCCTCCCCATCCCTCGTAAACAAAACACTAGCCCATCCGGCATGGATCCACTCATCCTTAAGCTCGCTCCTCAGCCAAGAAGTCCCCCGGTAAACCTTTATGTGATGTCGGACAATCCGCTCCGAGCGCTTGACATTCCCTTCCTGATCCAAGTACTCGACCTTTGCATCGTCGGGCAATATCTGGTGGTTCGGCTCGAGCACGAACTTGACCTGCTGCTCCCCTTTGTGCAGCGTGAATTTCAAGTCGAAGGACGAACCCGAGTGTATTCGCTTGCCGGGGGTGATTATCTCAGGGTCCTCAATAAAAGTTATGTACGACACCGGATTTCGGTGCTGCGAATGTCCTGGGGGAGGGGATCATGTTAGGGCGTTGTTTACCAACCAACAACAGAGTCCGAGAACGAAGGGGTGACGACGTACCTATAACTACATCTATTAAAAGTACAGACAAAGAAAGCCCACACAAAAATGATGATAATGGCGGCGGTAAGCGCATTGTAACGGATGTAATATGTGTATGCGCGAACGCAAAGAAGAGGAGAGAGGGGGTAAAGAGCGCAAAGGGTCGAAAATAAACAGGATGACCTCTAACGTATTAACGAAAACCCTCAAGGAGGCTCAGGTGGGATGACCACCACCAAGTGGGTTGAGGGGGCAACCCCGACTAAGCAGCAGCCGTCCAGTGGAAGGCACAGGATGCGAACAAGCCACTGGTGGGTGAGTCTTCCCTATTCTTTCAGCTATAAAATAGTAACAATGATAGGCGCAAGGAAAAGCGTTAGGCGGCGAACTCGGAGACAATGGGTAAAAAAAAGCAACAAAATTTGGAATTATTCTGTCCTCTTTTAGACGGGAAAAAAGGTAAAAGGAAAGAAAGAAAGAAAGGAGAAAGAGGGAGAGAGAGAGAGAGAGGAGGGGGAGGGAGAGAAAGTGCGGCGAATGGGACGAGCGAAACTGTGTGTATTGTATTGTACTCGAGTGTTGTACTGTACTGTATTGTATTGTATTGCGTGTGTGCGTGTGCGTGTGTGTCTAGTGTGTGTGCGTTGCTGAGCCTTTTTCTTAATTTATTTCACGGCGGCGACAACGACGACGACGACAGCGACGGGGAGGAGTACCCTAGTTTTTGCGGCCTGGTGTCACTATTAGGAAGAGCTTGACGTGAAGGAGGGTAGGGTAGTGGTGGTGTGTACGATATGATAATACGGGAATACCGCTTCCTCTGCACGAAAAGAGGGCTAGCTGTACGAGTACTGTACGATACTGTATCCGTGGCGTATGTAGTGTACGAGTACTGCACGTACCGGTAATAGGATATGTTCCCCTCCTCTTCCTCCTCCTCCCACGTTGAGCAGAGCAAGGCGGTAAGATTAAGATTAAAAATCAAGAAAGCCCCAAACACGATAAAATGGACATTGGTAAAGGTAAAAATAAAATAAAAGTGTACCGGTATTGCAGAGGGAGGGAGGGAGGGAGAGAGAGAGGAGGGAGAGGGAAGGAAGGAGGCAAAGGGGATGAAGATAAAAATAAGGTGTATACTACTACCGGTGGTATGATACAGTTAGCAAAGTACTCGAGCAAGTGTTTTTACGGCAGAAGCGAATGGAGGAAAAGGAGAGTACTCGAGTACCGGTACAAGCAGAATGGAGGGGGGGGGAGAGGGAGAGAGGGAGAGAGAGAGGAGCAGTTTGTCCCAGGCTGGACGGACGTCTTGGGATGAACAAGGATTATGGGGTACTTGTGCGGGTACCGGTACCGTGATAGCAGAGACCGCAAGAAGTCATTGCGAAATGTCAACCATCATACCGGCTGCCGGCACAGCGCAAGCACCTTGCACTGAAAAGAGAGAGAGGAGAGTACTCGTAGTCTACCGCTATTCTGCCGGTTCTCGAGTACTAGTAAAAGTACACTGGTACGAGCGGCTACAAGCAAAAAAAAAAAAAAAGTTGCTGGTATCATGCAATACTCGAGGCACAGCTGACCTCGAGCAAGGCCCATCATCATCATCTGTCATCGGGACAAAAAAAGACGAGACATGACAAAATAGACCAGACGGCGCAGCGAGCGGCGGACGACGGAAGCCCCAATCCCAATCCCAATCCCAATCCCAAACTCTCCCCCCTCCCCTTCAATCAGGGTGGGAGGGGGAAAAGAACCAAGACCCGGTTATGAAACAGAGCCATACAAAAACCACAAAACTTTGAACTACCGCACCCTCTCTCTCTCTCTCTCTCTACCTCTACCGGTAGCACAGCAGCAACTCAATATTTCTTTAAATTCTTCCGCAACCCTCCAGACAGACAGACAGACAATCATGAAGTAGAGACTTTTTCATGGAAGCTTTCGAGAGCCCATGGGGTTGCTGTTGTTGCTGACCCAGGGGGAGTTTGAAGTTGGGTCGTATCGGGGGTGGGGGCTGGTTGAACCGGGGCTGATTCGCCATCGAGCGCAGCCAGCTTCCAAACCCGGGCGAACGAAACACGCGTCCCCTTGACTGTGCCCAATGTATCATACCGGTACTCCGTCCAGTGGTTCCATACAACTTGCGGTGCATACCAGTACTGTGCGAGTACGATTACTCGAGTACCCATAAACAGCAACCACCCGACAATATCGTGCACAGCTTGGCTTACATCAGTCAGATGAAAGAAGAGCTTACCGTACTGTACTCGAGTACAGTACCGGTACTCGAGTACCGGTAGTCTAAAAGGGAGGATGGAAGAAAGAAGCAACCACCGCCGCCCGTCATCCTCGAAACTTCCTATCAAATAAATTAATTATCTAGACGGAGCAAACGAAAATTATCACACCGGTAACCCCCGTAAACTCCCTCTCTACTGTACGAGTACTTCGTGCTGTACTTCGTACTGTACTCGTACCGGTAACTCGGCGTCTTGCCCTTTTTTCCCATTCCATCCACACACTTTTTTGCCCTGTCCTGTCTACCAACCAGATGTTGTTTAGCTAGCTAACGAATACGTGCATTACAAAGGGTATTAGTTGCTGCATCATACTCGTACTGTGATTTATTATAGTAGCTGACGCGTCCCCGGTGCATGGGGTGGCTGGCATGCCAACCACAGCCACCGTGGTAGCGTATCGTAGACGAATCACCGGTAGGCACATTAACCCTATCTTACCGGTATCACTCGAGTATACTCGAATAGGTGGCAGGGTAGGTTGGTTGGTTGGTCAGAAGTGCAGATGGTTATTAAATCTTTTTTTTGACGGCGAAATCCATCATTCACCCCCCCCCCCTCTCAGAAGGCCTTGGAACTTTGGGAAACGAGTTCCAGAGTAAATTGAGACACACTGCGGACCGGTCCGTCCCTCACCTTCAGGTTTTTCCATGAAATTCCCTTGTTCCGTTGATATCTCGAGTTTACCATACCAGCCTTTTGGGGGCATCCGGGTTATTATTCTCACCAGGAGCGTGGTAACGGTACTGTACTGTACTCGTACTGCACAGTGCATAACTATGCGCCTTTTCTTTTTTTTGGTCTAGGAATCCACCAACTAAGCTTACCGGTAGGTGCTCACTGCAGAGCATGCAGAAGTGAATAAACACTCTTCTACCGTATCTCCTTCATTGCGTACTTACTTATATATGATACTTCCCGGTTAGGAAAGAAAAAAATAAAAATAAAAATAAAAGTTCATGACATTGTTCAAGACTTGTGATATTCGATCAAGCCTTCACCCATTCATCAAGACCTCTCCAGTCATCCCTACCCTGTCTGGCCAACCCCCCCCCCCCTCCCCGCATCTTCCAAGGGTTCCCCAAGACCACACGCACCAGTTATGATAACGGTATGATAGCTAACAACCCCGGTGCAGGAATAGGGTAGTATGGTGGAGTGAAAGAAAGCCTTGACCACCTCATGAGATATCACCTTCTCGCAGTCGGCGGATTCCATGCTCCGTGAGCCGATGGGTGGTGGTGAGGTGAGGCGAGAGAGGGGACGGTCTAGTTCCTGTTCATCCTGTGGCCTGTACGTACTGTACGCGCAATGTTGTACCGGTATGTGGTACTCGCCTTTCTTTCTTCTGTCGTGTAATCATTTGTAATGTGCATTCTCTGCTCTCGCTCCTTCTACCGTGGATGATGAGGGCATTATGATCGGATGGACCTGGCTTTTGAGGCTATATATCATATCCTCGGCGGTGCCGGGTGATAGATGGGGTATGGGTTATACAGTAGAAATGGCGGGGTGAGCGAGTGGGTTTGATCGGTCCTACACACTCCATCTACTCCTCTAGTCCACGATAGGCAACTTGTCCTTCTGCAATTACCGGTACCATACTCCGGCACTCACAGAACGGTACCAGGAAGGGCCCCGTCCATGACAAGTTGGATGCTTGCATGCATGACTCGGATTGGGTGGAGGTGCCAGGTGCGAACATCATGGTACTTGTACTGTAAGGTGGAGTAGGTAGAGGCACACTGTACCGTAGGCGGGCAGCCAAAATAAGGGAAATTCGGAGGGGGAGAGAAAAAGGGGGAGGGAAAAAAAAAAGCGTGAGAAAAAGTGAGAGAGAGCCTATATTAGAATACGGCAATACAGAACCGGGAAAACCCAAACGCTGTGAAAGGAAGATAATGAGGAGGAAAAAAATGTATTGGACAAAAAGGTACGATAGATTTCTGTCTCTCGGGACAGGCACCTCCCCTCCTCCGGAAATGGGTGTATATTTATCCATTCACATAAAACCCCCTCCCCCGACTGTGTCACGGGGCGGACGTTTATTTTTAATTTTTCCTCTTTTTTGACTTTTGGAAAAGGAAGGAAAGGACCCGTATCACACCCTAAACCCTTCATCTACTTGCTTCCACTGCTATCACACGTGCACCGAACCACCGCCATATCAGCCTGGACCACCTTCTGGGTGAATTTGGAGGGGGGGAGAGGTGAATGCAGGGCATTGGCCTGTGACTTACGTCTCGTGCAGCGTCTTAATTATGGTACCAACGACAGAAGGGTCCGACAACTATGTTCCCCCCATGTCAGCGACTACTGTCTATGCCCCTCCCCACTCGCCCCCCTCCTCCTCCCTCTCCCCTTCTTCCACAATCGCTTGTTTGCGGCGAGGCATGGGAAAAACTTACGGTCGAGGTATCACCCAACTGATCCTCTTCACCGGATAGGATCTTTCGGAGGATACGTCTCATAATCTTTCCGGATCTGGTCTTGGGAAGGTCGTTGACCACGTACACCGCCTTGGGGGCTGCGAACGGTCCAATGGATTTCCGGACTTGAAGGGTCAAGCTCTTTCTCATCTCAGAAGAGTTCTCGAAGCTGTCCTTTAGCGAGACAAAGGCGTTGACAGCTATCCAACATTTTAGTCATAGCCCCGCTACCACCTCTCAAGTGTATATGAATTCACTCACTCTGGCCAGTCAACTCATCGGCAATACCGACCACAGCAGCCTCGGCAACAGCCTCTGAAAAGATAACCCTTTAGCGCACCGAGCAGCGAATACCGGAAAGACCAATCATTTCCAGAGTTTCTTACCATGATGAATGAGGGCGGCCTCGATCTCTGCGGTTGACAATCTGTGGCCGCTAACATTGACAACGTCGTCCACTCGGCCACGGATCCAGTAGTATCCTTCATGATCTCTGCCCGCGCCATCGCCGGTGAACTAAAGCGAAAGAAAAGGTTAGTAAAGGTAACGATTGAATCGTTCCCCAGGATATGACACACATAGTAACCCTTGTAGACATTCAAATACGTCTCCATGAACCTCTGGTGAGAGGCCCAGACGGTTCTCGCCATACTGGGCCATGGCCTCTTGATAGCCAAAACTCCCTCAACGTCGTTCCCGTGCAGTTCATCGCCAGATACCGGATCAATGATAGCGGGCTCAATTCCGAAGAAAGGGAGCGTAGCACTTCCAGGCTTGGTTGGAGTAACACCGGCCATGGGCGCAATGGCGTGAGAGCCGGTCTCAGTTTGCCAGTACGTCTAAAAATAAGGGTTAGACCTGTCTCTTGGCCCGGAGCTGAAATAAAGAGGGGCGACTTACATCTACAACATGGCATTCCTCGCGTCCAACCTTCTCGTGATACCACTTCCACACATCCTCAGCGATTGGTTCACCGACTGATCCCAATACTCGCAGGGTCTTCATCTGTTTGTTGATGTGGTGGTCGCCGGCCTTCTTCAACAGCCTCAATGCGGTCGGTGCGACATAGAATTGAGTAATGCCGTGCTTCTCAATGATATCCCAATATCTTGAAAAATCCGGGTACGCGGGTGTGCCCTCAAAAACAAGTGTGGAAACACCAAGCAATAGTGGCGCATATACCACATATGTATGTCCCGTAATCCATCCAACGTCCCCTGCTGTTCCCATTTTATCGCCCGGGTGGAGATCAAAGGTGTACTTTCCCGTCATGGCCGCGCCCAAAAGGTACCCAGCTGTCGTATGCATAACACCCTTGGGCTTTCCAGTGGATCCAGATGTGTACAGCAGGAACAAGGGGTCCTCTGAGTCCATAAGGGTAGGCGCGCAGTAACCGGGGTACTTGTTGACCTCCTCATGCCACCAATAATCACGGCCCTGAGTCCACGGCACCTCCGATCCAGTACGACGGTAGACAAGTACGTTCTTGACTTCAGGACATTGCTTCAGTGCGTCGTCCACAATCCGCTTCGTTCCGATAACCTTTCCACCGCGCTTACCCTCATCAGTGGTGATTACCACTTTGGAGCGCGCATCCAGAACTCGATCGCGGAGAGATTCAGCCGAGAACCCGGCAAACACGACGGAGTGAACCGCTCCGATTCTAACGATTGCCAAGAATGCGACCAGGGCCTCCGGGATCATAGGCATGTAAATAGCGACGGTATCTCCCTTCCTGACGCCCATCTGCCTTAGGACGAAGGCCAACTTGCATACCTCACGGAGGAGCTCGCCGTATGTGATCACGCGGCCTTCGGACGGCTCGTCGGCTTCGTAGATAATAGCGGGTCTCTCGGGATCCTTGAAAGCATGTCTGTCGACGCAATTGTAGCAAGCGTTCAAACGGCCCTCGAGGAACCAGCTGATGTCCCCATGCTGAAAGGATCCATTTCTGACGGTCTGGAATGGAATATCCCAGTGAAGAAGTTCTCTCGCTTTCTCCCCCCAAAATTTATCCGGGTTCTCGATGGACTCGCGATACTGAACCTTGTACTCCTCCAACGTCAAATGAGGTTTGGCGGGGTGCTTCCTGTTCATATGCCGGTCGGTAAGTCAATTGAATTCGAGCCCGCTAAAATTCAAATGTTGAGAGGAAGGAAGAACATACTCATAATACTTGCGGGGAACTTGGTAGGTCTCAACATTGTGCGCCTCACTCACCACAGGAACCTCTCCTTCGGACATTTCCGTAGAATTTGATTTAGGAATCTCCGAGGAAATTGGACTCAGTGCACCAATTTTGGCCGCGGATCGAGGTGATGGTTGAGGGAAAGGAGGTTTGACAGATTGAAAAGGCGAACGAGACTCTCGGGACTCTCGAGAAAGAGGGAGGGGTGGGGAAGTTTAAGTACTCGTAAGACGTCTGCGGGGCAATTGATCAAATCAAATAATAGAAACGGGAAGTGAATGAGGGGAATAGGATGGGACAAGCAGTCAGCTTTATACTCACCTGTAATGTGCTAGGAGACGACGGCTCTGAAACAGGGGAAATAGTAAAAGCTATTGGTAACTCCGAAAAGAGCTCAGTACAGCGCTCCGGGTGAGTGGATCGCCAGACCCTATCTACCGGTATTTTCTGTTCAAGGGACTGGAGGTCACGGGATAAAAGAAGAGGGTGAATTACGGTAGTGAGCTTACAATTCTAGGAGGCCTTGGGGGGGAGAAGGAGATCACTATTTACTGCAAGATATTCTCCTTGCATGACATTTCTTTTTTGGTTTCCTTCTCCCTGACCCCCGGCGGGGAAGCCGCGGCGCAAAGAAATGGGTTGTGCGGGGCGGCGGAGGGATGTGTGGGTTACTATTTTTTTCCTAAGTACGGAAGGGGGGCTTGCGTCTATCATATCTTTTCCCGTCTGGCGGAAACACTGCTACTCGAGTACCGGTATCTGGCTGTGGATTGGACAATCACTCCTGACCCTCTCTTCCACCGGCCCACCCATGCTTACATTCTCTCCCCACGGTTTTCCGGACCAACGGAACTTTCTCACCATACTGTACCCTATCACCATGTGCTCGAGTAAATATACAGTGGGATGGAGATGCCACCGTAAGCCTGATCCCATTCCTCTTCTCCCCTTTGTGTGAGAGGGGGGCAAGGGATTGCTTTCGACAGTCCATAATGGTGAAATGGTCCCTAGATATTTTATCCCGAGCCGGTGGGACCGACCGATGATTTCGCAAAAACTAAGCCCATTTGCCTAGATCTCCCACCCCCTCCAGACCAAGACAGTTGATTCAGTCTTCTCTGGCGATCTCGCGGCTCGTGGGAGCCCTACGAATACCGACACCTCATTGTACGGACTGCGGCTCACTTCAGCAAAAGCGGGTGGACAGCCAGTCGGAATAGCGCGAGCACGGGATCAGCGCATCAAAATAGAACAAAGCAAAAACAATCAATCGCAAACCAACTTTCTCCATATATATGATACTCAATGTCTCGACTGCTACATATCTTACCCATTTTGCCAAAAAAGCTACCCTCAGCAAGGGACGGGCCTTATCATTGGGTTTTACCCCACATTACAACCCCAGGAACCATCGTCTAAGCCGGCCGAACCATTTTAGCACGGGGACCAGAGGCTGAACGGGAAACCTACCTCAACCAAGAACAACCCTGCAATTCGCCAATTCCCCATTGACAGACCATGACCCGAACCCCTACTTCATGAGGAACAGAGCAATTCGGCCTACAAGGTGTTCTGCACCACAAGCCAAAATGCGAGTACATTTAAGTCATGCGGTAGATATTTTGTCAAGTAGCCAATTCTCCGATATCTTGTCCTTTTCTCCCCATTACTCAATTGTACCAGAGCGGTTCATATTATACCGATAAGTCTGTATAACAGACTTTCGACTTGTCTTGGAGGTGGGGGAAGGAGGACTTATCAGGCCAATTATTACTACCTTGGCCTGCCTGTGGGGATGGTAACCTCCGGGTGTGACCCAGCCCGAAATGTGTAGACACGAAAATCCAGAGCTTCCGTTGGTCCGTGATGCGAAGACGCAGGGGGTTGCCTAGAGTTTTGTACTGTACGAAGTACAGTACTTGTAGGGGGATAAGTTAAAGTCGAACTTGACGCCTCGGCCGAAGAAGGGAGCGATGTTCCGAAAAGCCACCTTGTCATTTGTGAAAAGGGTTCGAGATCTTCATGGCCCGGCGTTCGAGTGTCCATGTTCCTGAATGGACAAAGGAGCTTGTGCCAGGTAGGATACGGCATGTGTTGAGTCTTGGTATACACAGGGTGGGCAGTCCCTGATATTTCGTGGACACACTAGGGTATGAGACATCGGAATAACGTCTGATATGGCATTGGACGACTTTTATAATATGACCGGGCACTTGTGTGTCGGCCAGTATCATACTCGTAGGCTTCTTTGGGCGGGCGGATGCCGGAGCTCGATTACGGAACATGAGAGAGCCTAGGAATAAGGTGCCATTGATCCTGTATTCGTTTCGGATGACATCCTACCGACAATTATCAACCAGGCTGTAACGGAGTACGGGAACCACGATACCTTAGCTAGAGACCATAAGAATGGAGCGAATTGATTGTAAGGGGGATAAAGACCGAGAATTCGTACTTGTAGCAATACCCATACCGTTTCAACAATTGAACTCATCGAAGTAACTTTTCACAAGCCCCAACCAGCCGAGCGACAGCCTATCGTAGTCGACAGGACAACTACCGTATCCACGGATAAAACCGCACTGCACCTTCCCACGAAAGCCCGGAAACCTAAAAGCGCCAAGCCACACAAACTCTCATCAAACCCAGTATCCCCGCTTAGTCATCAAACCGAAGACCGTGACTGCTCCTCCCAACTCCCACAACACACCCACACACCACCACCCTCAATCATACTTACAAAATAATCCCCAAACCAATCTCACCAACAACTAACGATCGAACGACACACACCCAACAGCCACGAAAACACCATGCCGGTACGTGCAAAACGAAACCCCCCCTCCCCATCCTCAGCGCCCCCAACGCCGGAAAGCAATGATTGATCTCTGCGGCTCTCAATCTTTTTTCTCCCCAGAGCTAACGAAAGAGATGATACCCCACAGACCAGATTGACGAAAACAAGAAAGCACCGCGGTCACGTAAGTGCCGGACACGGTCGTGTCGGAAAGCACAGAAAACGTAGAATTACCCCCCCCCCCGCGCCCCCTACATCTCAATTACCGGCCCAAGGAAGGGGAAAAGAAATCTCAAAACTGACAATAATGTCTGACGGACACAGATCCCGGTGGCCGTGGTATGGCTGGTGGTCAGCACCATCACCGCACCAATCTCGACAAGTACCATCCCGGATACTTTGGAAAAGTCGGTATGAGGTACTTCCGTAAGCAGCGCAATCATTTCTGGAACCCTGTTATCAACCTTGATAAGGTATGCTCTCTTCTTCCTCCTCCTCCCTCGCTGTCCACCCCCCCCTCCCCAAACCCGCTAATCTGATGTGTTTTTCTTTTTTCTTTTTTCTTAAAAAAAGCTATGGTCTCTTGTCCCTGCCGAATCCCGCAGCAAATACCTCTCGGCGAAGTGTGACACCGCTCCCGTCATTGACTTGCTCGCATTGGGATACTCTAAGGTCCTTGGTAAAGGTCGTCTCCCGGAGGTCCCCGTCATCGTCAAGGCGAGGTATGTTTCTGCGCTTGCGGAGAAGAAGATCAAGGAGGCTGGTGGGATTGTTGAGCTTGTTGGATAAAAAACAAAAAATTCAATATCAACTTCATTTCTTTGCCTTTTCTTCCCCTTTCTTCTATTATTTCTCCGGATTATGCTTTTTTCTTTTTTTGCGCTTTTCTGGGGCAACATCTTTTTTTCTTCTCGGCCGATAAATGTCAAAAAACGGTTTCTGGGTCATTATGTTTGGTTGAGCTGATGTTGGTAGCTCGCGGTTGGATGTGATATGGGGTGATATGATGTGATATGGAGGGGCGGAGGGAAGGATGAATAGTGGTGGCTACAATTCCCGGGAACACAATATCTTGACATGGAGCGGACTCGGAGAACAACGTTATAAACTTAACATCAGCACCAACTCCAGATCCTTCAACACCACTAAAAGAAAAAATCCCGCCACATATAACCAACACTGACGAGCAGGTACCAACCCCTCTATTCAAAATGCCCCATCCATCCAAGGAAAAGAGAAAACGTGTATGGTACGACATCTATTAGACCTGTGATACAGCCAGTCGGACGGCTCTCCTTTTACTCTCTTCATCCACCCCCTCCCCCCCTTCACCACTTTCCCACGGACCACCACCAAAAAAAACTGGAGAACCTCCCAGAACGTATAAATGGGACAAAAGAAAGACAAAAACGAAAACACCGCATCCAAATCCCATCCCTCATAATTACCCCCACACCAACCTTTTGAAGTTAGTCATTTTAATAGTTATACAGTACACATTCAGCGCCTGGAAGCATGAATAAGCATAGGAGTAATCCCGGAAAATAAAAGAAGAAAAGAAAAACTAAGGAAGAAACATAGAAAAGGGTAGGAGAAGGAGGTTAGAAATGGAAAGGGGCGAAATAAGAAATTTGGGGTTTTTTTGCGGGTAGGCAGGTAGGATTTAGGTGAATCTACCAGAGTAAAGAAAAGGAACGAAGGATAATGGGAAGAAGGAAGCCATAATAGCGAGCAATTTTGAAGTCACAAGCAAAAATCTCAAGGATGTCGAGAGAAATGGAAAAAGAGGAGGGGTATGAGATGCGGAAGGAAGGCGCACCGAGAACTTGTATATATAAAACAGGTCCGAACCAAACCAAACGAGCAAAGAAACAAGAAGCATAGAAGAGTGAGTGGATAGGATAAGTTTTCCTGACCCATTTCATCAAACACGCCACATCATACCGTGAAACATTGTAATGTATACGCCAGAACATGATCCATCCGTTAGCATACTATACCGCAAGAGGTGGACGAGGAAGAAATAGTAATGAGAAAGAAGGAAGAAATAAATAACCGAATAACTCCTATTGGTAAGTAAATAGTAGAATAATCTGGACGAGCAACGAGAAAAGACGAGACGGAAATGGGTGAAAAGGACAAACACCCTATAGAACTTATCGTTTTCACAGCATATAGACAGAACACAATGTAGTAAACAAACAAGAACAAGTAGGAAAGTTTGAAGATATTGAAGAAAGAAGAGAAAGCTCTTTGGATTAATTCAATAGTACCGATCGCAAAATAGATATACCACGAAAAAGAACAACAAACAAACCACCTAGTCCAGATGGATGGCACGCATTTATTTAGGTAGTTGCTGCTGCTGCTGTAGTGATAGTATAGCAGGAGGACTCGCCGGCGTGAGAACATGAACCTTCGTCTCGCCCCCGCCAATCGCAACTCTAGCCCCAGACTCATCCCAAGAAATCTCTCCAATTCCCGTATCGGTTTCCGCGCCTGCCGTGATCAATTTTCCGTTCTTCCTGCGACCCTTGAGACCGTCGTAGACATGTGTCATCGCGCCGGTTTCAGTGTTCCAAATGATCACTCTACTGTTCGCACTGCTGGCGAGTCGGGTACCGGAGGGTGAGAAGGATATCTTCTCGACAGGGTCGTCGTGGGAGTTCAGGATGTTGATACAGGTTTTTGAGACGACATCCCACAGGCGAACTTGGCAGTCGTTTGAGGCGGATGCTAGGATTCGTTTCGTTGGTTGGGGTGATGAGGAGGGGGAGGTGATTGGTTGCCAGCACAAGGATACTACGGCTTCGGCATGCCCTTGCAATTTGAAGGGTTGGAGGATCTTGGAGGGCTTTTCCCAAATCTAGACAATCAAGTCAGCCAGCCAGAGGCGTCGAAATTCATCAATGGGCTAGTTGATAGGAAGGGGCCTTACAAATACATCCCCGTCTTCTCCTCCACTCGCCAATCTCTCCGAGCACTCATCCCAGACCAAACAGTTCACCTCTCCCGAATGAGACGCATTCGCATTCAGTGAACGGTCATGCTCCAAATCGTAAATCCCAACACTTCCCCCATTACCACAGATAGCAAACTGTCTTTCACTTATCCAGTCCATGTCTGTTGCTGCGTCTGTCTGTCCTCCCTTTGCTTGGTCTTCTTTTGCTTGCTCAAAACTTCGTCTCATATCACCTGTTAAAGCATCCCAAGCAATGACCTTTCCATCACAGGACAGCGATAACAAAGTGTCCGCCGACTTATTCCACTTGAGTGCTATGACAGCTCCATGGTGCGGTGGTAACGTGTGCCTCAGCAGACCATCTGTAGTCCATATTCGGGTCTGACCATCATAGGAGCCAGTGGCGATCAGGTCGCCTTGTGGGCTCCAGCGGATCGCAGTAACATCTCGGTTAGGGGAACTGCTTGGGTCGTGCAAAATAACTTTGTTTTGAATCGCAGTCAATGAGGTGGCATCTATCGGCACATTCCATATCCGTGCAATAGAATCTTGACTCGCGGTTGCAAGGACATTCGAATGAATCGGATTCCATGCACAAATAAAAATATTCTTATCCTCCTGCCCTAGTATTACCGAATCCTCCGCTGTGATTTCCACAATGCCCTCCACCTGCACGCCAACACTGCACCCATTGGTGACACGAGGCTCCTCCGCAAGGGTAGTTGGGGTCTCAGGAAACCCATCGGCCATCGGCGTATCACCACCAGCACCGGAAGCTGCCTTTCTCCTCCGTTTATGTGATGTTCCACTGCCACTACCACCACTACCACCAGTTGCTCCCGCATTAGAGACCCCATTGATTCCGTCATCTCTTCCATGTTTCCTTGAGTAATTGGTTTGTGTTGTGGAGGTTGTGGTAGGCGACTTTGATACCCCCATTGATTCATCTCCCTCCTCATCTACGTGTCCATTCTCTTCCCCAACTCCCTCATCTTCCACATGAAAGAATGAAAATGGCTCCACCGTTTTTTTTCTAGATCCATCCTATTATGCTTAGTCAGCAATCATGACACCCTTCAAAAAAATAACCTGCACAACACCAAGCGGCAACCTGGAAACGTGCCTTATTCACAAGCGCCGCACACTCCAGGTACTGCAGACCTCGCTGAATTAAATGTATCAGGGCGCCCGGCCTGGCCGCAAACCGTGAAACATCATCGCTCCTAGCCGTATGACTTTCCTGCTGAAAGGAAATCGCTGAATCTTTAAACCCTGTTACACACAAAAATGTTTAAGCAACCAGTCTGGGGGGAAGCGAGGGTGGAAAAACCCTCAACCACGAGTTGCAAACGAGGGAAGCCACAAACCTGACTCCTGAAGATATCTACACGTTTTCACGCAGGTGTAAGTTGATTGACAGGGGAATCTCCACAGAGCCACACAGGCTCCGTAGGGCAAGTTTAGGGGGGAGGGAAGGACAGGGGTGAAGGAATTCAATATTGAAGACGTACCTCCAAATCAGATAATTTACCTGGTCGGACGTCAGTGAGCCCGCCATAAGGAGCTCAAGGGACGCACGTGACAAAGGCGGGCAGCGGAAGCAGAGTACTGGTAACGAATTGGGGGCGCGAGACAGAGAAGATAAATTTCTGGGAGCGCCGCTTCAGGGTGGGGGGACTAAGGATGGAACGGAGCGTGATACGTGATACAAGCAATGAATGAAAGAATGTAGAAAAGACGTTGGTGGTGAAAGGAGGTGAATTGATAAAGGAGAGGACGACGACAGAAAAGAAAAGAGGTTAAAAAAAAAAAAAAAAAGGCGGACACCAGACGAACGAATGGGGGTAAGGTATGTATGTGTGGACTGTGGGAGGACAGATGCAATCAGAGACAACCTGTGCTATCGAAGCAGCGAATGTGGAGGAACGCAAGACAAGCGCAGCCGAAGCGCGCTGACCTAGTGGTCCTTTTTTTTCTTTCTTTCGGGGTGGTTGTGGTTGAGAAAGGTTCAGAGGAATGACGAGCTCAAGAGGAGAAAGCAAAGGGATTTCCAGACCTTTGACGGTGGAAAGGTTTAGGGCATGTAGCGCGTTGCAACGACAGAGAAACTCGTACAGTGTTAAGAAGGATTTGAAGATGGATGTGTGTGTGTGGACGGAGGTTAGGTTAGGTGTACCGTAGTTGAAATGATGGGCGGATGGTGAGGGAATGTGGGATTGTTACATGGGGCTTCTCGCAGGAAAGGAATGGGAATATTGGTGATATGTGTGGTGTGGTATGGGTGGTATGGATTGTCCCCGATGGTGCTTGGCTGGGGTGGATTGATGATTGATTGCCAGGATGGGGGGTGGATAGACGGCGGATGTGTCTTTGGAGCCGTTTTGTCTTTCTTGGCAAAGGGCAAGCAAGAGACGCACAAGAAGGTTGAGCAAGTGATGAAGGAGAAGGGTGGAAGAGTGAGACGGAAACAGTCGAGCTAAGGTGGGTGACGAATAACAGAGATGGAAGGGTCAAAACCTTGCTCACCCGCAAAGAGTAAAAAAAAAAGCAGGTGGATGTATCTTGTTTGGGGAAAGAGGGAGGAGAGGGAGTGGGATTGAAGATTGTAATTTGAGATTGTAGATTGGCTGGGCTGGGCCGTCGGGTGCGGAACAAAAGAACGGGGGGGGGGGGTGGATGATGGTGGTGGAAGCAGGAAGGGATGGATCAGTGGATGGCTGGATGGATGCCCGTCAAGCCCCCGGCGCCTTCAACTTGCAGCAACAGGCGGGAACCACAGCAGAAGCAGAATCGACAGCACCAAACCAAGCACGGTCGAAGGGACATACAACGCCAGAACAGAAGGATCTGGCAGAAAACGTGTGGGGAAGTGAGTATGATACTCAGAGATGATGCGTTTATCCTTCCCTAGAACGACACAGGGTTACCGGTACCGCACTCCACTTCAAGGTATGTATGCACGGCAATGTACCGGTACTGAGCACTCGTAACCTTTGGTCCCCCATCAGCACAAGGTTGGGGGGACCTCTGATGCTCTTCTGCGCCCACTCTTTTCCAGCGAGTCTTGGCGATTGGTGAAAAGCACTCCAGAGCAGCTCCCGCCGCGAGCTCGCTTGTTAAGGGATGGTGGTCTGGCACCTCTTGTCTGGCCTTGCATTCAACTTTCCTCAACTTCAACCTTCTTCAACCTGAGCACCTAAGCGGGATGACAGGTACTCGTGGGAAGGGGGTCAATCACCAAAGGAGAGGGGAACAACTTACCACACCACCACAACAAAATCTCGACCCGGATCTCCTCCGCCAGTGAGAGATGTGGTGGTGCTGGTATCGTACAGTACCGGTACTCGTAGTGAGTTCAGCTTTCAATCCTTACTACGGTAGCGCCGGTACGGCAACTCATATGAGTACTTGGAGCTCTCTCACTCTCCACCTCTCTGCCTAGAGGGTGGAATTGTGGTAAAAATCGAATTCAAGATGCAGGAAAAAAGCATGGGGGATCTTGTTTCGAGGGTTACACAGAGACCTTACTGGCGCCCCTCAATAATGAATAAAAAAATAAGAAAAAAATAATGAAGAAAAAAAAAAGACTTTCCCCCAAAAAAACCGTTGCCCTATCCGGTGTCATTCAATTTTCCCTTTTTCATTCGAGAAATCGATAAATGTGTCCTTTGATTTGTTGTTTGTGGGATGCACGGCTTACTCTCGCTTTCATGAGTTGAACCCTCTCTTTTTCCCTCTCTTTTTCCCTGTCGCCCCTTCCCTCCCCCCCCCTGTATGCCCTACCCTATCCTGCGTTCCCTTCCTACTGTCCCTAGTATGATACGATCAAAGATCTGAGTACCGGTAAGGTAGAAAACCCTTTAATTCCTTAAATCCCGCGAATTATCCCCCACACTGGTACCGGTATTTCACCACTCGCCCCCCCTTCCCCTCTTTGAACCTTTTCTTTTTTTTCCTCATCATTAAAGCTTTGACTGAAGTGAGCGAGTGGCAGCAAGAGGCCACCCGAGACTTCAACCCGTGAATCACCTTCCATTGGGTGCGCTATTCAAGGTGAGGCGAACCTGTTTTCATTGGCTCCCGAGTCACTCTGCCAGCGAGAGGGCAGAATATCTTGAAGTTTCTCTCCCCTTCAAAACGAGAAAACAGCCAAGATTGATAATCCACGGTTACACTCGCTAAATTTTAACCACTTGTGCTCACCCCTTAAGCACAGCTGCGAGTACGAGTATAGTACACGTTCTTTATGAAAAAAAGCGTTTCCATCAAACCGATTCTTTTACTGTAACTGGGGAAACAATAAAGTGCGGGCTTTACGTGATTCCGAAATTCCCTTGGGGCATACCGGTATCGCTTCAGTCTATAATTGGAAATTGAAGAAGAGGGAAGAAATAAAAAAGTGGACCGGAGCAAAAAAGACTGCGGGTCACCCACACACATGCACCAGTCCCGGCATCCCAGTCCAGGACAAGACAAGAGGAAGGAAGGCAAGGTTAAAAAATAAAATTAAAAATAAGAAAGAAAACCTTAGATTGCAAGAGCCTCTCAGCACCAAGCCTTTTTTCTTTTTTTCTTTTTTTCTTTTCTTCTTCTTCCAATTTTTACTTGTACCTTTCCTTTCTCCTCAATCGACATCTAACACTGTTGGAAGCGCCCTGAGCGGGTCCGAACAGGAAAGAGTCCGCAACCCATAAAAACGTGGGGAAGCTGATTGACTGCCTGGCAGACGAGATCTGGAGAAACCAGCCATACATGGACCATCTCAACTCCAAAAGAGCAACAGAAAAAAAAAAAAAAAAAAAAAAAAAAAAAAAAAAAAGTCCACACCCGGCCCACCAGAGCCCAACAACGTCCTCTCCATCGGTTCAAAGCCTCAAGTTGCAGTTTTTTATCGGAACGACATCACACTACCGATCTACCTTCTTTGAGCTCACGTCCACCGTTGGTATCAACTACTGTATCCGCCGGCCATCAGAAAAGAGTAGAGCAAACAATATGCCACCAAGAGTCAACATCCCCCCTTTAACAAGGGGTTGCCTGGTAGTATGCGTCTTCCTATCCGTCCTTACCGGCACTCTTCGCTACCGGGACCGGGTGGCTCATCAAGAATACCCCCCGGATTCATCAAATGGCGGTGGCGGATCACAGATCTACACAATCCCCTACCTGACAGTTGTCCCGGCCCTGTCGATAGTGTTTCCGTGGACGTTTTTGACAGCGGCGCTGGTGGAACAGAATATATTTACCTTGGTCATCACTCTGGCAACCCTGTTCTATGGGGGGAAATACCTGGAAAGGGCGTGGGGATCCAGAGAGTTTGGAAAGTTCCTGTTGGTGGTAGCGGTCGTTCCAAATGTCATCACTTTTTTTATATATATCGCTTGGTTCGCACTGACTGGGAATATCGAGCGGTCGTGTGTCTTCCCCCCCTCCTTCCATCATCTTGGATCGCCACCCAGACTAACTAACAAACGGCGAATAGGTTTGCAACAATCTGCGGCGGCGTAGCGGCCCAGTCCGCCTTCCTGGTAGCCTTCAAACAGCTAGTTCCCGAGCATACAGTAACCCTCTTCAAGGGCATCCTAAAAATCCGCGTAAAGCACTTCCCAGCAGTCTTCCTCTTCCTAAACACCCTCAGCGGCCCCATCTTCGGCACCGACGTCTCCGCAACCCTGGCATGGCTCGGCTTCTTCTCATCCTGGACATACCTCCGCTTCTACAAAACCTCCTACGCTGACCTCTCCACCAGCCAATCCCCAACTCTCAAGGGCGATGCTTCCGAAACCTTCGCTATGGCATACTTCTTCCCAGACCCACTGCATCGACCCGTCGCCGCCATCTCCGAAGTCGTGTACAACCTCCTCGTGAGCTTCAAGATTTGCACGCCCTTCTCCGCAGCCGACATTTCGGCCGGGAATTCAAGGGCAGAGTCCAGGGGGGATGCGAGCTTGGGAACACTGTTGAGCGGTGGTGGAAGGGGCGCTGCGCAACCGGGAAGTGCGAGGGCTGAAGCCGAGAGGCGGAGAGCTATCGCTTTGAAGGCACTGGATCAGAGGTTGCATGCCGCGGCGAATAAACCCCCTGGATCGCAGGCTGTTGTTAACGGTGGGGGTAACGGCGGCGTGCTCGGAGAGACGAGTTTAGATACTGAGCAGGCGGGGCCTTGACCTTTACTGCGTTCGGATAAAGGGAGTGCCGTAATTAGTGGGAAGTGAGAGAAAAGGGGAGGGGGTTGTAATTAATGGGTGGATGGATGGATGAGGAGGTGTGAAGAAGGAAGAGGTTCTTGTAGATATGAATTCTCTCTTTTTTCTTTTCCTTTTTTTCCTTTAATCATTCATGTGGCTCATGATTTGCGAGTCTGGTTTGATGGCCTTTGCTAGTGAGGAGAACTGGGTTGGATCGGGCTGTTACGGATGGATGGTAATATTATTTCTTGTGTCGAGTCATAACTTATGATGGGGTTCAGGGCCCATAATATAGTGTCATAATATTATGATAGCTGAAAGGAGCTGCATGGGACAACAGCTTGTACATGGATTCCCAAACCTGAGCACTATCACATACTGTACGTGTAAGAAGAGTCAGATGTAGATTCTGATAAGTTGATTTTCATATTCATCGGTATTCATCTATTCATCGCTCTAACCACTCCTGCCATCCCCCCCAACAGCAAACAGACTGACAAACAAACAAACAACAGGCGAGGAACGAAAAACACCCGAAGTAAACCCAGATAGGAGGGGGAGAGCTAAGGCATTATGGCGAACTGGAAGAGAGGGATAACATGAAAATGTGATAAAAATTCTATACAGGAGAAAAAGGAGCATTAGGCGAGTAAACCATCGTTAGTTTTACTTCAACGGAGTCCGCTTCTTCAAGTACTTTTGGAACTCTTTCTCGCAACTCCGGCCTTTTCCCTCAGCACAACCCTTGAGATGGACGAGGAAGTCTCCATCCTCGTAGGTTCCACCGAGGCCTGGTGCATTGGGGTAGGAGTTCATTATCTTCTGCGGGATCATGGCCATCTTGGTTAGGACTGTGGGGTGCCATTGAACAATGTGCTCCTATAGGCCGCCGTTAGTTAGTTGACGGTCTACGTCAGGAGAGGGCCAGGTATGGGAGCATACAAGAGCGTGCTGTTCCGCCTTCTGAAACCCATAATATCTGAAAATCGGATCGAACCAAGCATCAAGCAGGTAATTAGCCCACGACCCCGCCTTAAGGATCATGCTCCCGGGCTGTAATCCCTCACCATCCTGCGTGATGATGAGCTGAACCCTCTCCGGGGGGACGTGCTTGTACGTCTCGATAACGCTACTCGGTGGGACAACGGGTACGCCCCTCTGCATGATGCTGCCTAGTCTCTCGGGAGCTAAGATATGCTCCTCCAGCGAGAGAGAGGGGTTCATGATTACGGCGTCTTGGTCGAGGACCCAGAAGTAGGTGGAGTATTTGTATTCCTTCATGGCGTGTCTGATGGCGGGGATGCGGGCCCAGCCGTTTGGTACCTCGCCGATGGGGTAGTCCGAAACGTCCCCGATGAAGAGTCCGTAGCCTAAGACATCGTTAGCCTGGGGGGCTCTTTTGGTTTGCACATTCTGGCTCTCTCTTTATCGATGAAGAAAAGGAGGAGAGGATATACCGTGCGCTTCAGCGTACTCCTTTCTGTTCTCTATTATCTTGTCGACGTAACTTGTTGAGTACCCGATTTTGTCGGTTAATAGAATCATCACCATGTTGGGTGCGCCCGCTGGTCTCCCATCCCCTGAATTCCGGACAAACGCAATCAACAGTAGTACCGCAAGGAATACCACCGCATACAGTGGTCTCTTTCGACTAAAGCATACTCGTGGGACACTGCTTGCGGGAAAGGGGGAGGAACGATGGTTCCTTGCTGGAAGTGCGAAGTGCATCACAGGCTTCGGCACTCGTGAGGGTTGAAGGTTTGGTTTAGATGACCGCAGGTGAGAAAAAGCGGAAGAAAGCGAGAAATGAGCGTGGTGTGGCCGATGGAGGCCGGAATCAGGACTATGGGTGGGGGGGGGACTTTATCCGTCTGTGTCTGGGTCTGAAGGTTCAATTCATCTGCGGCTGTTTTGTTGAAGTTATTTTTCTCCTTTTCTTTCCTTGAAGAAAAAAAAGGGTTCCCCTGAGGAAGGGGGGTGAACGGTGGTTGATCCCAACGGGTTGCACAGTATGTACCACCGGGAGCACTTTTCTTTTTTTCTATCGGATGCTTTTCCCTTTGCAAACAACGCTTCCAGCTTACCGGTATTGCAAAAACCGGAACGAACCTCACACGAAGAGGTTCAGAATTCCTATCTTTCGGTGAAGAAAACTTGCCTTCTGCTGAGGTAGATAAAAAGTAAAAGAAAATACAATAGATCTACAAGTATTCGAGTACATGGGAGAGGCAATTCCAACGTCAAAATTGAGGTTCAATCGTTCCAGTTCTTACTCGTGCTGTGCTCGCGCTCTATAGTTATGGTACAAGGTTCGGCAAGAAGTTATGGAACAGTTATTTGAGGTTAACCAGCCAAATATATCCTTGTCTGTTCCGGTTAAAGGGTCCCTACCCTTGTATGATATCAGTCAGTCGCAGCAGTTACCGTAGCGGTACGAGTACTTGTGCAATCAACAAAGATCCATACAGTTAATCTAGGTTAACCTGTAAAATAATCCCTGTCTTGTACAAGTACTCGTACGAAAATATCTTTCTAGGTATAATATATCGTACATTCCTCCAACTTTGGCAAGGGGTTTCAACTCAGAATCTGGATTTTTGGGTGGGGGAGCTCTTTGTATCCGGAACAGGTGGGCATTGACACAAGCTCAGGAATCGTATGCAAATATGCCAAGCATTGCTCAATACAGGTTAATATCTTAGCGCACAGCAATTAACCATCTATACAATGGAAATCAACAGTACTTAACATGTCCCTGACGTCCCCCACAATACTCGAGTACCGGTATCTGGTGTGGTAAATTTAGTTTTGACGGTTCCAGTGTCACTTGCAGATCACTCAAGCCTTCCCCCAGCCCCTTCCGGTTCCGCCGCCCAGTGCACCATCATAAGTGTCACATCTAAGACCCGCACCAGAAGGTGGCCATAGTACTGGTAGCGATCATGTGGGAAATTCATCCTCAAATTTCAATATAATTATATAGCGTGGCTACCGTGGGTGAGTAACCACCCTACCGTATTGGCTGTTTCTATTTGTGTTATGATATTCCATCAATCAAATCAAACCCTGAGGACAACAGAAGATTCTCTCTCCCTATTTCTCCCTAATCTTAACACAAACCTTCCCGCACTATTCATGCGTGTGGAGAGCAGCTCTCTTTGGACCATACGGATACACCGTCAAACATACGCCGCCTCCTGCGGAACAGCATCTCGAGCAGAATTCGCTGATGAGGAGATATGTATCGCGTATGAGAATTGTGGTCTTTGACTAACCTTTGGGTCAAACGTGTCAAAGGCGGGGAGTGGGAGAGTGTGCTAGCTCATCTGCCAACCGAAGTTCTTCACACCATCCGCCTGACGTCGAGACTATTCTTCAACCTCATACGAATCCGCGAGTGGCCGATACGCAAAAAGCTCAGTTTCAACGCCTTCACTCCCACAACAGTTGAGGGCTTCCCCGGATCGACCCACCCGAATCAGGGCTTTGTGATGTGCAATGGGTAAAGCTACTGGGCCATCGTGAACGGGCCTTGAGGGATCCCGCACCATTCTTACATTGCGGCACGAACGGGAGAATTGCGAACATATTCGGTGGAAGGAAACATGGGGGTACCGTGTCTATCCGTACCGCACCACACAATGCGGTGCCGTTTCCGTCGTTCCCCAAGTCTTACTGCCATGTATTAACGTGTATTAACGAATGGGCCAGAATGGGTCCTGGGATACCTCACTGGCCTGGAGGCTTGTGATTCCCTGCGGCACAGACCCGTTTTGAATGAAGCCTAATCTGAAGTGGTGTAGGCAATTATAATGGATCTAGTGGGTCGTGCTTAGGGTGGGATACGGCGTGGTGGAAATCTTTCGGGGCTCTAGGATCGAGGGACATGGGAAATTTAGGGCCCCGTATTGTACGTGCCATTGCGCTTTAGACGTGTGCATGGGGGATCTTCTGGGGTGGCACAACAGCTTCTTCAAGCCTACTATACCAGCACTTCACATGCTCCCACCCTCGCTCCTTTTAGGCTTGTTATCGGCGGTATTAACACCGAATTTGTGGGGAAAATCCTTTCACCGCAATTGAAAAGATGGATTTTATTTACTGAGTCAAAACAGAACCCCTAGGCATTTGAGAATCGAAGAGGAAAAAAACACTGCCACTCGACCCAGAGCAGAGAAGAATTTATAAAGTTTAGGCCAAAAAAATACACGAAAGAAATTTTCATCGACGCCCAAGAGGATAAGGAAAGGACATACGGAAATTTTTGGGAAACTACCATAGCATAGAGAGATGCCCCTAACAAAAATCAGAATCTGATGAAAGAGATTTCGCAGCTATAGCCAAAACCTCAGTTTAGGGTTATCCTTTTTCCAAATTGGGAGGGTTAGGAAAAAAGGAAGGCCTCTGGAGAAAAGAAAATAAGAGATAACGTATGAAGTACATGTTAACAACCAAGGCCAAGAATTGAAGACATAGAAAAACCTAGATGGCTTTACAGACATAAGAGTCGAGAAAGTTTAGCAGGTGTCGAAAGAAGTGAACAGAGAAGGGTGAATGAAAGCGAATCTGAAGAGTAAGCGTGGGAAACCTCCTGGGTGAGAAATGCAGGTGAAGAGGGAAAAAAAGTAAGTACTAGCGGTGGAAGGGTTCAAAAAGGTCGTTTGGCATCCCCGTATTTTTTCTAGAAGTGTTTTAAGCTTTCACGGAGCGCATCTATTCACAGGGGGTATTCTAATAAACGTTAGACACATTCCCCTTGATTAGGGATATGCGCTAATAGCTTGCTTAGGCTTAATATCTCATTGTTGTCGATCTCTTGATCTCCTGCTCAACGTCCGCCAAGAGTGCGTATATTGTTATCGACTCGCTGTCAGCAAATCTGCTTCGCCCTTGCCTTTCCGGTGTCGTTGGAGGTGTGTTCACGCCTCTCTCAGAAGGGGAGTAGGCACAATCGGGAACACTCAAGGCAGCAGCGATATGCTCAAGAAGTTTCTCCCTGACTCGTGCTCTTCGGTCCTCAGCCTTTCACCAGAGTTAGCGAGATATGGTCGGGAGCGCGGGTGAGAGGATATGAACCTTCTCGAGTTTGTTGTGCCAATCGTCAATTGCAGCATCAAGTTCAGCAAGTGCTTCCTCCTGTTTCAATAAACTCTCTCTTGAGAAGACAGCCGAACGAGCAGTCCTCAAATAGGTCAACATGCGAGTGTGTAGTGTCCTTCGTCCATCCCTAAGAGACTTGTGAGTTTCCCGGAGGTATTGGCACCTTGTTTCTAACTGCGATAACTCTTTTGAAAGACCTTCAACATCCTTTGGATTTAGGACACAAAATTCCTCGGAGCGAAGCTTGGCGGCAGTTTGTAGTGATTCGATTTGGCTATATGGATAGTGAATTGGGGCTTTGGAAGGCTTTACGCCCAGTGGAAGAGATGGAGATATATTACTCTTCTTACGATTATGGCGCTGCTTTGATGCGACCACCGAGTCGGCAGAACCTGGGCGCTCTACCTCAACGTGCGGCTTGACCCTGGTGGAGGTGTGTCGTACCGGGGGAGCAGAATCGGCGCGGGGCCGTTGGGCAACCCTCTCACCCCCCAGTCTTCCCTCCGCAATTGCTAGAGATTCTACACGTCTCTCGAGGAATGTCGATGCCTTTTGCAGAACGGGACTGGTTTTCGGAGGGACCTGGGGCGGGGCACCCACATCTGCTGCTGACCATGGGGTGTGGGGAGGTGGGGGAAGGGCTAAGGGCAGAATAGGCCTCTCAATAGTGGTATCCGCGGGACTAAACACCGGAAGGTTGTCTAATGCCGGTGGAGAACTTATGCTTGATACCAGAATTTCACTGAACGCATTATTTCGCCACCCAGTTGCGGTTTCTGTTTCCTGGTATGCGGCAGGGCGGCCAGGTATTGTGGCTTTGGGCCACAAAAGTCAGCATTGATGTCGTTCCCACATCTTGATATCACTCGGCCGGAACACTTACGAGAGTCCATACCGACTTCTTGGACCGTTTTCATCGTCTCGAGATCCGATTGGCTTCCTTTGCGGCGAGCCGTAAATACACCCTTTGCTCTTTGCTTTGCACTTGCGAGACTAAAGCCGCTTGAGGGTTGGGATAGGGAATTCTGGAGACCCGAGCTGGATGTTTCTTTTGGACCCATCACAGCCGTGGAAAGTGCTGTCTTGGTCTGAGGAGACTCCACTGGAGATGTAGAATTTTCCAGTTGTTTTGTCGGAGAAGGATTTCGTGAGTTTGAATAGAAATTCACGAAGTTATCAAAAGATATCGCCTTTGACAGGGAAGGCGCATTCTTTTTGTGCTTCTGCTATAATTTGGTCAACGGAAACCCGAGAAAGAGAGCCTGCAATAAAGCAAGAAACTTACCAGAACAGTTGGGGTACTTGCTGTTGCGAGAGCAGCAATATGCGGAAGAGCAGGAACTTTTGGCGGAACAGGTGGAGGAATGCCTCCACGTGCTGGAAATGGAGAAAGACTCATTATTCGTTACTTTTAGGTATTAGGCGATAACCGAATCGGAACTCCAACACAAAAAACTGCTGCTGCTCACAGGGAGACGAGATATACAGACACCGCAATGGAATGGCAAATGGATGCTCGGATTTCAGGAAGCAATCTCGGTTTGCTTCTTGATACTTTGAGGCCAGCCTCTCTTTTGCGAGTCTATCCCTTCCTTCTCACTGGCACGGAAAAATGTCAGGGAGGGTGGTTGGGAAGAACAAATAGTGTTCTAGTTTCTTTCAGATATATACTCTTTGGGTCTAATAATTGGGGGTTTCCCAGAGGGGGCTATCGGGAAGAAAGCGGAGACCGCGGAGTGAGTCCCCCCAATCCCTGTACATGCGTCTCGTTTCGAGACTACAAAACGATGCCCTTTTCGAAGATGCACCCGTTCCCAATCGAGCTTATATCCTCGTATAAATCCACTGTTATCGACAGGAAAGGAAGCGAAAGATATCGCTAACAGGTGTGGAACGACCACCAGCCGCATCAGCACAGACACAATCAACTTTCCATAGATTTTTGTTTTTCCTTTTTAGTTAATAGTGATTTTTACCGTATTTCGCAAGCGCAGCTAAAGAATAACTCATCCTAATCCTTGTAGGTGAATGCACTCTACCGCATGAGACCAGCTTCGCTTTGGTCGTCCAACCTCGCAACAATATCTACTCTCTCGCAGGACTTGCGGAGGAACCGAATTTAGGGGCACGCAAGGCTGCCGTGTTGAAGCGAAATGGGTGACCTCCTTTGCTGCTATCTCCCTCACGCCTGGTTTATAGAGGTTACAGTACACTGCTCGAGTACAGTGGAGAAGGGGGGCCAGAACGTCGTGAAGCCCTGACGGCACTAACCACAGGACAACCGCCCCACTACTCTTCAATTACTGTCGCCAAGCCTATTCGGCAGGTGTCAAGATGTCTAGTTCCGAATGGCCGTCCTCGGGATCCCAGACGCTATCCTCGCAGCTGGATTATAACTGGAATAAGGGTTTCCCAATCACAACAGCATTCTCTGGGTAGGACAATGGTTGATTACCGTAGGTGCCAGTCTGATGGAGTAAAGGATGAGCGTTTCATCCCATGTTTTGTAGCCTGTCCAGGTTCAAACATGCCCTCTACCTCTGCGTCCAAACGGCCCGCATCCCTGTCAATATCGACGAATAACGTTTTGACCCTCAGTTAATCCAGTTTGTGGGAACTCATTACGGTATGATGCTCGTACAAGTGCCCGGGGAGATGGGCACTTGTACGGGTTCCAACACACTAGCACCAATACACTATTTTGGAAAACCCGAAAAAAAGCCCCCCCAAGCGAACTAAATCCTCAATTGGTTTCCCTCAGGAGACTACGAGAATTTTCAGGGCGCTGATGCAGTTGGTCTTAATACCGGTAGTCCCTTCTCTGGATTGGACCTCCCAAGCACAGACTACTAATGGAAACGGTTTCCGTCGGTGGTCACAATTTCTAAACCTTCAACAGGACCTTGTCCTGTTGCGCAAAATGGTTCGATTTTACGTTCCACGGGCCATTTACAAGCCTAGCCCACAACGCTGGATTCGTAAATCGCTGATCGCCCTCTACTCCAAACCCTATAATAACGTGTTAACCCAAACTCAAACTACCGGTACACTGACAACATGAACAATTTATAGAAACCGTTATCCAAGAAACGAGAGCCCCCAAGAGGTTCGAAACGGTTCCGTTCGCCACCGGACGCGGGAGGAGTCGATCAAGCAATAGTATCGGGCTGGGTGTATAATGGTGTTGAACAATTGACGATTGGTGGTTGCTCGGGAAACCTTCATTTTTATACTTATAATGATAATTATAATGTTATTATAATAATTAACCGGAAGGCGGGAAATTTACTCTTTCCTACAGGAACCCGCTTCCTTTCCCCCAGAGGGGAAAAGGCAAGCAAGCACACATTAACAGTCACTTTTTTTTCGCAGCTATTGTATATCGGGAGCGGGGCATGGGTCGAAGACCCGCCAGGTGTAACGGAGGGACTAGTGTTGTGCTGTGCTGGTAGTTGGTGGCAGCCAATCGCTGACCATCGCGCAAGCACCCTCTCTATACTACCACCCTTCTGCTTCCCCACGACGGCCTCAGCCATTCCCTACTCCTTTGCACTGCAAATCATGATGCGCATGCATGCATCACCCTTCTACCAGCCTACGGTGCCCACCTTTCTTCTCATAGCAAACACTCCCCCGCTCGATCATGAAGGAAATTACATAGCAGCAGCTAAGTATCCTGCATGCTACCGGGCGCCGTGTATGAAGATTTGGAGGTTCGTATTGGTGGGCTCGCACAGACAAAATCACAGGAATGAAGGACATCACCCGGGAGTGACAGGAATGTCACACGGCAGTGGTCTGGTGGAAGTGAAATCAGGGACACCTGGTCCGAGCAGTGTTGGCAGTGACGGGGTGGTTTCCCCCAAAATCTGACTTGGTCCATCATCCACGTTAGAAGATGACGGGGGTCATGATTGATCATGATGGGAGGGCGAGCGTTGTGTGAAGGGTTAGGGTTAAATTGTGTTGCTGTGGCGGTCACTGAAAACAATTAGGATGCGCACAATTGATAGTTACCGGTACTCTAAGTATCATACTTTGCTGACTCAATCGTTTACTTATTCGCTCCCTTATTCATTCATTCTTTTGTTTATTCATTTATTTATTAACTTCTCCCTTCCTAAAGGCTCTGTTCAACACGTACCAATAAAAAAATATATTCTGATATCCTTTCAAAACAGCATATTTCTATATACCCAAAGCAAGCTAGCTCTAAGGGAGGGGGGGGGGTCGGTATTATGGTCAGATAGCAGGTACGGTACTCCTCTACCGATTCTGGAAAAGGCAGTTGGAGGCCTACGGTAGATGTTAAGGAGCAAGGAAGACTGTGATGTCGCAAGATATTTCACCTATTGTCCTACAATACCGTATTCTGCCATTGCTTACTGGTACTGCACAACCTGTACCGGTTAGGGGTTGTGTCGCGTTTTCCCTTGCATAGAATGAGCAGAGGAGCATCTACGGCACTGTCTGACCATACTGTAGCATTAACTTCCTCTTTGGAGTTAGCCCGCTTTATGTATTCCACTGTTTCCAAAATATCGCGATATATTTTCCACTAGCACATGCCGAACAGCCGCCCTATATCTACAAACCTATAAAAAAAGCGGTTTCATATCTTCGATCTCTCATCGGGACGCCAAGCCCTATCCGTTCTCCCCCCCCCCCTCTTCTTCCTTCTTTCCTTCCTTCCTTCCTTCCTTCTTCCCGACCACCCATCATCATCACCGACCATGACTGGGCACCTGACATTGACAGGTCCTGCCAACAAACTACGGTAGTTTACCTGGTCGTAATATCAATCAATCAATCCGCCGTCTCGAGAAAAGAAAGAAGGAGGGGGGGAGGAAAGGGGGAAAGAAGGAAGGAAAAAAAAAATATGGTGCAAATTACTCGTAATTCAATAGCCCAGGTTAATGACCCACGATTCTGGTTACGGGCGCGAGCGTTGTGGGGCCTTGTGTTTTTTCTTCTTCTTCTTTTCTGGTGACCAATACGGCATAGTTAGAAAAGTGGGTAGATTAAAGTTAAAACAGTATGCCGAGGCTTATTTATTTATTATTTATTCCATTGAACGGTGTAGGACTACTAATCGCTGGTATCATATAATACCTACTGTACGAGTACTGTACTAGTGCAAGTACTAGTACAGTACTTGTGCGATGCTGGTGTGTGGTGGCGGGGCGGTGGTTACGGTACTACCGATAATTTACTGGTGGGCTAGCTTCTGATCACTACAGTACGAGTAGACTACGTACTGGTATGATAAATGTTTTACAAAGTCAAAAAGGGCCCGATATAAACCGAAAGCAGTCCACCGGTATCTATGCCCAAATAACGAAAAAAAAAAAAAAAAATCACTTGCCCATACTCTCAGCATTTCCCATAAAGTGTCTAAAATCCCCGGAACAGAGAATAGAGAGAGAGAGGGTGAGGGGAAGGAAGGCTGGACTGGTGTGGGGGCGGGCAAGCTTTTATCGGGGACCGACAGAAAGGCAGGCAGGCAAGAAGGCAGGCAGACGGGGCGGACAGACCAGACCTAACTACCTACCGTATCATAGCTCATATCATATCCGCTTCCATCGATTTTGCGGGAGGGCGAAAAAAAAAAACCCCCCCTACACATTCTTCTATTGCATTGACTACCTGCCTGAATGCCAGACTGACTTGATTAACCTCTAGAGTTGGTGGAGCATAACCCTACACCACATGATCCTATGCAATTTAGTTAGGCGTATCTTCCGTCTCCGAGTTCTTGGGGCCCCCCTCCAGGACAGGGTTGTCAAAGGTATCCTAACTTATTTCAGAGTATCATACCCGCAAAGCTGTTACGAGTACCGCGGCCCTGGTGATGGAGAGAGAGAGAGAGAGACAAGAAATGGGGGGGGGAGGGACAAAACCATGTCCACCAGAACGGAATTGAACTGGTAGCGGATAACGGGAAAGTTTTCCCGAGAAGTTTTTTTTTTTTCCCGATATTTGCTTCGCCCCGGGGAGGTTTACTTTTTATTACTACTCTGTGTACTGTGCTACAGTACGAAGGGGGGGCATGGCCATGTGCGGTACGGTAGGAGTCTAAAACGAACAAGCGAGAGATACAAAAGAAGGAAGGAAGGAAGGAAGGAAAGGGGGGGGAGAAAGTACAAGTACTCGTACTCGAGTACTCGTACCATGCCGGCCGAAAAGGTTAGGTTAGGTTCGACGAAACGGGACGGGACGGGAGAAAAAGAAAGAAGAAAAAAAAAAAAGAAGGCAGGCCGATGGATACTTGTACCGATGCGGCGCCGTACTGAGACGGTATACTGCGAGTACAGTTTTCCTCGGCCCTTTCTGAAAGCTGAAAGGAGAACGGAGGAGGAAGGAAAAGCTCGTACTCAGTGTATCGTCCAAAGTGCGTTTCCCTGGTTATCGTTCTGTCTGATACAGCTGACCAGCCAGGTAGAGCTTCTTTTTTTTTTCTTTCAAACCCGCTTACCCCTCTGTGGTGATTGGGGTTGTGTAAAACGGGTGGACGGAAAGCATGATGGAATACTCGAGTACAGGTTCCCATGAAATTGAATCTCACAACCCCAGTAGCTCATTGTGCATCGCTTTCAAGTTCATCCCATTTTATTAATATCTGTGGTCCTAGCGTGGCGCTTCTTGCTTCCCTCCTTCTTTCCCTCTTCCCACGAGTGAGGGGAGGGAGCCCCCAGCGCTGGGTTGGAAAGTGGACATCATACCGCGATGTGTGTGTGATGGGATTGAGGTTAAACTAGCAGACGTGAGTAGAGAAATGCGTCTTGATGCCGAGTGAGAGGTTATGTCTCTCATACCTGAGTATAGTACAAGTACGATGTACACCTTTGAGCGGCAGATTCTGTCGCGCTAGGATCGTGTCCGCCATCCACTCGAAGGTCTATCATAATACAAAATGTGCTAAATTGTTTACTTGTGGCGAGAAAATTGGTTCTTACTCCAGTACAGTACCGCAAGGACGAAACTGCTAGCGCTACGGCGGCTTGGCAGATGGACAACCGATAAACATTCTCTACATAGGCACAATACGCAAATCCGAAATGCGCTCTACTCCATCCTGGTAAAAAGATTGGTACGAGTATCATAGGCGGCGGTAGTGGTGATGGGAAAGCCTAGGTTATTGGATGCTGATTGGTATTCTTGCTGTAGATTGCGCGGGGGGATGCCCGTCGTGCACCGCAGAGTACTCGTACTAGTACTCGATACCGTACTCAAGTACTCGAGTAGAGGGGGTGAGCTGTGGAAATGGTAAGGGAGGGTTGTCCTGGCATCAAGCCCTTGCAAGAAGTTATGGAACAGTTACGGCATTTGAGGCAACCCAGCTGAATATATCCCTGTCTGTTCCGGCTGATGGGTTCCTGCCCTTGCACACTACCGGTACTCGAGTACTGTACTCGAGTACTGAGTATCATACTCGAGCACAGGTCCCACAGGAGCGTATGCGGTGTGCGTGGCGCGAGTGGTTCCTATCATGAAATACACCCATAGTGCCCAGCGAGGCAGGAAGGATGGGAAGGGTGTACTCGTAATGCCCTGACGTTTGTGAACACAACTGCTATTGCATAAGCGCAAAAAATCGGTCGGAGCCTCAAGATTTTGGTGGTATGCAATAGCGGTCGTGTTCACAAACGTCAGGACATTACGAGTATGGGGGGGAGGGGGTTGGATGGAAGGGGGCGAGAGAGCACGAGCTACCCACAACACCCTAAATCGGCGGAATGCGAAGATCTTTCGGTAGTTTTAGGGGGTATCCTTGCCATCGATTGTCCTGTGAGCAGTTCACAAAACAGCCCGGGCAAAAGCTCTGAGACAGTATCGTACGCAAAGCTCGTGTTACTCGTAGACAAACCCCTGTAAACACCGATCATGGATGGTTACTTGTGGAGAGAATCTCCCCTCTTTTTAGTTTCTCTTCCCTACATACGCTGTCTGTCGAAAGCTGGTGAAAGGAGTGAGTGAATGAGTGAGGGACCGATATTGCGAAAAAAGGCATGCCGCTTTCCGCTGGCAGAGTGGGTGGCTGAATGAGGGTACCGGTATTGTATTGTTGTAGAGAATGGTTATCGTGAGTAGGAAGCAGTGGGGTTGCGGAATCGAGTATCCCGCTGGGAAAGGGTCTTTTTTTTTTTTGACTTTGGCGCTTGGGTTGGTGTACTCAACGACCGGTGCAGTGCAGCTCGTTGGGCGGGCTGTCGGTTCGATGGAAGAACCGTTTGTGTGGAGGTGCATTGATAGTGCTGTGGGGGTACTGTTCAGCCCACTACTCCTAGCCTCTATACTTTCCGCCAAGTTACAGAGTGTGGTAATAGTAACTTGTGGGCATGAGTATTAGCACCCAGATCTGTGAAGTCTAGAGCCAGGCTAAACCTAGGCCAATACCGTAGTCCACAGGGCTTCAAGAAGCTCAGCGTCTCCTCCTTAAACTCCACATCACGGTCGGGAGCTTCCTGGCATGTCACCATTCCCCTTGATCATTACCCCATCCCCATACATTCACCCAATACAATATTGTATCATAGAACAAACCTCTATCGATCGGACCTCACCCCTAAATCCTCCCAATAGATCACCCTATTCCATAATATCGTATCTCTCCTTTCCCTTTTTTTTTTTTCTCTTCTCTCCAAAACCAGTCCCAAATTCCTGGACACATGCTACCTGCAGATATAGATTTTTGCAGCTGTTATGTTCAACGCACTGAGTACAGCCCCCAGCAGCTTACTGTGCTGTGCGGTGCGGCCAATACTCGTAAATGTCCTGAGGTTTGTGAACAAGACCGCTATTGCATACCACCAAAATCTTGAGGCTCGGACCGATTTTTTTGCACTTATGCAATAGCAGTTGTGTTCACTAACGTCAGGACATTACGAGTACAAGTACCGTAGTCTCCGATGAAATCCATATGCTGCGCTCCCAGATAATATTGCCGTGCAACGACTGCCCCTACCGTACTCGAGTACATATTCCCATTGGCCAGGCGAATAACAATAAGAACGACCGATCCAATACCGGCATTCACGTTCACGAGCGATCACTCAAGCGACATCTATGTGTAACCACACGACTCGTCACGGGATTCGCTTCACCCTCAACCCTAACCGGACTCGTTTATTTCCCCCCCTCTCTCTTTCGGGTCTGATCAACAAATTAATTGTACCCGATTGGGTGTGTGTGGGATGGAACAAACTCGACCGCTTTTCCTTCCTGCGCAATTACGAGGAAATTTTCTGTTGGATAAATCTTGATGGAGAATATCAGCGGCGAAGAGCCGAAGATATAGTCTAACCAGCGTGCCGAACAATTGAATCTCAGATATCCGAATATTATACAAGCATGCGGGGACTTTCCTGCTGCCTCGATGTGTTGGTTAATCATAACTCCGGGAGAGGTCAGCTTGTGATGGTGTCCTCGGATGCTCAGTTCCGGGTTTGTCGGTACGAGTACTCGAGTACCGGTATTGTGCTAAGGGAACAATGTGCGCATGGTATTTTTCTGGAAGGGAGATGTTGACTCTGTTTTGGCTCTCCAGTACTCGTACTCTGCTGTACGCGTATGATATGCGGAACTCGTACCAGGTGGGAGCAAAAATGGGGAAAATTCCAGATCCATTAAACTTTTATTACTGTATTCCCACTATTGTCATTACTTGTGTTATTGTTGTTATTCTCCGCACGCTACGAACTCATGTCTAACCAACTCCCTAATCCAAATATTTGGACTAGGATTAACGGACCGGTAAGTTAACACCGCGCTTGTAGGATCTTGGGAGAATCTACTGCTGCAGCACCAGTATTCGAACGGTCTGTCAGATAAATGGCAACTCGACTCGAGATGGGTAGGGCACAGTAGGGCTTCGGATCTTTCTCCTATCAAAGCTATGATATGAATCACTCTCAGGTTTTTCACATGCATACGCACGCATCTTGACTTGACTGATGCACGGAAGAGTATTTTAAGCAGTAGTCTAGGTCTTTCGCCCCTCTTCCCTTCCAGCTGACACAGGTGAAAACGCCCACGATAAGCCAACGAACGGTTGGTATAGGTTAGCCCGCGAGGTGGTCCTTGTCTCGCACGGAAAACATCTCCCCCGACACTTGTACTTTTACGGTACCCGTAGCTGGCAAGAGGTAGGTACGCGGGGGGATACTTTCTCACTAACTTCCTTATGGGTACTTGTGCCGTTGGACTACAAGTGGTAAAACGACACTCAAGGGGGGAAAAAATGCGGGGGTCATGGGGGCGGGGGGGGTCGAGGGGGGGTCGAGGGAGGGGAGAGAAAACGTGTGATACCGCACTCTGCAATTGGTATCATCATAACGGTAACTGACCGCCCCCCATCTTCCCACGCTCGGCAGGAGGGAAGTCTTTTTGTTTCTTTTTTTCCTGGCGTACCGGGGTTAAGGGCAAGTCTAGCGAAGTAATTCTGATCGGCTCGTTCACCAATCAGCCAATCATGGGGTTGAGTATGGAGTGCTTTTTATTGTGCCAAGAGTTCGCCAGACTTTTTCCCCCTCGAAAATCGAGCCAAGATTGGCTGTCCTTATGGTCACACACACACCTAATTTTTGCGTGTGCGAAACAAAGTTCGCCGTACTTATGCTCACACCCTAGTACTCGTACAAGAAGCAAATAAGTATCATCTTTTCGGATAGTTCGGGGGGGGATTCCACTCCTAGGCATCCGATATATGCTGCACTTTGAAAGCTTCACCATCTTACCTTAGAAAGCCATGCAGGAAGGTAACCTGACTGATGCACTGCACAGCGTCGGTGCTATGCCTATAATCAGAGCCCGTGACCGGTAGATCTGGGGGGTGTCATCGGGGGGGGGCATGGAAGAGTCTGCTCGAGTACCACTCGAGTACTAGTACCGGTTTTGTCACGAGAAAATTTACCAACCATAACACATGGCGCAGATATGAGCTATCATATTCGTCTCAGGAAAGAAGTACCCGAACACAGGGATTAGAATCATCCGTGCGTACCTGAACGCGCGCGGACAAAATTGTAACCCCCAGTTCGTTCAGGTACCAGTGTGATACCGGTACCTCTTGCCAGGGAACAGGTAGTCACCGTCAAAAGTTCTTGAAATCCACTATCTCCGCCAGCCCTGTAATCTCCGGATTCAGAGACAAAAAGCTCCTGATGCGGGTAGAGGGTATAGGATCAGCCTTACTGACGTGTTGGGTCTCGTTGACTCGTTTTCGCTCTGCTGTTAACCCGTCAGACTGGGCCTATATAGCCTGGGATGATGGCACATGATTTCCGCCAATAATCTGATAAGTGGATTTCGAGAGGTTTTTGGAGTATTGTAGTTTTGTTGGTAAAAAAAAAAATCATAGCAAAAATAAAACACCCACCACCGTCCCCTATCCTATCCCCGGAGGGAAAGGAAGAACAGGAGGGGGAAGGGAAGGGGAAAGGGATCGTACCAATGGGCGATCGGGGGGGGGGGGTCCAGCGGCATGTGTTGTGGGGTGTAGTCCTGGTAATGAACATATCAGTACCTTGGGGGATTACCTGAAACCAACATGCAGATACTGAGTATATGCACTGTGAATTGCTAGTGCTGTATAGGAGAGAATACCACTTTGGGTTTAACAAGAAAAGGAAAAAAAAAACGAAGAGGGAGGAGGGCAAGACACAGTTATTGTGCTGTAATTCAAGTATCATACGGTACCCTGTCACTCGTTCCCACCCTAATCATCTCTCCATCGTGTCGCCAACTGCGATCCCCGGCCGGTGCGGTGCGCTAACTGCCTTTCACGAGGGAATCGTTTCCCGGGGATCTCCAATAGACCATCTGTTGGTTTGATTGATGTGCCGTATGTCGTGCTGCGTCCCATGCCTTATCCCTTGGTCTGTCGTGTGCTGCACCCAAAAAACGTTGTTTCCGCGAATAAAGAGAATAACGAATTCTGGAAAGTATCGTTCCTTAATTGGCAATAAATTAGTAGAATTTCTAAGTGGGGCCTTATTCCACCGATCTGTTGGGCGCGGTGACAGACTGGGGGGGGGGGGTCTATACGTTAGTGTATTAGGGGGGGGAACTGGGGCGTTCGAAACCTTGAGAGCCCCGATGGGGGTTTGCTGATGCATCGAAGAAGCAGAGCGGACTTTCTGGAGCACACATGGATATGATACAGTTTGTCATTCCACCAAACAGTCTGTCAATGGGGCAGGTCAATTAACCAATTCGCCAAAGACAGCTGCCCATTCCCCGATCGAAACAATACGGTATTATGATATGGACGCAAGTCGAGAATATACTATACCAAAGCCGCTGAGGAGTCACGACCACCTTCTCCTCCTCACCACCCAGTCCCGTTCGCACCCGTGGCATCTCTCCAATCCTGCCATCATGAAAAATGACTCGCAGAGTATCTATTCTTATTAGGATAGTTGGCACCCATTCGAACTCCAACTCCGACTTCCACTCCACTGCGCCAGTTATTCGGCTAGCCGGCGAGTAATCTGTCATACCGTAATCCACGTTTCAGCTAATCTATCTCGTAATCACATTTTGACTACGGCACCAGCCTCCGCACGCACACACAAGTAACCTCCACCATCAAACAGATCAATCCAGAGGCGCTTTTCATTTAGTTTTGGTTTTGGCTTTCCCCTGTCTCTCCACGAAGAAGAAGAACCTGCGGCGCACAGCCCCCCCGTGCGTGTGTTTGTTTGTGTGCCCATGCTGTACCTTGCTGATTGATTGATTGATTTGATTGATTTGATCGATAATGGGGTTGGGAGGATGGGATTGGGAACTGCTGTATTGTATTGTGTTGTATCATGCATATCGTGGAGTGCCCCACATCCCACTTGCTCCCGCTGTCATTTTTCAAGTTCCGCCACCACTGTCTCCATGTAATTTACCAATGTGTGTCCGCACTGCATGCATGAGAAAGTCCGTGTGTTGTGAGGTCGTGGCGGTATCGTGTATACTTGCTCTATCGCTGTTATATTTACCTATACAATGGGGCTATGCTGCACCATTATTATTTCTTGAGTTATTGCTCGTGCTTGCTTACCTTACCCCACAATACCTATCTAACTACAGTACTTAACTTGCCTACCTGGTAACGGTACAATTGTGCGGAGTGCCTAATATACTATTGCCGAAGGAAAAGAAATGTGGGGACACTCCTCCCGATGCCTGTACTCGAGCACCAGTAACGACTCAGCACGATATGATAAAACCCACATTTGAAATCGCCCACACATGGTTAGCAGGCGCGCCGCTCGACCAACCATCCTCCATATATATATATGCAGCTGCCATGAGCAAAGAACATCCATGTGCGTACACACGGGTGAGTAACTTTTATAGAAGGCCTGCATATCATAATTTTCATAGGCGAAGAGACCGTAGGATCGGAGGGAAGAGAAAAATAGAGAGAAAAAGGGGAAGGGGAAGGGGAAGAAGGGCAGGAAGGTCTGCTACCTATGAAAACCCGAATGATTGGTACTCGCGCTAAGACGTTCAAAATTCCCTCTTTTGGATAGGGGGTTGAGGACACTACGAAAACTGAGCCCCACAGCCCCCCCCCCCCCAAAAAAAAAAAAGTGTTGGACCTTATGATACTAGCAAGGGCGACTCCAACGTCCTAGCGCTAGTACCAATTTGTTCGAGTTCTCATGGTATTTTCTCCTTGAGTGACTGGATGAGATACAAAGATAGAGATGGCGAGCGGGAATGGGTGATTAGGTAACAGTTGGTTTCAGGAGCACGGGATCGAGAAGACAGGCACTTGTCTCAGGCCAGAGGCACCCGAAAACAGGGATTAAAGAAATGGTTAAGGTCAATAATTCCACGGCTTTTAATCATAGATTCCTCCAGTACATAGCTTATCAAGTATACATGAAGACTATTAGATACCCCCCCCCCCGTTTTCGGGTACTGCACTACGGAGGTACAGCTCCTAAGTTTTGTATGATATGTTACACTCGTGGCTCATACCCACTACTAGTGTAACATACAAAACTTAGGCGCTGTACCTCCGTACGAGTAGTGCTCGAGTACTTCTGGCATGGGGCAAGCATAAGTTAAGTTCGGGGGGGGAGGTTTTCTTTTTTCGTGTGATATCCCCTTGGATTACAACAAGGGGTTATGGAACAGTTATTTGAGGTTAACCAACCAAATATATCCCTGTCTTTTCTGGTTAATGAGTTGCTGCCCTTTATGGACTCGGGCACAGTACGTTAAGGAGTCTCTAATAGCACGTTTTGGAAAGAAAAGGAGGACTACTCAGGCGTCGAATTGAGGCATTCAGCCCCGGGTTTAGAAATCGTATTGGTATGCAAGCCTTTCGAGTCGACGGGCTTCGGCGTGGGTAACGTCTTTTGCATACAAATCTAGAAGATCCACTTAAAACTTGGCACTCGAAAAACCTTTTTTGGCTCCGGGACTGCTTCTAAAGAAGTTTGCTGGAAAAGCCACTGTGGGGTCTCCCTTCCATCCTTTCATCGGCTTCTCTTGCTATCTGTCTTACTGCCCTCCCCTCTTGCCGGAAATCTCCCCTCTCTTCCACCTCCATCACCTCTCTCCCACTCTGCTCCACCACTTCTTACTTCTACTTTTGGCATTGTAGCCATTGAGATACTCACCCAACTATTATCCCTCTCCCCCTTCCTCCCCCCTTGCTCGGCCCCGAAAATATTATCCCCATCATATAATAGCTCGTACTCAACAGTGGTCGCAGCAGAAAAGAAGTATCTGAAAACACGGGTCCGGAGCTTGTATCAGCGCTCAGAAACGCACGGATTTTTTTGCCATATGTTTTACGAATCCCTGTTTTCGGGCACTTGCCTGCTACAGTACTTGAAAAAGTGCTGCCCTTCCTCTCCCTCCCAAGCTCAGGCTGCCCCGGGGGGTGAGAGGAGGGAGAAAAAGAAGCCCCCTTCGGGGTACCCCGCACAACATACTGCAATCTACCCACCGACAGCTCTCCCCACTCAATGATGTGATCACGGCTGTTTCCAGCCCAACCCATCCATACAACTAGCCAACCAACCAGAATAGCCCGGGGGATTCGGAAACATTCCCGGTGAGTGAGGATTCGTGATCGAAACCAGATTTACCGAAACAAGGGTGCATCTCTTGAATTTATTTGATTTTGGGGAGTGATGGGGATGAAACATTTCTTGTTGCTTGAATCGGAGAGGGGTGGAGTGGGAGATATCTTGGCGGACGGGAGGAGCGGATTTATAGTTTGTGATAGGGAGGGGCTTTCTTTTTTTTCATGGTTCGTTGGGTCAATTCCCATCTTTACATGCTAGGATGGGATGGGATGGGAGAGGTATTAGAATTGGCATTGGGAAAGACAAAAGGGAGAGCGGGTAGGGATGGTTTATTGTACCAGTATGATACTTCCATTGAAGCTGACAGAAGCTGGGGACAATACTTTTTTGTAGTTTTTGTCGGTAGTTACGAGAAATTTAGGGAAAAAATATAATACTCTCAAGAGACAAAAGAACAAAAATTGTGACTTTAACAATCGGTAGATTCATCTATTAATACTTAACTTGGCTATCAACTTTCCGATAACCTGGATTCGGACTTCAAGCCTGTTCTTCGACCCAATGTGTCCCATCCGTCCCTGGTTTTTCTCACAAATTACTCTTAGCAGGCAAGAGGTGCCCGAAAATAGCGATTTGCAAAATATATGGCAAAAAAAATCCCTGCGTATCTGTGCGTCCACAAAAATCCACAACCCCCGTTCCCGGGGACTTCCTGCCTACTCGAGCCGGTAGTCCGAGGGCCAAGAACCCCCCCCTCCAACCTCCTCCTTTCCCCCACTCTTCCGCCTCGAGATACGGCACTGTACAGTACCAACGCTCTTGACACAAAGTTTCATTCCACCGATAAACAAAAACACCTGCCTATCTGCCTAACCTGCATCTCTCTCAAGCCATGCCTCCTCACACAGACCCCACCCCCTCAAACCCACGTCAAAAAGCAAAAACACGGAAAAAAAATGCTCAGACCGCAAACTGGTATGAGGAGAAGAAGAAAAAAAGGAAACAAAAATTATGAAGCAAAACTCGGTCCCGGCTTCAACACCGACCTGAATGCTAAATATACTCCAAACTTTTTTTACACGAGGACCCTTCCAACCGACCAACTAACCCTTCCCAGGAAAACCGATTATCGCACACTTGCCGTAGCCAAATCCTGCACGTCTCCCGAATCATGAAGCGCGGGTGACACGATCCGGATCGCCGTGTTTTTCCTGGCTCGGGCTGTTGCCTTCCCATACCTTAAGTCCGTTTCTGTCATACAGTTTATGATACTTTGTGTCTACTCACCCATCAATTCAGCCATGCATCCAGGAAACAGGCAAACCGGCATACTGCCTCCCTTCTATCTACCGTCCACCCATGCAAAACCTGCACCGGACGTGATTCCAGTCTTGTTGGAAACTCCGGGTTCCCGCTGCCCCTGGGGTATGGGCTACACCGGAGAAAGTGCCCGCTCGGGCCACTCTTGGAAAATGCCCGGCGCTCGGGTGGCAGAAAAAGAGGATTCTTATGAAACTACCACCGTCTGATGGATACCTTCTCCATGCTTCGGAGAATTTATTTATTAACTTAACTTAGCGGTTGTCGTAGTGGGGGGTGGTTTGTCGTTGGTTGGGTTAGACTGATACTTGTAAATCGAGTGCGTACCTGTGCTGTACTGTACTGTTCGTGACGCCTGAGCTGTCAGCGCCGGTGGGAAGGGGAGGGAAGGGGAGGGAGAGGAAGGAGGATTGGATCTACAGTACAATACAGCACCTCTACGAGTACTATGGCTTCCGCAGTGATAGGGTATGGATTCCTGGCGATGAGGTACGGAACCTGCTCTGATATCAGTCCAGGTTCCATCACGAGTAACTAACATACAGTACAGTGCTTCATAGGCGCTCGTTGGACCTTCGTGTCGAGCTTTTCAGAGGAAAGCATTCTTTTGCTCGTTATGGAACATGTATTGTAGAGAAGTAGTAGTTGGCCGCCTGCCGCGATCAGGGACAGTGCGGTCTCGTAAGAGCTCACGGCACGGTAGCCTGATTGCTAGACACACTGAGATGTCCTCTGCCCTACCCTGCCCTGCCCATCAAACCCCTCCTCCTACTCGTAGCCCCACTTCACTTCCTCCCTGAGCGATTCCCCGCATCTCGAGGCAAGGGTTCACGTACACAGCAATATCATATCGTCCAGTCCGTGACCAACCAGGAATGTTATTCTGAGAGCAGAGGAAAAGGTGGAGGAAAAAGAAGAACCTTTAGTCCAACACCATGATACATACGTACGTACATATACAAGGGCTAGATTGAGTTAGTTTAGTGTAGTAGGCTCGGTAAGATACCATCGTATGAGCACGTTGTTCAAGAGGGCGAAACAAAATTACAGTACAGGAAAGCGATAGCCTCGCCCAATAGATAAGTCAAGTTTTTCAGACAACCTTGTTCTAGTGTACTCGAGTACCGGGATACTACTTACCCAATTGGTGTTCGAGCATGATAGGCAGGAAGGATCTTGATAAACCAACTTGGCCCCAGCCCACCCTTACCACAACTAAAAAAGAAGGAAAAAAGACGAAACATTCCTTAACTATGGTAAGGCTATGATCGTATTCCAGCCGAGGTATGACACCTATATAACGCAGATATGCATGCCCAATTGATTCGCTTGCGGGTTGGATTCTCTCTCCCGTTTACGATATTACCTTCCCTTCCTTTCCCTTACCTCACCTCTCACCGCATACACACACACTCTCTCTCTTGCGTTATTCGTTTCCCTATGATACATTCCACACATACGGTACCGCTCTACCCATCCTACAGCCTGCTTATCCATCAAGCCCTATATACCGACGGCATATACCCTAACTTTTCTCCTTCTCTCCTTTTTTCCTTTTTGCCTTCGTTTGTTGTATCATATTGTATTGTTTCGTACATGGTATGGAATACCTACATACCTACATACCTACCTACCTACCTACCTGCTTCCCCCCACCCTTGAACGAGGCGAGGTATGTACGAGTAGTGGTACGTGCATTGTGAGTGAGAGAGGAGTGCAAATGCAAGTACGGGACGGGTGAGGAAGGAGTGAATTGCTTCTCGGGAGAAGTAACCGAGTTATTTCGAAAGTTCTTAACGGGGGGGGGGTTTTTTTTTTCTCGCCCGTTGATGTTTCATATTTATAGATGTTTGTGTGTGAACGATGGAAGGGCGAAAATCCGGAGGACCAGGCAGGTAGGCAGCTAAGAATATAGGTAGGTATGATAGGCAGGCGGAGTCATGAATATTCACTCGTTTCGTGACGTGGCCCGGGAAGATGTATGATATGTATGTATGCACACACCAGTGGAGTACCATACCGTATGCATCAGATCAGATGTGTATTTATGCAAGCACCCAAATTACTGTACTCGAGTAAAACCCAGTCAAGGCAACCGAATTATGTAATGTAAGGTAGCGGCGTTGCCCTCTTACCAGCCCGACTAATCCGGCGAATCGCCGCGATCTGGATTGGCACGATCCAATAGAAATCGACCGACAGCGCCGATGACCTCAAGAGCAACGGGGAGGCACCGCACAAGTATCTAGGTTTCAAACTTGCCTTACCTTAACTCCATAGCGGAGATCAAGCGTTCATTGGTTAAGGGTTGATGTGAGTTCGGTAATGTCGTGGGACCTTAGCTGTTGTGTTGCATGGCTCATATTGGCTGAACTGAAATCCGGTAAATCGAATCACGGGGTTGGTTTCGTTCTGGGAGATTGGCAGAGTGCATTTGTGGCAATGTTGGACAATCATACGGTTATCATACTGCGTTCTTTTTTTTTTTTTTTTTTTTTTTTTTTTTNGGGGTTAATGGGGGGATATGGATGGGTTGAGGGTATTACGTCCTTGGAGGGGGTTTGGGGTGGTGGTGGTGGTGGTGGTGGTGTGTCTTTGGTTGAGATGTCGAGTGATGGGTTGTGAGGGAGTGTGAGGTGGTGAGTAAGTGAAAAATGGAGAACGGGTCGAGATGGAATAGAGGGGTATATGATACTAAGATAGTCTGGGTGGAATTATTCAGGGGGAAGGGAATTGGTGCTGAGGTGATTTGGACTAATTTCGTGGAAAGTGAGTGCTGTGGTATGAATCTGTTCCATACAAAATAAGGTCTACGTAGCCCCCCCCATTTGCAGGGAATTGGTCATCATCATCTTCAACACTATTGCAATGAGTCTGCTAATCATTCTCGCATATCCCGTAATATCTAAGAAGCCGTTGTGTTCATCCCCAAAGTTTGCTCTCTCTCTCTCTCTCTCTCTCATCCTCCCTGCTTGTTGCCCTTTTCTTCTTCTTTCTATCCGTTCTCCTAATTTTTGCTTCAATGGCAGTGCTTATTCTCCTATGGTAAGCCCATCTGGCGTATTGGCTCGTTTGATTTCATTTCCTCAGGCCTAGGGAACGTTGGTACATGAGTAACCTGTCGAGCTTTGTGTCGGGAGATGGATAGAGTTAACCCTGATATAATCTAAGAGTTAGCGCGGACCATCGAACATCTCGAAGTTGCTTCTGAAGGTATTTGAGTGGAATATTTCCTCTTATTTGGCGCCCGGGTTATTAACGAAATTCGTTAAGTCTCACGCAGGATCCACCGGCGATCGATCGGATGTTTTATTGTGTTCATAAGTGACCGGCTTTTGGCCTAGATCACCCACGGTAAGTTCTTGCCATTACCGACTCTTTTAGATGTGATATATCTCGGGATTTACAATCAATATGTTGGGTTGTGCTACCGTTACTGTCTGAAGGGCATAGTTTAATGTGAGAAGGGAAGAATGCTAATATTTTTAGGAAGGGAGACCGCCGAATGTATCATATATGACCACAGTCCCATAGTGAAAACAGCAAACAAAATTCTTCAACTTGAACGAATGCTCTAGCAAGGGGGCTAGAAGAGATAGCGTTAAAAACAAGGCGGGGACAACAAGGACTTCGAAGTATGAAGTGGCATGGATTCACAATGCTTTCAGCAGTTCCAAGTGTTGCTCTTACACTGCCTCAAATTTTTTTACAAACGGTATCACTGAGGCTCAGGCAATTATGGGCGCAAAGGGCAGAAGTATGTCATCCCTTCTACGGGAAATCAGAATATAGTAGCCGGATGGAGCAAACCTATAGTGTCGAGAGATGACCACCTGGGCTACCGGGGAAGGTGCTTGCCGGTGGGCCTTATCTGAAGAAACAAGTTGTGGCTGCTGCTGTTTACTCACCTAACTAGAAGTCCTACTGGAAAACTTACCGCTTCGGATTGTAGGTTTCCTGCATGGGGAAACTACGCGAATGGGGGAGGGACAGAGGTGAGCTCAACTAGGCTGAAGAGAGTTCACTGTGAGCTATATCCTACTGAAGCACGTTTACCCGTTGGAGTGTCAATGCACAGTTGTGTTGATTCCCCTATCAAATACCTGGGTCGTGACGAAGGGGAAATTGGGACTAACTTGGGGGTGAACCATGTAAATAGCCCAACCGTTTGCCTGCTCCGTGGGGGGATATTTGGTGGGCCTATCTTGAATGAGGATGAACGAGGCAATATCGTTTGGTCGAAAGACTTGAGAAAGTGTCTTGGGGATAGGTGTTGAAATAGCACTTTCTAGTGGGTACGGCTGCCTAGGCATACGTTTCCGTACACTTTACCGCCGGAGTCCGGCTAGTACCCGAGCACTTGTGTCATACACGGAAACATATTCCTAGGCATTTGTACCCTCCCTGGTAGCTCTGTTCTGGGATACGATGTTTCTTGGACCTTGCTCGATGTCGCTCGATCTTGTCATCGTCGCTTCCCTTTTTATAAGCGTGCTTGTTATTTTGATCTATTTTTTTGCTGTTATGTTGTGTTTCAATTTCTTTGTACACGTATGGTGTCTGCTGGACTTTCCGTGAAAATGCGGTCAAACTCTTCATTCAAGCTCTTCATTCAAGCTCTTCACTCATATCCCAGGAATATTCCCAACAGGAGGAAGCACTGAAGCGAGTGATGCCCTATGATTTTGAGTAATTGTTGATGACGGAATAGGGGGCTCTGTTACCGATAACTGACCGCCAATATTTTTACTATGATAAGAGTGGGTCGTATGAAACGATGGTGTGACGATCAAACTGAGTGGAACTCGGACGCCGCACCGCTCGAGTTTGATACCGAGACGGGTTCGCCTGGCTAACGATGATACCGTTCCGTGCTGTTCCCCGAGCGTCACCCCTCATCACGCTCTTTCACTGTGTTCCAAGCAGTTTTGCTTGAGGACGGGGGGGGGGGTCACGGTGTCGGGGACTGGCGGTAAATGACGTGTTGATCTCTCCAGTACTCGAGTATCATGCCATTGTTATAACACGGTATCGTAAGGTTGTTGTTTGCATTTTTGATGTAGAAAGCCGAACTCAGAATTAGGACTGCCGTCAGAATCTCACTCGGATTTCAATGCCCCCCCTTTTTGCCAATGCTTTGCGTGGGGCGGGATGCTGCTATCTTTGGTAGGCGCGGTAACAGGGAAGAGAGATCAAAGGGGGTCAGCAAAAGGAATTTCCATTATTCCGTTTGAGACACAATGCACACTGTTCGCATACTTTTACTGTAGGGCAGAATACTAGCACACAAACGCGGACGCGGATAGCTGCGACAACGCTGATTGGTTCGGTTTGGGGTATAAAGTCCATCGGGGTGCCAAGAAGCGGAAGTGAATTACCGCGATTGGAAGTTTTATTGGGGAAATTTATTGAGGCTCTTGGATAAGGTTAACCCCTGACCCTAAGCGAGGACTGCAAGGGGGATCGAAGTCGAAACAGTTTGAAAACCCGAAGCTTGAATAGGTTGCTGGTGAGGCCTGGGTATGATACTGAGTGCTCGAGTATAGGAAGGATTAAAGGAAAGAAGAGTCGACGAGTCGAAGGTTAGGCGGGCGGGTAAGATTATCATGAGGTAAGACGGGGGGATAGATGTGCTTGTAGGGATGAAGGGGTCATTCTCTGATGGGAGTTTCTGCGTGTGATGCGTCTTTGTGCCGGTACTTGTACTCGTACTGTACCGTGGACAGCGTTGGACTGGGAATTGGCCTCTGGCTGATCACCCTCCTCTGGTGTGGGGGGGTCATTGGCCAACCAGAATTAAGCGAGAGTCCCAAATTCCCTAACTATTTCCACCGGAGCCTGACCAGATCTGGTTGGCGCACGGTCCGCCTTAGCCATGAGATTCATTGTCTTTCCTGGGTGCATTTTCTTTGCATTTTCATTTTCTCTAATTCTCTAATTTTCTACTCAGTTTGTATCTTCTGATCCTGCTTTCGGTCATTTGTTTTTCTGTTTTTTCTGTCTCGCTTTGCATTCTTCTCTCCCTCTCTCCCGTGACTTCCTCTATTGACGTTTCTCTCTCTCTCTCTCTCTCTCTCTCTCTCTCTCTCTCTGCTTTCAGAGTTATCAAGTCTTCCAGATAGCGACATTCTTGCTCTCTCACTCGAGTCACTCCTTTCTCTTAGTGATGATATTTTGAGGTTTCGAACTTGGACTTTACCCCTCGTTCTGTGAAGGCACGCGCGCACCGCTCAAGGGCTGTTTGCTGGGACTATCCTTGGGAGCACAGCACCGGTAGCCTTGAAAGTTGGAAAGGAGGTGTTTCCGCTTTTTCTATTTTTTCTATTTTTTTTTTTTTTTTGGTGTCGTTACTCTACTTTTGCTACTGCTGCCTCGTTGTGTTCTCCCTTTCCGCACACGCACACGCACATTCACATTCATTCACTCGCTCCCTCTCTCGCCGCTCTCTATGCGCTCGTTACAGTAGTTGTCATTCCGGCCGTCCACTCCCTGGTCTCGTTGTTTCGCTCCGCCGATTTCCTGCCCGCTGATTCATTGCCATCAATCATCATCGTCATAATAATCAATCTTGCTTCTCGCCTGCCTGTCACTTTTGACAACCCGGCTGTATGGCCCTGCCTACAAAGAGTTTCCACGTAGAAGGATTTCTTTACTTACGTTTTACCTTAACAGATCATTCACTCCCTTCAACTCACAATCTCTCACACCACAAAAATATACACGCACGATACACGACTTGCACTCCACTAATACATACCCCCAACCCCTACCTTGCCTACCTTACACACTATCTCTATCCATACATCTTGCAGCAGGTGAACCACCATCGGTTGTGTGTGTGTGTGAGTGAGTGAGAAAAAAAAAAAAAGAAGGGGAAAAAAAGTGTTTTAAGTGTCACTATTTCGTTGTCACAGATTCCCACATTAATAGTCGATAGTCAACATCTATTACCATTAAAAAAATTATTACTTCTTTCTCTCTTTCTCTTTCTCTTTTCCCTCTCTTTCTCCGCTTCTTCCTATTATCCCCACCCCCCCTTCGCTCGCTTCAATTACCCACCCTGGGATCGTGGATCGCGGATTTGCATGGTACGGCTAGTTGATAATAGCCTTACTGCTGACGCCTACTCCGCCAAAAAGACCGATCCGTGCATGTCGCCTGCATACGAGACTATTTGGTTTTCCAACTCGATGAATAATTAGGCCATCTCCAATTTTCAGCCCATTTAACCCCTCTACTTTTGTTCGCACACTGCTTTCCATCGGAGAACAATAAAACTCTTTTTCAATTGATCAAAAATCCGGGGACAAACAGTCGGTGTTGAAGGGATAGTTATGGCAAGCTTTATCACACCGGCACCCAAGAACCCGGGCGGTATCCCTAACCTGAAACTCACCCCAACAAACTCCCCCGTCTTTCTATCGTCTCGCAACAGTACCAGCATACGGTCTACCAGCAAAGGACGTCAGAGTTCTTCCTCCGGGTCCTCTTCGTCTTCATCGACTTTACCATTTTCCGACTGTGGACTCGCTTTGAAGCGTGTGATAGGATGCTCCACAACTGCGTTCGATAGCCATCCTCCTTCTCGGTCGTTCGCATACACTGCGGGCGCCGCCGCCGTGGTTGTTCAGCTGGATGACGACCTGCAGATCACGCAAAGATTTTTTCGTGCCAGGCCAAACGCTCCCACCTTAACCTCAACTGTATCATCGTATGCACCATCCACACCAGGTGGCTACTCCCAAGAAACGAGGAGTCGGACCGCGGCATCGTTAAGGGATGCCGGCATTGGAAACATATACTCAAACAATGCCTCGCCCTTCTCCGGTGAGGATTCGCCTAGCTCAAGAACATGGACCGCTAGGGAGCGGATTAAGGCTGCGACATGTCTATCCTTTAGCCCGGATGGAAAGTGGATAGCGGTTGGAGAAGTATGTCTTTTTTTCTTTTTTATCCCACATTTTCTCACTCGCAATGGATAATGATGGAATCATGCTGAAATTCTACTAGACTGGATACAACCCGAGGATTTTGATATTTTCGTTGTCGAAAGAAGTTCCCAGCGATTTGCCTGTCGCTGCGATGTCGGAACATACTTTTGGTGTGCGGAGTGTCGCATTTAGTCCCTGTTCAAAATATTTGGCTAGTATTGGTACAATGAATGAGTAAGATATTCCCAGCGATCATCATCAGGCTGTGGTGCGCATGCTGATTTTCATCAAAGCGGGTTTGTCTACGTGTGGTCTTTGAATGGTACTAGAGGCAGCCTTGTTCGCCTTCATTCTAGCAACAAGTGCACAAGTTTTGTCCGGCAAATAGCATGGATGGGCAAGAGTCTTGTAACGTCTGTATACCCCGCTTTCGAGGCCACACTGCATTAATTGACATTTCACAGTGTTGGGACACGGCATGTGAAGATTTGGAAAACTGAAGACGAGGTTAGTCCAAGATTTAGAAAGTCACGTCATGGGCGGTCACTTATACGCAGACAGCAAAAACCCGTAAGCCCTGGGCCTAGGGTATTGCATGGACGGAACGTGTTGCTGGGTGCTATGTCAGATTCGACCATGAGTTGTGTTGTTGGGATCTCAGATGACAAGGCCTTAGTTTGTACGGAGAAGGGTGACATCTGCTTATTGGATGAGAGCGGTCTTCGATTTTCCAAGGTTGCTAGTGCTGAATTTGGAGTTGGGTGTATCACTGTTGATGCCGAATCGAAGTTTGCCTGGGTAGCGGGCAGGCATGGCAACATTCGGTTTGTGCTCATTCTTGGTGCCCTAGGGTTGCGTGCTGATTATCTTTAGGGCGTTAGTATTGAAAGAGATAGTGCCCTCGACCCCGCCAGAATCACCGTCATCATCGAGATCCAGTTCGCCGATCCTTCCCTATGGATGCCGACCGGCGCATGTACTTGCTATGGCCAGCATGCTTGGCCATCTATTTACCCTAGATTCCAATCATTCGTTGAAGATCATCAATATGTCTACCGTGGATGGTGTGCCAGTGCCTAATTCGATGATTCGTGAATTACCTGCACACAAGGATGCGTGTTTAGGCGTACGATTATTACCCGCCAATCATAGCTCTCACGGCCTTTTCTTCACTTGGTCTGCTGGTGGTGCTGTTTTATTTTGGAATTTGGAGGGTGCGCAGAAGGGTGAATTTCAGGTGGAACTTGAGCAGCCTATGGAGAGTGAGGATGATGCCCCGAACGAGTTGAAGGTTGTACGAGTATCGGACCGCGGCGATATCTTTGTCACCGGAGACAAGTATGGCGTGTTAAGGTATGGGTTCTGGGAGCGCATCCCGACTGAGCTAACTGTTATCGCAGGGTAATCGATGGCAAAAGCCATACCTGTCAGTATGTCGTAAAGGCACACAGTGGAGAGATCATGGATATCGCGGTTCACCAGGCGACTATTGTTAGTTGTGCGAGAGATCGCACAGTACAAGTATTCACCAAGGCTGGGGATGGTTGGTCTTTAGCTCAAACGCTGGACGACCATACATCCAGCGTATCAAGGGTTCTGTTGCTGGAAAATGGAAATAAACTTTTGTCTTGCTCAGCGGATCGGACTATAGTTATCAGGGAGCTTTGTCGCCGAGAGGCGATCCACGGAACTGTTGCTATGGCATACCTAGCTATTAGGACTTTAACGACTAAAGCATCACCAGTACATATGACGCCTCTTTCGGATGCCACGTTAATTGTGTCGACAATGGATCGACAGATTCACAAATTTGATTTAAATGCGGGGAAAAGTGTTCATGGGTTTCGGTGTACAGACGAATCGGGTGATGCAGTTGTGATGGACGCTATAACGGTTGGAAGGGACAAGGGATACCCGAGATCTAGAGTTCTTGCGGGTATATCGACAACGGATAAGAGTATACGCCTTTACGATTTAGCTGGAAATCTCATTGATAAAGAATGGGGACATACTGAGGGAGTCAGCGATGTTGCACTATTGGAGAGGGGCCCACGGAAAGGAGAAGAGACGGGTCAAACAATAGTTATCAGTACGGGCACAGACGGCACGATCATGATATGGGAATTTAATCCTAAGACCCAGGATCCGGAGCCTGCTACTAACGCAGTTGTTGCTTGCCCAGAATCTGTGGATGGCGGTTCTGCCAAGAAGGAGATGACTGCGACAAGACCGCCCCTACGAAGGGTACTGAGTCGTAGTGAGCTGATGGATTTTTCACCCAAGACGGCTCCAGTGACGTCAAATCCTAGGCCTTTATCTGCCCATGTCCCATCCTCTCCTCCCCGAACGCTGAGACGGAAGACATCGGCTTACGGGATGAATCGATCGATGAGCTCGAAAGGCGGCCCAAATACACCTATGCCGCCTACACCTTCAACAACCACAACAGAAGACTCGGTGTCGCCATCGACACTAGTATTTACACATACCACTACCACTGCGCCGAACGTGGCGCCAGTTGTCTCAACACCACCAGGCCCGAGTACCGGACGAGAAAGCCGCAAGAGCACTAGACACCGCACACCAAGCCCGCCGGACCCGACCAAGAGTCAAAATCTGCCACCGCCGCCGCAGCGCCGGGGAAGTTCCATGACGAGGCCTCGTGGGAAGAGCGTAGGGAGTCCGAATGATCCTAACAGTGGCAGTGGGAGCATGAATGGATTAGCGGAAAGCCTCTCACGAAGTTTAAGAAGTTTCCGTAAGAAGATTGACTCACCTGGCTCCAAAGACAGTATAAGACCAGAGGTACTCAAAGATCTGCAGCGGGAGTTGGCTCTAACGGCCAAGGAGCTAGGACTCTCGGAGAAAGGAGAGAGTAAGAACCGGGGTAGGACCCACGGTTCCACTCGTGGCACATCATCACGGGAAGACGGTAGATCAGAGATCATGGCGCAGCTGTTAGATCAGTATTCAGAGCGACTGGTATCGCTGGTTAGTGATAGACTAGAAAATGGGAAAGGCAAGCTTCCCAAGGATAGGAAAAAGCCGGTGGATACATCAGGCGAGGGTTAGGTTCTCTTTTTTGTTCTTTTATTTCTCTCTTACACGCTTATGTTCTTAGTAGGGCTTGCGTTTTTTTCCTTGGATTGCTTATCGCATCATATCTACTTTCTTTTAACGGGGTTTACTTGACTTTATTTTTACTCCTTTCTTAGCACAGGCTTTCGTTTCTCCTTTCTTTACCGGGGATTGGTGTTTATTCCCTTTGATTAAAGAACTCTGCTTCCAGCTTTTCTTTACTTGGCCCGCCCTAATTACCTTCTTTTCGGTATCTAATGTACACTAGTTTCCTCGTGTTGTTGGCTTTGTTTTTACTTGCATTGGGATGGCTTCTGCTTTTTTCGTTTTCATTTTTCTTTACTTTTCTTGTGTCTTTTGGGCGGTGGGATTTGGTTCGGGTTTTCCTTGTCCTCTTTTTTCTTTCTGTCTTGTCTTTTCTCGTTTTTTATTAAACGCGGGTGGGCTTGGAGAGGATGTATAAAGTATTGTACTATCTGGGAGTTTGGAGGTGGGGGCGGGTGAAATGGAAATGGATTCGAAGTTTAAAACATCAAAACGATTCCTCCCTTGAGACACTCGCACTAGCTCATGGGATGTGATTCGGCGTTTTGAGGCTAGGAGGCGGATGATGGTGTGGTATGACGTCATGTGCTTGGGTAAATGGAAGCCGATATGGTTCGGCGTCCGCTGTTGCCGGCGGATTGCCCACCGATAACTTAGAGTACCAGTACTCTAGATGTCCGGGATCAGGCTGTTATCGGTGTATGGATGTAGGCCAAGCACAGGATTGCCATTGAGGGTCTGGGAACTGAAGCTCTGCAAGGAGATGCCGTCCTGCTCCTCCACCTCGGCCCCAACTGGCTAATTTGTTTGCAGGATTGTATCGGCCCATGTAAATTACCCCCTGAATGCGATCTGCTAAATTATCAATCAGATGCATACGATATGTCGCCACCACTGCTGCCATCTTCATATTACCTCTCCTCGCATCCTCACATCCCCTCCAGCGTAATGTTCTCCCTCCGCTCTAGCAAAACGACAATCAGCGCCTGGGGGCACAAATATGTCCCAACCCCCCTCCACCCAGCTGCCCAAGTCCTAACCACTCACCAAGAGTCCTGGGACACATTAGCAGACGAAGCGCTAGACCTCCTAACCCCCCTCCGGATCCCTCCCCCCTCGCCTCTCTTACCTCCCCCCCAAAAGGACCTCTATACAACCCTTAAGGAACACCATGACACTCACCCCACCTTATCAACCTTATGGCAGCAGGTGGACACGGTACCAGCATGGGTAGACTGGGAACAAATCTCCCGCGGGCAGGACGTCTTCTACAGATACTCTGGCGCGATGTTGGTGGGGCTTTGTTATATGAGCCTATTAGGCGGCATGGGTGCCTCCCGTATCGCAGAGGTACTATATAGAACGGGGGGATTCTCAACGGGCACTGCTAGGAGGAGGGTGTTTGAGACCATGCAGTAACCTCCCATTGCTTCCCCTCCTCCCCCACTTCCGGGTGTTGATTGTGGGAAAGGCATATACTCCAATGCACCAAATCTCTTGAATCAATAAAACCTGGAGGCGCAGGCCAAATTTCCAGCATTAAGGTCAGACTCTTGCACGCTGCTGTGCGGAAGAGGATCTTGGAGATTGAGAAGAGGAATCCCGGCTACTACTCTGTTAAGGAGTTTGGAGTTCCCGTGAATGATTTGGACTCTATTGGAACGGTGTTGAGTTTTAGTGCGAATATGGTTTGGGGGGCGTTGCCAAAGCAAGGGTTGTTCCTGAGTTCTAGAGAGTATGTGCCTTTACGCTTAGGGAAGGGTGAGAGTGAGTGCTGATAGTGGTGATGGGGAATAGGATCGAGGATTATATCGCACTATGGAGATTAATTGCGCACTATGTTGGGTGCCCGACGCAGTAAGCCCTCTCCCTCTCCTCCCCCTCCCACTACTAACACCTCCAGCCCTTTCTCCACCTCCGCTCAGGCAAGGGCCTATTACGACGCACTCATCGCAACCCAGATCTCTCCAACGCCAACCTCCGCCCTTCTGGCAACCAACATCCTCGCCTCCCTGGCCTGTCAACCCCCCACATACCCAACCCACACCTACCTCCTCGCCTCAACCCGCTGGCTGAACTCCCCCTCCCTCTGCGACGCCCTGGGCCTCCCACCCGCGCGACTCTCCTCGAAAATACTAGTCTTGGCGCAGTGCATCCTCAACTGCTACCTTGGATACACCGCGCGCTTCGTCCCCTGGTTTGACAAACGGCATGGAGCCGTTGCGCGGGCAACGCTGTGGAAGGTAGTAGTCCTTGGGGAGACCGGGCTGGGTGGCGAGACAGGGTTTGAGTTTTCGTACGTGCCGATGTTGGGGAAGGGAACGGAGGCGGGGAAGGCGGTGGATTCACGGGAGAGGGGCACCATGGGGAGGAGGGGTGTGAAGGTTCTGGGTATATTCCTACTTGTGGTAGGGGTTTTGGGCGCGGTGTTGGGGTGGGGTTTAGTGCGGGGTGCCCAGGCACTTTGGGGGATGGTGTATATCAGTCCTGATGATGGGGGTTTGAGGATATTGATCGAGTGAGATTTTGTGATTGTGCGCTGTGAGTTTGTGTATTTCTCTCCTGTCATACATACCGTGCGTCTCTAGGAGTGTCTCCCCCCTCTTTTTTTTTTTTTCTGTGCTTTGCGTAATAATCCTGGTGGGCTTGGGGTGATGCGCACATTTGATTTGGGATCGAGTGGTGGGGAATCACAAGTTCGATTGGGCTTAAGATTTTCTTTCCTGCACTGGTGGATTGGGACTGTGTCTGCTGGTTACCATTAGATTTGAACTTGCCATTTTCATTTATTTCATTAAATTTTGTTGTTTCAAAAGAATTGAATTTATGGGAGGAGAAATGGCGAGTTGAGTAGGTTATGGTTTGGCCACCCATACAGGTATGATAATATTATGATGTATGATAGTAACTTCACCCATTCCGGTACTAGAAAGCGTACCGCGGAAACCGGGATAATTGAGAACGCTGGAGTTGCTTGTCCTATGTTCTCGATTATTCCGGTTTCCGCACTACTCAAATCTCCGGATTGAGTTTTAGAATTCAGAATTTGCGATCGCTACCCCCTCGGCCGCTGACCGGGTCTTGGACCTCCGGGTCCAACGGCACGGGGCCTCTTGATCCTTCCTTCCTTCCTTCCTTCCATCATACCCGAGTCAGGATGTCAAATCGGGAGGGTGTTTGGCGTGCTACCGGCACATCTAGATCCTGATTTGAGATTTTAGATCTGTAGTAGATTTGGATTTGAGTATCGTATTATATGATACTTGATCCGGAGTCTGACCGAATTATGTATATTAGAGGGTTTGCGCACGAGGACTCAGGCGGCGGTTAACGGGAAAAAAAAATAGGATCAGTGCATCTATCATACACAGAAATATCTGGAAAGGGAAAACACCTGAAAAGAATCACGAAATAATCCCCGATAAATAGCCTCCAGCTACTTGTACAATGCCCAACCGTATGGTGTAGGACACCTCTTACACAAGCAGTGGCCCTACCGCTTTGCAGAAACTATGGACTGTGTGGTTTCTCAGGATAAACATTCGAAGATGGGGGGAGCATTAAGAGAGAGAGAGAGAGAGAGTATAGGGCCGAGACCTGGATTTTGCTGGAGGAGGAACGGGAGTGGTATCATAGAACCTATGATACGGTATTTCATGGCTTCCCAGTTTTTTGGCTTTCGGTATGATATTCGTGGTTGACTTGAGGTTATGCATCTTTGATAGATAATATCAAAAAAAAAATTCTAGGCCTGAAAAAAACTCTTATTTTACACTTCTCCCAGCTCTCGCTCCTCCCTCCCTCCTGGGTGTCTGGGACTCTTTTAGGTTAAACTCAAAATAACCCTGGTTTCCTTTCCTACCTCTTAATTTAGGTCTCCTTGCGCAAGCTCTCTATTGATCTCGGTGCACGTTGTATCATACCATAACTACGATAATAATATGGTATGATAGTTGCCAAATGAGTCCCACATCTACCACCCTTAGCAGCCCCCCCCCCCCAAAAAAAAGCATGACCGATAATACCCCCACAACCGATCCAGATATCATACTTTGATCGTAAATCTGTGCCGTGGTCGCTCACCTGCTCGGCAGTGCTCGCAAGCCCTAGACTAATATCAACCTCAAGCCCAGAAAGAGCACACTATACACAACGCCCGCGTGCGGAGACAACTATCAAAATATTATTATTATAATAATATGCAGAAACCCAACAATATAATATTATATTGTAATTGTAATTATATATATCACGAAGTAATTCCGCTAGCACCACTGCGCTATGACCTAGATAGAGTTTCCTTCAGGTGGTGAAATTACCTTGAAACAAACGCCGAAACTGCGCTTCAATATTTTTCCTATATCACTCTAATACCCCCCCCCCCCCCGCGTTAGAAAATGTGAGCTTCTAACTAGGATGATGCTATACCATGCTACGGTAGTCACTATTCTCCTTAAAAAATAAAAAATAAAAAATAAAAAATAAAAAAAAGGGGTCAAGCCGTTATAACTTGAACTAGCCTGGAGGGGGGGGGGGG